>CM028341.1:31695141-32155141 GCA_016647705.1 Eucommia ulmoides | reverse complement strand
CGAGTTTAGAAATGATCGCGTTCCCTTCCTTTTAAGTTGTCGTTCCACCTTTATTGCCATGTGCACCATGTCCTCCAACTCCACATAGTGTTGCAACTCCACTACGTTGGCAATCTCCCGATTCAGCCCATTCAAGAACCTTGCCATTGTGGCTTCTCTGTCCTCCTCGATATTAGCCCGAATCATGGCGATCTCCATCTCCTTGAAGTAATCATCCACGCTCCGATAGCCTTGAGTAAGACTTTGTAACTTCTGGTATAAGTCCCTATAGTAGTGACTAGGGACAAACCTCCTCCTCATGATGGCCTTCATTTCCGCCCACAACTCGATTGGCCTCTCATGGTTTCTCCTTCTGTTCATCACAAGTTGATCCCACCATATTATAGCATAATCAACAAATTCAATTACGGCAAGTTTTACTTTTTTCTCCTCGGAGTAATTGTGGCACTCAAAAATCAACTCCACCTTCTTCTCCCACTCCAAGTAAGCTTCAGGGTCATTTTTCCCTTGGAACGACGGTATCTTCATTTTTATGTTCCCAAGGTTTCGGTCAAGCCCATCTCGCCATCTTGGATCTCTGCGGAAAACTCTACCACGCCTTTCTGCCCTTGGCACGAACCAACCCTCACCGTTCAATGAAGATTGCTCTTCATCATTTTCAAACTCATCCTTGTGGTCACCATCAGAATTTTCCACATGGGCACGCCTTTCTTGCCTTCTTCTAGCATTTGGGACTCCTTGGGGCTGCCCCTCACGCCAAGCGGCAATAGCAGCGTCTTGCTTATCCATCCGATCCCGCATTTCATTAAACACCACATTTATGCGTTCAAATTATTGTTGCATAGCTTGCAACATGGTGGTCGTCACTTTCCCTCCTTCATTGTTTGATGTGTAACCCCTGGAAGACATATCTTGAAAATAGAAATATTAGAGAATAAGTCCTCACATACTCCCTCACGTGCACTCAAAGTATGTTACTCACACTCTCTTGCCTTTTTCTACTCGTAGCTTCCTCTTTTAGTTCTTTATTGAACTTAACCTATCTCAATCAGAATTTCTCGCAACAATCCAAACTCTGTGATTCACTTCGCTAAGAATGAAATTTAGGAAAGAAAACAAAACGAATAAGGTCAACACAAAGGATAAGTTATGGAATCGATCAAGAAGAATATGCTCTCTTTTTGGCTGCAGGATTTTCGTTTTTTTTTTTTTTTTGTTTCTGTTTCTGTTTTTTTTTTTTTTTTGGCTGCAGGATTTTTGTTTTTTTTTCTTTTTTTTTTTTTTTTTTTTTTTTTTTTTTTTTTTTTTTTTAAATGATGATGACAATAACCTTAAATAATATCTAACAAATTTGAAGACTTTAAACAAGATATGAACAGATTTGAAAACTTAACAAGATCTGAACAGAATTGAAACTTTAAACGAGATCTGAACAGAATTGAAGACTTAAACAAGATCTGAATAGAATTGAAGATGAAATAAAAGAAACTAATTAATGAAAAACAAGGATAGATCAAACCTGATTTTAGAACCGTGCTCTGATTACCAAATGATGCGAACCTCACCAAGAATTAGTGAGACCCGAAACCAATTTATGGTGTCTTTGCTAGGATCGATCTAAAATCTGGATTTATAATGAAAAGAAAGAAAGGAAGAACACAAAAATACAGAATGTTTGATAGAAACCTTGACCCAACGTTTATGAATGAAACGCGAACCAAAGGTATAAAATAACAAACCTCGACCCAAAGATTATAATGGAATCACGAACCGAAGTTATAGAGTTTGAACGCCACAAGAAATTCTTGATAAGTTCAAAGAAAAGTTCTATGAAGAACTCAAGAGAAAACTCTCTCAATCTGATATATTATTCAAGTAATGTGTTTTTCCCATGGAATACAACTCTCTTAAATAGGAAACCAACACAAATGAGAGCCTAGACTAGTGGGTAGTCAAGCACACCCTACCTTAGATAGGGGGCGGTCTTTCACACCTAGGGTTGTCCTTTTCACACAAGAAGTCTTCAACTTTAGCACACCCTACTAGAGATAGTGGGTGGCCTTTCACACCTAGGGGGAGGCTACAAGAACAAAAGTCCTAGATGCCTTTCAAACTTATTACAAGATCAATACTAGAAAATAAAAATACTAATTGGCATTGATGTCTTACAAAATGATATAAACTAAAATAAATAAGTAGAATTTTGTGGGTCTCATGTTTTGGCCCATTTAAGTTCATGACTAAGCCCATTTGCTTGTCTTTATGAGATGGATTAGGCCTTGATTGCCATTTGGGCCTAACTTGGGCATTACGACTTTAGATTCAGTCCATATATCTTGAATTAGCCCATTAAGTGCTTCTTTGATTTTCTTGGATCTTGCCCTTGTAATAGGCCCAATTGGAACATGCAGCGGATCCTTTGTTGGTGCACGTTGGTTCTCATCAACACTCCCCTTAGATCCAAGGACGGCTTTTAAACTCAATAAAACACAATCATGAAGAGAATCATAAAATATTCAATAAAGCATAAATAATCTTCTCAATAATTTCAAAACATGATAAATAATTCAAGCTCCCCCTTAAGTTATTCAACAAAAAATTAATAAATTCTCCCTCTTTGTCATCTCAAAAAGTGGAGAAGGGAAACCACAAATAAATACTACTCTAGGTAAATATCGTTATGCCTACACATTCCCAAACTAGGAATGATTTTTTTAAATTGATCTTCCACTAAAGGTTTGGTAAGGATATCAGCAAGCTGATAGGAGGTATCAATATATTCAATAACAATTTCTCTTTTCTGAATTTGATCACGAATAAAGTGATGTCTAATTTCAATGTGCTTAGTTTGTGAGTGTTGTATAGGATTCTTACTTAGATAAATAATAATTTTATTATCACAATAAATTGGGACTTCGTCCATACATATTCCAAAATCATTTAACTGTTGATTAATATATAAAATTTGAGCACAACAGTTACCAGCTGTCATGTACTCAACCTTAGTAGTGGATAAGGCTATTGAATTTTGTTTCTTGCTTAACCAAGAAATCAAGGCATGTTCTAACAAATGATATGATCCATTTGTGCTTTTTTGTTTGACTTTGCAACCGGCAAAATCAGTGTCAGAGTAACTTATTAATTTAAAATCACTCCCCCTAGGATACCATAATCCTAGGTCAGTCGTCTCCTTTAAATATCGAAAAATTCGCTTAACCGCAATCAAGTGCGATTCTTTAGGACAAGACTGAAATCTAGCACATAAACAAACGCTATACATAATTTCAGGTCTTCTAGCAATTAAGTACAACAAGCTACCAATCATACCTTGATACATTTTTTCATTAACGTTTTTACTTGTATCATCTTTGTCTATCTTTGTAGTTGTTGCCATGGGAGTCTTGTACTCTTTAGTGCCATCTAAGCCATATTTCTTTAACAGGTTCTTGGTGTATTTAGCTTGGTTTATGAATATTCCTTCTTTGGTTTGCATAATTTGCAACCCAAGAAAGAAATTCACCTATCCCATTATGCTGATCTCAAATTCAACCTGCATTATCTTGGCAAACTCTTAAAAAAAAAGATCCTCATTAGTAGATCCAAAAATAATATCATTAACATAAACTTGTACTAATAGGATATCAGAATCAGTTTGCTTAACAAATAACGTTATATCACAAATACCCTTTTAAAAACTATTTTCGATCAAATATCGGCTAAATCTCTCATACCAAGCTCTAGGAGCTTGTTTGAGCTCATACAAAGCCTTACAAAGTTTAAATACATGATTAGGAAACTTATCACTTTCAAATCCTGGGGGTTGTTCCCCATAAACTTCTTCTGCTAAGAAGTCATTTAGAAATGCACTCTTAACATCCATTTGATATAACTTAAAATTACGTGAGCATGCAAAAACAAATAGCATTCTAATAGCTTCTAATCCATAATCAATTCCTTCCTCTTGAGTATAGCCCTGTGCCACTAATCTTACTTTGTTTCTAATTACCATACCAGATTCATCATTTTTATTTCAAAAAATCCATTTAGTACCAATAACTGGATGAAAATCCAGTCTAGGAACTAGACACCACACTTTGTTCTGCTCAAATTGAACTAACTCATCTTGCATTACAGAAATCCAAGATTCATCAGTTAATGCCTTATTCACATTTTTAGGCTCAATTTGAGATAAGAAAGTAAGATTTATTATATCTCTAAGGGAGGAACGAGTACTTACACCTCTTTCAAAATTACTAGTGATTTCTTTTGCCAAATGTCTCGGTACTATCTTTATAACCCGTGGTAATATTGAATCTTCTTCCTTAGCCTCCTCCTCTTTTTGAGAATCCTTTATCGCATTATCACCTTAGTTTTGGTTATTTGAAATACCTTAATCATCATCATCCAAAACCTTTCTCGACAAAAATGGGTCAGCTTCCTCAAAGACAACATGCATAGACTCTTCAACTACTAACTTACGTTTATTATATACTCTATATGCCTTACTATTAGTAGCATATCCAAGGAAAATCTCATAATCAGATTTAGCATCAAATTTACTTAGATTATCCTTATTATTCAAAATGAAGCATTTACACCCGAATACTTTAAAAAACAAAATGTTAGGAGTCTTACCATTCTAAATTTCATATGGGGTTTTGTTAAACCCTCCACGAATTGATACCCGATTCACCACGTGAAAAGCTGTACTTATTGCTTCGGCCCAGAAGTAGGTCAGTAAACGATTTTCATTAAGCATCATTCTGGCCATCTCTTGAATTGTTCTATTCTTTCTTTTCACTACACCATTTTGCTGTAGTGATCTTGGTGCAAAAAAATTATGAGCATAACCATGCTCATCACAATAACTAATGACATCATCATTTTTAAACTCTCTTTCTCTATCACTACGAATGTTAATGAGAGAGCATTGTTTCTCATTTTGAACATATTTACAAAATTTAGGAAACACAGAAGCAATTTCACTCTTCTTAGCAAGGAAAAATACCCAGGTAAGTCTAGAATAATCATCAACTATTAAGAAAGTATAAAGCTTACCACTGAGACTAGCAACAGAGATTGGACCAAATAAATCAAGATGCAATAATTCAAGACATCTAGACGTAGACGTGTGCATTTTTTTCTTAAATGATGATTTAGACTGCTTGCCTAACTAACATGCATCACATAGTTTATCTTTCACAAATTTTAAATTAGGTAGGCCACGTACAAGACTCTTCTTGGATAAATTAAAAATCAATTCTGTACTAGCATGCCCAAGTCTCCTATGCCATAACCAACTATTATTAGATAAAGCATTCAAACAGGATAAATTTTGAGAAGTAAAGTCATCAAACGAGCAAGTATAAACATTCTCAAAACGTGATGCAGCTACCAGAATACTACTATCATGTCCATTCTTAATAATGCATTTTTCATGATCAAATACGACACTATAGCCCTTGTTACATAGTTGACTTATACTAAGCAAATTATGTTTAAGACCATCAACTAGTAACACGTCTTTAATAATAGTAGTACCATTACCGATATTACCTATACCGATAATTTTACCCTTTGCGTTGTCTCCAAATATTACATGACCTCCATCTTTAGGTGTCAAAGATGTGAATTTGGCTTTGTCTCCCGTCATGTGACGAGAAAAACCACTGTCCAAAAACCATTTATCCTTGCTTATCGATACTTTTAGAATAACCTGCAAGGAACACCTCAAATAGTTCCTAAGTGGTACCCAGCCTAAGTGGGTCCGATCTTGTTAGTCGGGACAACCTTAGTTCTTTTTGGAACCCAAACTTGTTTGCAGTTAGATAGTTTAGCAAAACATTTATGAATAGTGTACCCCACAACATTACATTTAAAACATCTAACAAGACCTCTGGTTTCAAAAAAGAATTTATGAAAATGTTTTTGCTTAAGATGGTTCTGAAATCCAATACCAATTTTTTCAAAAATACCACGTGAACTTCCCAAAAGCATTTTCAAGTTATTTTCACCACAGATGAATTTGAGAACAATTGAATGTAAATCTGACATCTTGGATTTCAAATCATTATTTTTAGATTCGTAGTCCATTACTTGCTTATTTAATGTGTTAATTGTACTTTGAAGGGTATTTATTTTAGAACATTGGTTTTTATAATCATGCGTAAGTTCTTGATAAACGTCAAACAATTTATCAAAATCTAAAGGACAAAAACTTGAGCATTTTGTTACCTCATTTCCAGTGGCCATCAATGCAAACATGGACGTTTATTCACTTTTTGATTTTTCCGAGCTACTCGATTCAGTACCATCCCAAGTAGCTTTCATGGACCTCTTCTTGCTTTTCTTTCATTTTTTTTATCCTTCTTTGGTTTGGGACAATCAGTTTAAAACAGTTATAACATTCCACATTATTTATGTTGAAGTTTATTTTTCCACGGAATGTATGTCAAGTCATTCTTCTAAAATTCTTTGTGACAAGTGCCACATATTTTTCTTACTCACTATCAAGGCTTACATAGTCACTATCATCTTATTCTTCAGGTTTTTGAGCCCTTAGTGCCAAGTGTTTTTTTTTTTTTTTTTTTTATGTTCGGTGTCATCCTTATATCCTCGAATTGCCATTTCATGCATCATTAGGTTGCCAATGAGGTCATCAATTTCATATTTGGCAAGATCCTTAGCTTCTTTAATTGCGGTCACCTTCGGCTCCCATACTTTGGTTAAAGATCTTAGAATCTTTCGAACTTTATCCTTAATGGAGTACGGCTTTCTAAGTTGGCTCAAGTGATTGCAGATATTATTGAACCAAGTGTACATCTCTTGAATCGATTAATTTTCTCCCATTCTAAATAGTTCAAATTGCCTGATAAAAGCATTGATTTTCGATTGCTTCACTTGACTTGTCCCTTCGTGGGTAACCTGTAAATTGTCCTATATTTTCTTTGCCGATTTACAACGTGAAACTCTCGAGTATTTATTAGAATCTAAAGAACAAAATAAGATATTAATAGCTTGAGAGTTTATAGAAAGTTTCTGCTTATCGAAAGTAGTTAGATGCTCTTTTTTCTTCTTGACTCCGTTTTGCATAGGGACAAACGAACCATCCTCAATTGCTAGCCATACGTCATAATTTGTGGCATGAAGAAAAACAATCATTATGTCCTTCTAGAATGCATAATTGTCACCTGCAAACAAAGGTGGTCGGTGCATAAACTGCCCCTCAGCTAGTGTGCCTATTGTGTGCTCCATGTGATCTTTGTTAGCTTAGTATATCGAGCTAAATCAGCTCTAATACCAATTGTTGGCCCAGTGAGCTACCCAAGATGGGGGTGAATTAGGTAGATAAAAAATTTAATCCAAATAATAATACTTCAAAAATCAAATAATTAATTTTACCCTAAATTAATTATTATTTTTATAGCAGCAAATAAGTATTATTAACTGGATGCACACCAAATAACAAAATATATAAAAAGTAAATAAGGCAACACACTAGAAATTTATACTGGTTCACCAAGCTATTATTGACTAATCCATTCCTTGAGATCCACGGAGAGTCGCACCCACTAATCATTATGATTCCTTTAATAAGGTAGAAATCAAACTCTTACAAAATAATTCTTTTTGCAGACTCAGAATCAACCTTTACAATTTCTTTTCATAGGCTCAGGAATAACTCTATTTTTTTTCATAGGTTAAAGATTAACCTAAATCTTTTATACTTTGGCAAAGATTTAAACCTCACCCAAAAACATTTCAAATATCCTTTTACCCGGTAAGAATTGAATCGTTACAAATTTACTCACAAATTAATTATATTAAGGAAGAATTAACACCTAATTTTTTTATACTCTAGCCAAAAATTAAAACCTCAATCTTTTTACCAGAAGAGATTGAAACCAGCTACCCCTTGATTAGACATTCCCAATAGTATCTAATCTGACACTCAACTCACCAAGTACAAAATTGATAAGTGATTTTTTCACTCGGAGCTTCTACCACCCCAGATAAATTTGAACTCAATTGATGTCCCAAAACTAGTGCTAGAAATAAAGTGAGAATTTCAAAATCTAATTTTTAAAGAAAATGAATAGCAAGCAATTTGACACATAATTAGATTTTCTCAAGAAATTGTTTCAAAAGTAATTTAAAAATTCAGAAAAACAATTTCAAGGATCAAATTTCCAAGTAATAGATAACAATATCAAATAACAATAAAAAGCAAATAACTTGGAACGATCTCACCAGGAATCCACCGAATAAATAATGATAAGTAATGAAACTTCAAGTCAGCAATCAACAATAATCCGCTCAAAAATTTCTCAAGAATAAATCTCAAGAAAATTCTCACAATGCTCTCAGTATATTCTCAAAATGATTACTCTTAGAAAGCACTAGAACTAAATAGCTTTTTAGAATTGAATGATTGAGATTATTGAAACCTAAAAAATGTAGGTCTATTTATATAGGATTAGAACAAGCTCTCTAACGGCTAATTCTCATATTTCATGACAAATAACTACTCCAATAGACCCCTTCTATCATTAAGACTCAATCATGGTATAATTCACTTAATTATATCTTTTAAAACATTCAATTTAGTCCCTCAAACTTTTTCTCAATCTCAATTAGATAAGATAGAAATAATTACATAAACCAAATTGAGAAATATCCAAAATACTTGAACCATATCTATAGGGATATTAAAATTGTTGGCCCAGTGGAATACCCAAGAGGGAGGGTGAATTGGGTAATTAAAAATTATACCAGAATAATACTTCAATAAATCAAATAATTAATTTTAATCCTAAATTAATTATTATCTTTATATCAAAGCGGAATTATATATTCAACTAGATGCACACCAAACAGGAAAAATAAACAAATTAAATATTGTAACACACCAAAGATTTATACTGGTTCACCAAACTACTCTTGACAAATCTAGTCAAGTGAGTCCCATGGAGAGTCGCACTCACTAATACTCAAGATCCCTTTAAAGGTAGGAACCAAACCCTTACACCGATTCTTTTACAAGTTCAGAACCAACCTTTACAAAATCCTTTTTATAGGCTGAGGAAGAACCTTTACTTTTTACAAGTTAAAGAATAACCTAATTCTTTTTAACACTAAGGCAAAAGAATCAAAACCTCACCAACATTCCAAATATCTTTTTACCCAGTAAGGATTGAACCGTTATAAAATTCACTCAAAAAACCAATTCTATCCAGGAAAAATTACTACCTCAATCTCTTTATAAGAAGAGACTGAAATCGACTACCCTTTGATTAAATACCCCTAACAGTATTTGATCCGTTACACTACTCACCAATACAAATTGATAAGCAGATTATCTCACTCGGAGCTTCTACCACCCCAGATAAATTATAACTCGATTAATATTCCAAGTCTAGTGACAGAAAAGTGTGAGTTGAAAATCTGATTTTAAACAAAATATGGGTAGCAAATAATTGAACACGTAATCAGATTAAAGAAATTGTTTATAAAATAATTTCTTAAATAAAAATCAGAAACAATTTCTAAAGATCAATTTCCAACAATTAAACAAGCAATGCACAAATAGAAAGTAATTGGAAAGATCTCACCCGGAATCCACAGAAAAAAATAAATAGAGCGATGATACTTCAGATCCGGTAGCAGCAAAGATTACTAGCAATGATTCTCAAGATCGTCGCTTAGAATAGCTCTCACAAAATCTCAGAAAGATAACTCTTAGAATAACACAATATGATCTAATCTCTTTTCGCTCACTTCTCTTAATTAATCATATAAAAAAAAAACACAGGTCTATATATATGGGAAATAAATAAGCTCTCTAATGGCTAGTTCCCATGTGTCATGACATTTAAATGCTCTCTTAGATCCCGTATATCATTATGACTTCATTTTGGTTTAATTCACTTAATAAATAACTTTTAAATCTTTCAGTTAAGTCCCCTAAATATTTCTCAATCTCAATTAGATAGAATATAAACAATTTTATGTACCAAATTGAGAAACATTAAAATTTAATGAACCAACTTAATAGGATTTAAATAATAGGTGAAACATATCTTAAATATCATAAGATCCTTTAAATCTCTCATAAATACCAACAAAAAATGGCTACTTTTAGATATGAATTCGGATTCCTCATTATCCTAAAACAGCGCCCTCAGTTGACTGCTATATTCAGGATGTAGCTAAGCCAAAGCTGTTGCGTTCATCAGTCGACCTATCTGTCGACTTGGAGATCCAGAGAGTTTGATTTACCTTCGCTGGTCGACCTACCTATCGACTTAGAGATACAGAGAGTTCATCTTCTCTTCACCGGTCGACTTACCTATCGACTTAGAGATACAGAGAGTTTCAGTTGTTTGGTTCGGTCGACTTACCAATCGACTTATGCATGCTGGATCTCTTTCTGAACTCGTTTTTAACTTATTCTTATTTACGTTTTGCCCCTTTAATCATTTTCTTTTCTAAATAAGCTCCACTAACTTCTTAAATTCCATTTTAGTCAATTATAAATATTTAATTTCATCTTATCAAAACACACATAAACAATAAAAACTTTTTGTGCCGTGTGTGTTTCTAATTAGGATATTAAGAGTTGAAATTCACCTGAGTTGTTTTTCCTAATTTCTTCAAACTCTTAATTCTTCATCATATTTGACATCATCGTTTAGCATCCATTCATAATTTGTCATCGCATCTTCATCACTGGAACTTAATTAACTGAAACACTTAACAAACCATTAGTTCCACCAAAACATCAACACTTAATTGTTCATCAAAATCTTAGGATCAACAAAAATATTAACTACATATCTCAAAATCCATTAGATCCCTAAGATATCTCTGAGATTCTAACCATAAAATGGCTAGTAACAGCTACATTTTGGATAAAAATCACAAATTCCTCAAATCCTGAAACTGATCATTGATTGACTGACTAACACCAATCGGTCAACCGCCCGATTCAGGACGTAACCCAAGGCAAAATCACTTCGCCTATAGGCTGATCACCACTTATCCATCATTCGACCGGACGATTCAGAGACTTCCATAGGTCGACCTCCCTGTCGACCTAATGATTCAGAGAGTTTATTCTTTGGCCAGTCGACCGAACAATTCA
This sequence comes from Eucommia ulmoides, assembly GCA_016647705.1. NCBI lineage: Eukaryota > Viridiplantae > Streptophyta > Magnoliopsida > Garryales > Eucommiaceae > Eucommia > Eucommia ulmoides. Next base: position 32,143,998 of record CM028341.1, on the reverse strand, counting down.
GAGAGTTCAACTAATTTCATAGGTCAACCAATCCTATACCATAAGTCAGCCGAACAATGATGGATAATTATTTTTTACTAATTTTTTTCGACATTTTTTCCCCTTTAATTGATTTCTTTTCTCGGTTAACTCCACTAAATCCTTAAATTCAATTTTAATTAAATCAATGTTTCTTCTTCAATTACACATAGGAGTAAATATATTAGCTAATTAAGATCCTATTAAAAACACACCTAATTGTAAAAACATTTTGTGTCTTGTGTGATCTTAATCGGGATATATTAAGAGTAAAAATGTAACCTGAGTTGTTTTCCCCTAGGTTCTTAAAAGTCTTCGGTCTCTTAATGTCCATCATCTTTGTCAGTATCTTTGGCATCATTTCAACATTTTTCTCAATTTCTTCATGATAATATCTTCACTGGAACTAATAAACTGAAACACTCAACAAAACCGTTAGTTCCACAAAAAACATCAACATTTAATTATCTATCAAAATCTTAGGATAAAAAAACCCGATTCCTTGTGAAAACAAGAATACCTAGGAAACCTTTACATGGTTTGGTTGACAACCAAAAAATACCCCATAATATTTCGATCAGATCCTTGGTAGTTCACCAAGGTACGTAAGAAACCTAAGTGGGTTCGGTCGAAATGGAAAATAAAGAGATGTATCATCTTTACTATACTCTTTTAGCCTTATACCAGGGTGTCTCTCTAGAATTGTCCTTTGACTCTCCTGAGAAAAGATTTATGCACTCTCCTTGTTTACCAAACAATAGAGAATGCTTTACCAGGAACTATGCGTCAGCATGACTCCTGGCAAAGCTTAGGATATGCAGGAACCCTTGTAGGTTTGGTTGACAAATTAAAAGGTACCGAACTACGACCCGACCTGATTCTCGTTAGATTACCAAGATACATAGGAAACCTTTTTTGGTTGCAAGTAATAAAAATCCTACACTAATTAGAATTTAATCATGTCATTAAACAATAAAATCCCCACAGAGTCTTTCAATAATAAAAATTCCTTAATCAACCAGGATTGAACCATACGAAATATAACAATAGCTCACTAATATGGATTTAATCATGTTAATTTTTAACCAATCAAGGAAGAATTAGGTGTCAACCTGAATCTTGGTAAATACTAGGATACGTGAAACCTTTATAGGTTGGATCGTCACTTTAAACAAAATTCCTCCACCCCCAACAGACTACGCTTCAACCTGTCCTTGGTAGATCAATAAGGTACATAAGAAACCCAAGTGGGTCCAGTTGAAGCCAAACAAATGTCAGCATCATGACATTCTCTCAGCCCAGTATCAGGGCGCATCTCCCGAGAAGTCTCTTGACATCCTTGAGAAGCTAACTTTCAATCTTTTTGTTAAGTAGACAACAAAGGATACCTATGCTTGAATTACTCGTCGAATTGATTCTTGGTAGATTACTAAGGAATGTAAGAAGCCCAGGTAGGTGCGATCGATAATTTTAAAATAGCTCTGCAAGGGTCGAACTACTTTTACTCTGGATTTCTAATCTAGGAAAAATCAGTGTATGTAGATAACCCAGGTGGGTTTTGGTCATCCAACGATCATTATCCAGAACACTGATATTAATATATGTAAACAACCTGAAGAGGTTTCCAGACTAAATTAAATATTATAATCGCACCCTCAGTTCAAGCTACAGAGGCAACCCATGTGGGCTCTGCCGCATCCTTCGAATGCTTAGAAGATAGTCCTACACCCCTGCTAAAGCTGGGGCACATTATATCCAATTTCTCCATTGAGATTCTGTGATAAGAGGGCCCTAGCTATAGCCGGGCCAGATTATTTTACGTCTTCTCTATAGGGAGCTTCTTGATATAAGATTCATACCAATCACCAACTGAAATATATAATCTCAGAAATAAATAAGCATCATTGGGCCCCAATCATACACATTTTATCCATGTTAAATTTTCCCCACGAATTTTTCGAGTCCTTGTTAGGCAATCCTAGGTGGGACGTAACCAAGAAACTCCACTAAGTGTTTAGTTTCCCTGAGGGTCTTTGGTCATGTAAATTCTCTTTGTCATTTTCAATCATGTATTGGTATAATGACCCAGGAATCAATTTATTTAACCAAGAACGTGTTCCAATAAATATTGATTTACTTATCATGTCCAAACTACATTTGACCTAATTCTTAGTTAAGCCTGAGATATGTAGGCACCCTAATGGGGTTCGGTTAAACCAGCTCATGAAAATTAATATTTAGATATATCGTGGACCTTAGTCTCAGACTGAATAGACACCCCAGAATTGGTTTCTCTAACCAAGAACCGTTGCACCCAACCTTGATTTACTTTATGTGCTATAACTACATGTGACTTGATTCTCATTAATTTGAGATATGTAGGAGAACCCTTTTGGTACGGTTACAACCAGGAGTCGATTGATCGAGTGTTATCCTTCCCACCTCCTATAGCATAGACCGTGCATCATTATTTTGGAATAGTATTTTAATAATTCTGGCCAGTGTATTTTAATTTTGTAGTAGAAATCCAGTTAGCCAACCAGCTAGTATTTTAATAATTCCAATTAGTGTAGTGTAAATCTAGCCAGCCAACCATACAGTATTTTAATAATTTAAGCCAGTACAGTGTAATTCTAGCCAACCAGCCACTTGTATTTTAATAATTTTGGCCAGTATATGTTAATAATTCCAGCTAGCCAGCCAAATTGTATTTTAATAATTTCGGCCAGTAATGTAAAGTATGATTTACTTCATCTGCTAGAATTACATATGACCTGATTCTCATTAATTTGAGATATATAGGAGAACCCTTTGAGTACGGTCACAACCAAGAGTTGATTGACTGAGTTTCATCTTGTACACATCTTATAGGATAGACAGTGTAATTATCTTTTAGGAGTTGTATTTTAAATTTTGGCTAGCCAATAGTAAAATTGTATTTTAAATTCCGACAAGTCAGTATAGTAGTATAATTTTATAATTACGGCTAGCCAATAGTATAATATAGTATAGTAATATGATACTTGGGAAGGCTTGTACAGAGCGTCTTCTTTTCCATGTCCTATAGGATAGATCGATGGTCATCCTTTAGGAGCAGTAAAGTAAATATAATTGGGAGGGTTTGTACTGGAATGTGGTCCTCACCAAGACCTAGAATCAAGGATGTCTCCATTCTATGGTATAGTATCGTATAGACATCGGGAGGGCTCGTAAAAAGTGTCGACCTCACCAAGTCCTATTGGTTTGATCGTTAGTCACCCTTCAGGAGTATAATATATAATATGTAGACACCAGGAGGGCTTGTACAAAGTATTGTCCTCACTGCCCCCCAATAAGACAAGGAATCACCATCCTCCAAGAATGCAGATAGATAAGAATTGGATGTGCCACCATTCTTCCAGCAATAGTGTTCCAAGGTTGATTGTTTGTCATCATTTGAAGTACACAATGGTAGAAGTGATCAATCGTCATCTTCGTCAAATCCTCAGTGATCAGGTATGTCTCTATCTTTTAGGATAGATTTAAATACATGTATTTCATGTCTAGCGGAACAAAATGTCTATGTCTTTTTCTTTGACATTATGAGTAAACTCGCATGGCAAAGAGGGGTAACTATAGACATCGCATTTTATCCCACCCAACCAGTGTCGAACCAAGTATAAATTCATATAAACTTTAAATTTAGGCTTAAAGGGAATGGATATCTACCTGAGATTACAGTATATAATATAGAAAAATACACAAAAAACATGATAAAACAAAAAAGTATTAAATTTGAAGAAATTTAGTTCAATAAAAGGTTTAGGTTAACCTCTAAAACCCCATAATTTAAAGGAGGTCTAAAATGACTTTATTAAAGGTTGATTTTCATTGAATCACCTTCAGTATAGATAAATATTAGCCACTACCCTTGAATTATATGATATTTCAACAAATTACTCCGGTTACCTACCCAGACCTTGAAGAAACATTTACAACCTCTAAATATTGTTGGTTTAGCAATAAAAACATTTATTTCATTTAGGCATATTATATCAAATCCCACCCAGAAACAATCCAAGAGACATTGATAAAGGGCCTAGCCATCATTAAAGGCCCACAAAAGAGGCCTTGAAATGACCAAGGAATCTTTGTAGAAATTTTCTAAAAAATATTTAGGAAGGGAACTAAGACACTTAGGATGTGACAATCTGTTATCGAAACTAAACCGATTCGGTTCGCCACCTAAGTTCTGCATTTAATGAGTATTGAATGACCATAGAATCAAGCATTAAATGATTGGGATGACATGGATAGGCTAAATTCAAGGGATGTATATATTTTGAGCAAAATATCTTAGGTTTAATCGAAATCCTTGAATTATAACTTCCCATTACCGAAACCAAACCAAATTGGTTTGCCACCTAGCCAATGCATTAAATGCACATCCCATCAAGAAATAAATACTCGGGATAACATGGAAGGGCTAGGTTCAAAGTATCAAGATATTTTCACCAAAATATCTTAGAGTAACTAAGGAACTTGAAAACCAACCGTCAGTTATGAGGCAAGTTAACCCAATTCAATCTGAAACCAACCGGATGAGTGCTTACCAAGTCATGACTCATCATGGTGCATTAATGCAATGGTGACACATCAAGACCATGTTCAATGAATTTGTAAAGCATTTATGGTAACTAAATCGAAATAGTGAAACTAACTTGTACTTGGCCCCTAAACCGAACCAGAAGTTTGACTTCGAGCCATTAATGCACCCATGTGCAAGCAATGTGATTGGAAGAGAGGTAATGATTAGTAATGATTGCCAATCATTACCAGATCTAAGAAACGATTTGGTAATGATTACCAAATCTTTGAAGATCTTTCCTCCTACCCAAAATTCGTTCAACACAAAGCACAAACAAATCAAAATAGTAAGTCCCCTAGGATAAACAACCCCTGTTGGCCCAGTAATATATCCAAGAGGGGGGTGAATTGGGTAGTTGTAAAAATAAATCAAATTATAACACTTGAAAATTCAAATAATTAATTTTATCCTAAATTAATTATTATCTTTATAGCAACGGATTAGTGTTATGTAAACTAGGTGTACACCCAAACAACTGAAAATAAATAAAGTAAAATAGCAGCACACCAAATTTTTTACTGGTTCACCAAGTTACTCTTGGCTAATCTAGTCCTCCGAGCCCTACAGAGAGTCGCACCCACTAATCACTATGATTTCTTTAATCAGGTAGGAACCAAACCCTTACAAAATGATTATTTTCGCAGGCTCAGAATCAATCTTTACAATTTCCCTTTTCACAGGCTAAGGAAGAACCTCTATTTTTTTACCAGGCTAAAAATTAAGCTAATTCTATTACAGGGATAATTAAGACCTAATTCTTTTTATACCTTAGGCTTAAGAATTAAACCTCACAAAATCATTCCAAGTATTCTTTTACCCGGTAAGGATGGAACCGTTACAAATTCACTCAAAATCTAATTCTATTTAGGAAGAATTAACACCTATCTCTTTTCACGGGAAAAGAGTAACCTAATCTTTTTATACACTAGGTAAATATTAAACCTCAATCTCTTTACCCAAAGATATTGAAACCTAACTACCCCTGATTAGATATTCCCAATAATATCTAATTCGTATACAACTCACCAATTATAAGAAATTGATAAATTTTCCCACTCGGAGCTTTTACCACCACAAATTAATTTAAACTCAATTAACTCAATTAATGTGCCGATAAATACTAGTGATAGAAATAAAGTGAGAATTTCAAAATCTGATTCAAAGTAAATAAGGGGTAGCACACAATTTAGCACGTAATCAGATTTTCACAAGAAATCATTTCAAAAATACTTTCAAGCAATTTAAGTTCAGAAAAACGATTTCAAAGATCTAAATTCCAAGCAATAAATAGTAATCTCAAATATTAATAAAAGGCTCAAACTTGGAACGATCTCACAAGGATACCACCGAATGAATAAAAATTGGATCGCAATGAAACTTTAGATCGGTGACAACAACAATTTCCACACACTTCTTCAAGAACTTTTCTCAAATATAATCTCACAATACTCTTAGTATAATTGTAGAATAAAAACTCTCAGAAAGCTCAGAAACTAAATACATCTTGAAAACCAATTGATTGGGATTTTTTTAAATGAAAAAACGCAGATGTATATATACGGATTTGAAATAAGCCCTCCAATGGCTAGTTTCCACATATTATGACACTTAATTGCTCTTATAGATCTTTTATATTGATATGACTCAATTCTAGTTCAATTCTCTTAATTATAGATTTTAAATCATTCAATTTAATCCCTCAAATATTCCTTAATCTCAAATAGATAAGACAGAAAGAATAAAATGTACCAATTTGAGAAATATTCAAAATATATAAACCATATCTTTAGGAACATTAAAATAGCAATCATATATCTTAAATAACATCAAATTCCTAAGATATATCTTAGATTTAAACCATAAAATAGCTAGTAACGACTTTTTTTTTTTTTTTTTTCTCAAATACACGAAATCCTCTAAACTTGAAACAGACCCATCGATTAACCGACCAAACACCATAAGTCAACCAATCGATCTAGGTTGTAGCCCAAGTCAAAATTACTTGCCCATTAGTCGATCGATATTCCATAGGTCAGTTGACCAATCGATTCAGGATGCTCCCTAAGCCATTTCTCGGCCATTGTCGGTCGACTAATCCTCCATAATCTGTCGATTGATCGATTTAGAGAGTTCATGTATTGGCCATAGGTCGACCGATATTTTCTCGGTCAGTTGACCGATCGATCCGAAGACTTCACCATTTTTCCAGCTTTTCCTCACCGGTTAATTAATCCACATTGGTCGGTTGACTGATCCCTGTTGTAATTCTTTCTCCATAGTTAATTTTAACTCAAATCTTCAATGTTTTTGCCTCTTTAACCGATTTCTTTTCTCGGCTAATTTAATTAATATTTATTAATCAATTTTAAGTACTAATCTTTCTTAAGTCAATATTTTTTCTTCAATTTCACATTGGAGCAAATATTTTAACTAATTAGTATCCTAATAAAAACACATATAAACATAAATTCATTTTGTGTCGTGTGTGATCCTAATTAGGATATATTAAGAGTAAAAATTAACTTGAGCTATTTTTTCCTAATTTCTTCAAAGACTTCAGTCTCTTAATACTCGTCTCTTTGTTAGTTTATTTGTATCCTTAGCATCCTTAACCATTTCTTCATAATACTATCCTTAATGGAACTCTTACACTGAAACACTCAAGAAACTTGTTAGTTCCACAAAAAACATCAACATTTAATTATCCGTCAAAATTTTAGGATCAACAACCCCCAAGGATGAGGTTAGGATAGCCTGTTCAGATATAAAGCGCAAGTTCGCAGCCTAAAAATAGGGGTGCTGGGGTCTTCATTTTTTCAGGACTTGAAGTCCTAGATTTTTTCTCTAAAACTCGAGCCAAGTCTTGAGTGCTTAGATCCTCAAATAGGTTTCTTGAATAAAATGCCATTATTCTACTAAAATTTGGTCTTGGAAGGTGTTCTTGAAGTTCTTGGAACAAGAATTCAAGAGGTTTAAGGTAATCGATCGAGTTCAAGCCAAGAAGATCAAAGAAAGAGATGAAGGTTACTTGTTTAGAGAAAGACCACTCCCCCTAAACTAAGTTGTTCTTGAGGTTCTTGGAACAAGAACTCAAGAAGTTGACGGTCATTGATCGATTTCAAACCAAGAAGATCGAGGAGGAAAGTGAGGTAATTACTTAGGGAGGACTACATGATGCGAACCTCACCAAGGATTAGTGAGACCCGAAACCAACTTAGGGTTTCTTCGTGAAGATCAAAACTAAATCAGATTTTTGAACGAACTAAAAATACAGAAATTGAAAGATAGATTACCTTGACCCAATGTTTATGAACGAAACGCGAACCAATGGTATAATGATCTTGACCTAATGATTATAATGAATCACGAACCAAAGATATAAGTTTGAATGCCACAAGAAACTCTTGATAAGTTCAGAAAAAGTTCTCTGAAGAACTAAAGAGAAAACTCTCACAATTTTATTAATCAAAGTAATGTGAAATTTGTAGGTCTACAAATCCCCTTAAATAGGTGGCCAAGAGAATAAGAAAAGAAACCCTAATACACTTTGAAATTATTGGGTCTACATGGAGGAAAGAGGAAACCCTAAAATCTAATTGCTAAATAAAGAATAAGGAAACTTCCTGATTTGCCTTACATTCCTAGTTGGCAAAGGAAATGATTTACTTGGCAATCAAGCTTACAAATCAGCCTAAAAATAATTAAAAGACTTAAAATAATAAAATAAATATGATAAGAATTTCGTGGTCCACATGACTTGGCCCATTTGAGTTCATGTTTAAGCCCATACGCTTGCTTTGATGAGATGGATTTGGCCTTGACTGCCCGATGGGCCTAATTTGGGCTTAACTATTGTAGACATGGGCCAAGTCTCTTGAATTATCCCATTAAGTGCTATTTTGATTTTTCTTGGATCTTTCCCCAGTAATAGGCCTAATTGGAACATATAACTGATCCTCTGATGGTGCTCGTTGATTCTCATCATTCCCCATCTCTTCAAAATGATTCATCCTCGAATCTTCACCAGAGTGTTGTTAATAGTTCGGAAATTATCAAACATTCGCCAAGTCCCATCCTTCCTAAGCACAAGTAGCACTGGTACAACTCACGGACTCCTGCCATCTCGTACATGTCCTTTGGCCATCAACTCCTCAACTTGCCTTTGAACTTCCTTCGTCTCCTCCGAATTATGCCTATAGGCTAATGGTTGGTCAAGAATCATTACGCAGGGCACAAAATCGATTTGATTCCCAATCCCTCTATAAGGTAGAAAACCGCTATGCACATCATTAGAAAACATGTCCTTATATTCCTACAACATATAAACTACAACACTAGGCAAAGATTTGTCAATTTCGTTAGTGGTAAAACAAGCCTCTTTGTACAAGAGTACAAATATAGGTTGATTTGTATAAAAATCCACATTGACATCACTCGCCTTAGCATAAAAACTCACTTGTTTTTCTATTTTTCTCTCATTTTTTTCACTCTCCTTTTCTTTTTCACTCTCATCTTTGTCCTCTTTTTTTGAACTCTCGGTCTCACAAGTTTTTTTCAACTCATTCTCTCTTTTTAATTTCATTTGATCCTCATTTCCCCTTTGTTGTTCCATGTCATCCTCCGCGACTTGCGCACTTAGAGCACGCCAATCAACAAGTAACTCACCCTCCACCAAGTACTCCACATCACCGTCACAAGCATCCTTATGCGATAGCATTTGGTCATTATTACTCTCGCTGTCGGTTTCCATCTCTCCCTTAACATATGCTTTGTTAACATTGGGCAAATCGTCTCTCCTTTTTCGTGGTTCGATTTTGGACTTTGAAACAACCCTTTCGTCTATTCTCCTATTTGGCCTCCATGAAGAGACCAGGTTTTGAAATAATCGAGTTCCCTTCCTTTTAAGTTGTCGTTCCACCTTTATTGCCATGTGCATCATGTCCTCCAACGCCACATAATGTTGCAACTTCACCACGTTGGCAATCTCCCGATTCAGCCCATTCAAGAACCTTGCCATTGTTGCTTCTCTATCTTCCTCGACATTAGCCTGGATCATAGCGATCTCCATCTCCTTGTAGTAATCATCCACGCTCCGATAGCCTTGAGTAAGACTTTGTAACTTCTGGTACAAATCCCTATAGTAGTGACTAGGGACAAATCTTCTCCTCATTATGGCCTTTATTTCAGCCCACGTCTCAATAGGCCTCTCATGGTTTTGCCTTCTGTTCATCACAAGTTGATCCCACCATATTATAGCATAATCAACAAATGCAATTACAACGAGTTTTACCTTTTTATGCTCAGAGTAGTTGCAACACTCAAAGTTTAATTCCATCTTCTTCTCCCACTCCAAGTACGTTTCAGGGTCGTTCTTCCCTTGGAACGATGGAATCTTTATCTTGATGCTTCCAAAGTTATTATCGATTTTCTCCCCATATCTATCTTCTCTATTGCCATATCTATGGCCAAATCTGCCCAAGCTCGCATTAGAGATGCGATCCTCTTCATCTAGGTCATCCCCATCATAATCTACATATTTATACCGAGGCAGATTCCTCTCTCGTTGTTGTACATTAGGAGCTTTAGGTGGTTGGCGTGAACTAGACTCAGCTTTGTCTAGTCGTTCATGCACTTCATCAAATCTCGAGTTCAATTGTTCAAACTTTCGCTCTAAGGCTTTTTAGAAAACTTTGACATCCACGACGTCCATCCTTTCTGGTTCTTCATTACATGTTTAATAATCTGCAAAACCAAGTTAGCAAACCTCACAAACACTCCCTCACGAGTTTCCCTCAAGATTGACGGCACTCGCGCTCGTGTTTTACTTAAATTCGGCTTTTACTCTCTTATGAGCTCACACTCTCTTACCTTTTTCTACTCTTTAGTTCACTCTTTTAGTTCTTTATCGAACTTAACCAAACTCAATCAGAAATTTCTCATGATAATTCAAACTCAACAAATCAATTTAACTAAGAATGAGATTTAGGATAAAAGTAAAGTGAACAAGAAGAGCACAAAGGATAAATTTGCGGAATAGAATAAGAAGAAATAAATTTTGAATTTTGGAACTGCGGGATTTTTTTTTTTTTGTTTTGTTTTGTTTTGTTTCTGTTGTTTTTTTTTTTTTTTTTTTTTTTTTTTTTTTTTTTTTTTTTTGCAGCAACTTAAATCAAGAATGAAGATGCTCAGTACCAAAGAAAAAAAAAAGAAAAATTTAACCAAATATAAATATTTCGGCCAAGAAAGTTCAGTTCAAGTATGAAGGAAAAGAAAACGATGAATGAAGAAGAATAAAAAGGATAGGTGAAACCTGATTTAGACCTTGCTCTGATTACCAAATGATGCGAACCTCACCAAGGATTAGTGAGACCCAAAACCAACTTAGGGTTTCTTCGCGAAGTTCGAAACTAAATCAGATTTTTGAACGAGCTAAAAATATAGAAATTGAAAGATAGATTACCTTGACCCAACGTTTATGAACGAAACGCGAACCAATGGTATAATGATTTTGACCCAATGATTATAATGAATCACGAACCAAAGATATAAGTTTGAACGCCACAAGAAACTCTTGATAAGTTCAGAAAAAGTTATCTGAAGAACTAAAGAGAAAACTCTCACAATTTTATTAATCAAAGTAATGTGAAAATCGTAGGTCTACAAAGCCCCTTAAATAGGTGGCCAAGAGAATAAGAAAAGAAACCCTAATACACTTTGAAATTCGTGGGTCTACATGGAGGAAAAAGGAAACCCTAAAATCTAATTGCTAAATAAAGAATAAGGAAACTTCCTGATTTACCTTACATTCCTAGTTGGAAAAGGAAATGATTTACTTGGCAATCAAGCTTACAAATCAGCCTACATCTCCGAAGTAGGTATGTCTTCTTGAAACATCCTTTGATCTTAGCTTAAATTGAATATTATGTTTGTACATAGAATGATAATGTAATATTTATACTTAAACTTCATATACATAGCATGTATAACAAGTAATCAAGATAACAGCGTAGAAAACATGCTAAGATAATCAAATTATGTAAAAAAAATGTTCAAGATCATGTCAAGAACATCATAAACACACCAAGAACATGAAGAACACATGAAACCACATAAGGGTTCGACCACATTTAATAAATAAAATCATTCAGTTTCCACCTAAAAACAAACAAACCACATGAAGACCTGATTCTCATTAATCTGATATACGTACGCAACCAACGTGCGGATTCGGTCACATATCCAAATAATTTAGTCTTAGTTTTCATTTCATATAACTTGCATATTTATATTCTTGTCTCTTATAAACTGCTATTAGGTTGTCGCTGCCTAGAATAATATAGTATAGTATAATATTTACTACTTACATCATGATAAAATGCATAAAAAGAGAAAGAAGGTTAAAAAGGGAATTATTTTTGTTTAAGTAAATCAAAGAAAATTGTTTGGATATGTTTAACAGTGAATGTTTATTTAGACCAAGGTACAGACGAGTGCCTTGGGGTGAGTAAAACCTTCTCCAAGCATAACCGACTCCTGAACTTAAAAAATATCTCTAGTACACTGACCTTTGGAATTCAAAACACAGGCTATTTAAAAGTAAAATGAATTTCTAAAACTCCTAGTGACCTAGCATACCATTTAACCCTATTCTAGGTGGTGACTCCATTTTTAACATTAAATCCTAACCCAATTTTTTTTTCAAAACCGACGACTAGAAATGCCCTTAAAAAACCATTTTCAAAATGAACAGATTTGGATGTCTTAGGGGGAAGGAATGAAATTTATTTAATCTTCTTCCCGATCTCTACTTCTTCCACTATCAAAATTCGGGGTGCATCAAGGAGCTAACCTAACAAATAAAAAAAAATAGAAGCTTTGGTCAAATCATATGCAACCCCGCCGACCCAATTTGTTCTGGCCGTTGTCACATTAACACTGTCCCCTTACACTGATCTCCAGATAATAGAAGCGAAACCCATTTCTTTCAATATGCCTACTGAAGATCCTATAATTCAAACAACCCATCCATCTATCCTTCCATCCTAGGGACCAAATGAAAAAACTCCAAACGTTAGTTCTAGATCAACTAAGTAAAAATCAAGGTGAGACAACCAAAAAAAAATGGGAGTGATTATGTCTATCAAAAGTCAAAGGGAAAGGCAAAACAAAAGTCAATCTAGAGACAATCAACCACGATGAACTTCCAATAAAAGAGTCTAAGGACAACACAAACATGCCTCCTTGAAAGAAATCGAAAGTGACAATTATATTGGGCGATCAAGATCGGGAAAAACGACAGTTGATACATGAGAAAGAAAGCATCGGGTAAATTCTACAAACCATCAAGAATATATCATTGAACTATGTTACATTTGTTAAAGTTAAAATTGTTAACATATTAATATTGCAACGCTTTCATATATATAAGAGGAAAACCACAATCCATTGTAACGTGTGGCAATGTTATCTGCATCCTCTGGGAAAAACAAATGTAGGATAATGTGAACATCATCTCCACTTTCAATAGATGTTTTTATCATATCCTTTATAACAATAGAGCATGATCTGTAATTGTTGACCCTAGATGTTTTGATGGACAATTTAACATTGATGTTTTATAGAACTAATGTGCTTATTAAGTGATTTTTAATTAGAGTTCCATTTGAGAAATCATAAAAGATAACGATCATTGAATATTTACAAATACGATGTTTTACAAAAGATTCAACATGGTTGCAAGTGAAGACGTTGATGAATTTTTGGAGTATTGAAGAATTTTTGTATTTCTAGGTAAAGCAACTCAAACTTTTATGCTTTTAATGCAACCCGATTAAGATCACATATGACAAATAAAATTGAGTATTCTTATGTGTACCATGGTATGAATTAATAAATAAAAGATACTAAATATTTTTAATAAAGTGTTAAAATCATAAATTTTTATTTCCTAAAGTGTTAAATCATGAAAATGTTTTTCATAAAGCGTTGAATCAAGAAAATATTTTAAAACATGAAAAGGAAACTTTTTTGGTCAATTCGATTGACCAATGGAAAGTCTCGATCGACTAGAAAGATTAGTAGCTTATGAGAAAATATGAGGAAGAGCTATTGGCCAGAATACCCTACCGTTGAAAGGATTAGTTAACTAACGAAAGGTGCAAACGATCAGAATTTTGTATCGTTCCAAGACCAAGCAATGAATATTTAAAGGATTAATGGGCTTTCTTTCCCCTAATTCCGAAACACAACAACAAACTTGCAACTATAGTATAGTATAGGAAAAAGGCTTTTCTTTGATAGTGGTTATTGGGGAGTTCGGCAAGGATTTGATCGTAGATAGAGACATAGATGTGAGGGTAGAGTAGGATGTAGCCAATTGGATCAAGGCAGTGGATTGTGAATCCACTATGTGTGGGTTCAATCCCCTTCGTTTGCTGCCGGTTCACCGACAGAGGGTTTGGTTGACCTATGTTGTTAGATTTAGTCTACTTTGACGGTTCTGATTTTTGAGATCTTCAACCCAAATCCTATTATTTTGAACTTTAGAAATTTTGATTTTAAGTGGATTTGAGTATATTTCAAATGTTTATCATATATTTTGAAGATCGATTAATTGATCCTTATATTAATTCATTTTATGAGTTTAGTTGGTAAAACGATTTTCTATATTTAAGGATTTTGAATCAAAACCATTTTGGGGACTAAATTGATCTTTTCAAAGAGTATTTTGTAAACTAAACGCATCTGATTCAAAAAGTATTTTATATGGGGTCTTAAAGTATCATAAATACTCTTATATTTTGAAAAGTAACCGTTATAGGTATAGTTTGAAATCTATAGAATAAGATCTACGTTTTTAACTTGATAACAATCAAGAGTAAGAGTTTTAATCAGCTATATTTGTAAAGAGTGAATTATTTTGCTGAGAATACTTTCAAGATAAAAAGTTTGCTTTGAAGAAATTCTCGTTCTTGCTATTTTCGGGTTTGATTCTTTTTTATGATCTTCTAAAAAGAAATCTCGGTGAGATTTTTCTTGATTACTTGCTTGATATTATCTTCGCTTTAAGTGAGTTATATTATTAAATTGAGCTAGTAAGTATTTTATGTGAAAAATTGGTCTCAATTAAAAATATCCTGAAAATCTTGTAAAACGATTTTTGCTTGTGAAATATGATTTAATTTATATGTGTGCTTAAGTTGATTAAAATCAAAATTGTTTTCTCATATAGTTCTATCACGTATTTTTAATACATTAATTGAGTATACATGTATTGAGGTGGTAGAAGCTTTTATGGGAAGATCTTTTTTTTTTTTTTTTCTCTCTCTCTCTCTCTTGTATTTGTAAGTTAGACACTTTGGGTCGGTGTCTGATCTAGTAGTTAGGTTTGATATTTAGCATATGAAAAAGGATTAGGTTTGATTCTGCCTATAATAAAATTAGGTTAGTGTTAACCTAGTAAAAATATATGGTTTTTCCTTAACTCATGAAAATGGAAAAGTGCAAAGGTTTGATTCTGAGCCTGTGAAAAGAATTAGGTTAGTCTTCAATCTATGAAAAAGATTTTAAGGGTTTATTTACTACCTGGGAAAGGAATTAGGAGTTAGTGGATTGTTAAATCCGTGTGGAGCTCGGGGGACTGCAAGTAGATAAAAGTAGCCTACCAAACTAGGATAAATCATCGTCAAAGTTGGTAGGATGAGTTGGTTCTATAGTATTTTTTGGCAACTTTGAGTTAAAAAAATTGTTTATCCGTAACCGAAATGAACTCAATTTCTTTGTACATAATTTGGGTTCCTAAGACTACGTAATAAAATTTAAAAATGTCAGAACAGATTGGTGAATTAATTTTAAATAATCGTCAAATTTGGTTGGATGATTTGGTTCTGCAACTTTTTTTGCAACTTTGAGTTAACAAAAGATGGTCTATCCGTAACCGAAATGAACCCAATTCTTTTTGTACATAATTTGGGTTCTTAAGACTACGTAATAAAATTAAAAATGTCAGAACAGACTAATGAATAATTTTTAAATAATCGTCGAAGTTGGTCGGATGAGTTGGTTCTGCAGTTTGTTTTGCAACTTTGAGTTAACAAAAGATGGTTTATCCGTAACTGGAATAAACCCAATTTTTTTTGTATGTAAACTGTGTTCCTAAGATTACGTAATAAAACTTAAAAATTTCAGAACCAACTTATCCAACCAACTTTGATGATTATTTAAAAGTTATTCATTAGTCTGTTGTGAAATTTTTAAGTTTTATTATTTTTTTTAACATTTTTTTTATAAATAATAACTATTTTTTTTTTGTAGATTTTTTGAACAACTTGGCGGTGGGAACGGTTCGGCTCGGTGACGGACAGGATATCAACTCGGTTTTCCATTCGGTGGTTCGCCGCTGTCAAATAGGAAAAATTGTTAAAAAAAAAAATTGACAATTTTTTAAAACAATTTTTTTTTTAAATAATAACTAACAAATGAAAATTTACTTAATAAATAATTTCTAAACACCTTTTAAATATTAGAATCCAACCATGATTTGGGTTAATGTCATAGCTCAATTCGAATATATAGCCAAACATAAAGGGTTAATGTTGTAATTTTTTATTTTGTTCTTATTTTTTTGCTCATCTTCTTCACCAATGTGGATTTCTCTCTCTCTAGACTGTGAGTTTTTAAAAATTATTAAAAATCGAAAAAAAAAAATTAAAGAAGAAGAGGATAGAGATGGGATGTGGGGGTGGGGGTGGGGGTGGGGGTAGGGAGTGGGCTGGGCTGGGCTGGGGGATTCCGGCCCTGGTAGGGCCGGAATCCCCCAGCCCAGCCCAGCCCACTCCTACCCCTACCCCCACCCCCATCCAAAAAAATAAAATAAAATAAAAATTATTACATATTATTTGTTTTCGATTTTTTTTAACATTTTTTTTATAAATAATAACTATTTTTTTTTGTAGATTTTTTTAACAACTCAACAATGGGAACGGATCATTATGGATAAATGTTGGTCTTGTTTTTAGAGAGATGAGAGATAATATGCCTCAAACCCATTTTCTGCATCCATAATCGACTTAACCATTATGGGTTTTTGCACTTTGCACCCCTAAGTTTGACCACCTTTTCAGTTTGAGGCTTAGTCATTATTTCATCTTTGGCCCCCATGAAGATTTGACACTTTCAAAGTGTTATTTCAAAGTGACGGAAATCATCTCTGTGAAACATGCAACTGATAACCATAGATCATCTCTGCTAAACATGCAACTGATGACCAGCACCATAAAAAATCTAAGGACCATATTGTTTTGTCTGAAACTGACAAATTTTGAAGGTTCCATAGCTTTCTTTCAAAAGTTTAGAGAGAGAGACATACAGGTACTGAACGGACCATATTGTATGTAATTACATAATCTTAGGAACCCAATTTACGTACAAAAAAATTGGGTTTATTTCGGTTACGGATAGACCGTCTTTTGTTTATTGAAAGTTGCAAAAAAACAGCATCGTCATTGAAACAACTCATCCGACCAACTTTGACGATCATTTAAAAGTTTCAACTAAAAAGTGTTAATTATATTTTCGCCCCTATATTTAATTTTAATTTTTTTTTCACTTTCATAATACAAACCTTGGGATTCAAAATTACATTTTCGCCTTTTTTTTTTTAATTTTAGTTAGTTTTTTTTTTTTTTTTTTTTGCACTTTCATCTTTGAAATTTTGGGTTTCAACTAAAAAGTGTTAATTATATTTTTTCCCCTATATTTAATTTTAATTTTTTTGGCACTTTCATACTTGAAATCTTGGGTTTCAACTAAAAAATGTTAATTACATTTTATTCCCTTTAATTAATTTTTTTTTTTTTTTTTACATTTTCATCCCTAAAATCTTGGGTTCAATTAAAAAGTATTAATTACATTTTTATCCCTTTGTTTAATTTTAGTTTCTATTTTTTCTATTATTATGGGCATTTTTATCCATGAAAACTTAGGTTTCATAAATAAATTGCGTTTTTATGGGAAATTACAAATATCATTTTTAATATTTTGTTAATATTTTTCAAAATATAGAAACCCGCCGTCTTAGGGTCGGTTAGACCCATTTTAGTAAAAAAGATAAAAAAAGGATCTATTTGCATAATTTAACCATTTTTTAGCACCAAAAATGTAAACAGCTCCCAAAAAACTCTTCGGAAATTCACCCCAACTCTTTCCTTTTCCTTTTCTTCCTTCTTTCCCTTTCTCTTCACCCTGATCCATCATCGCGACGATAGATCTGTAGATCTACTTGGCCTTCCTGTCGCAGCCTCCTTCTTTGCCACCAAAATCGCCACCATCAACGATCATCTCAATCATCCTTCCTTCTATCTCTCTCTGTTGTTATTCTGTTGAACTCCTCCCCCATCCTAAGTTCTAGTGAAAACCTGCGAAATCGCTGCTGTGATATTAGTTATACTGTTTTTTTTTTTTTTTTTTTTTTTTTTTTTATGAGATATTCTAATGTTCACATCACTATGGCACTTGTTTCAACAATTAATTACAACTACCACCATAAACCTCTCTCTTCCAATCAGAAACCCTAATTTCAATTCTCCCAAATTATCCTTCAATCATAAACATTGGCGCATTCTCAAAGTCAAATGGAATTGACAAAGTTTCGGTCAGAGTTTGTCTTTTACTCTTCACTCTTTACTTTCTGTTGGAATTGGAGATTAAAGAGGGTGTCTATCAAAAGAACCAACACAAACAACCCTAAACCATCTACTTTTTGGTTTAGGGTTGTTTGTGTTAATGACTTCATTTTGCTGTATTCATACTTTGCTCTCATCACATTTTCTTCTATAGTTTGTGAATTTGCTATTACTTCATCATGTTAGTTGGATTGTTGGAGATTTATTTAAATTTCTAACCAGTAAATGTCAATCACTTACAGTGCTTTTAGAGGTTCTTAGTCAGTAGAAATGTTGAAGAGGATACAACCCGCTCTTGGATTTAAGACCATGCACGTCGCGTGCTTGATCTTGCAATCTTGGACAATTCTTTTGAGAAACTGTCACTCCACTCATAAAGAAATTAGAGAAAGAATTGGGAGTTGGCAGTGCGCATTTCCCTTTAACTTTATTTGTTTGAGCCAGGGCATACCCTATCTTATCTTCTTGACCCATACTTTTGTACTTTAGTTGCCAAAAAAAGAAAAGGGTGTGCTAAATAAGCTTGTCCCCACTATAAGCACAATAATCTAAACTTAAGTGGAATGGGAGCCCGCCGCATTGGAAATGAACAATCATAGAGAATGGTCATGGTGGGCTCGGGAGGAGAGAGGGGGGTTGGGGAAATATATTTGGTTAAAAAAGAAAAGGGTTTAAAAAAATATCTATTTTTTAAATAAGGATGTGAGTGTAAAAAGATAAAGGAGTAAAATATTAAAAAAAAAAAAAAAACAAACTTAAATGGCTATTTATGTATTTTAATTTTTAATTGTTTAATTATTTTTAAAAGACCAAGCGTAAAGTGTCATTACAATAAAAAATTTAGTAATTTTTTAGGTATAGGGAAACTAAGTAGTCTTTGACTAAACATGACAAGGGTTTGACTAGTATTTGTAAAATGATAAGGGAGATATTTAGTTAACGACATAAAGATAAGAGAAGTAAATGATATAAACCCATATAATGTGACATTCACAACTTGTAAGTGAATGTTCACTTTCGTTCATCGGGGAAAACAAAACTAGGCAAATTCATGCACACTTCTAAATGAGTAGAAACTTTTTTATGTATCAAAATCCTCATTAAGAAACAACCCATGCATATTGTGCCTATACATCGAATATACTAAAGAAAATACAAAAAACACAAAAAAGGTCATTCCATGTCAACTGATGATTCGCTGGCAGGTGCAAAAACACCAGGGCTAAGAAACCCTCGCAACATTTCAACCTCCACTTCTAGAGCTCCAACATGAGCGTGATGACACTCGACCCCTTATTTCAAATTCCTATGGACGAGTACCTCCACCTGGCGGCACCTATCCACCACTGCATCTCCTTTGCAATATCCATAAACGTTTTTGTATCTTCGTCCTATTTTAGAAAAATTCTCATCGAATGTGTTGTTGTTATTGTCGTCGTTGTTTGCCATTCTATTAGAAAATTACCGAACAATATATACACAAAATAGTCTAATAAGCATATCAACAAAATGCTTATTGATAAATGTTCCATAAACCTTAGGTTTATATATAGTATCGTTAAGACGTAATTTTGAATGGTCTTCGACAATTAATAACAACAATGAACACCATAATGCATTTACTAAACAATGGCATTTCCTGAACCTAACCTCTTCGTTTCATTACTCTACGCATGCATTAAGAACCGGGTAACTAATTTCTTGGAGTTACTTGAACACTTACACTGCTTCTTTCGCTTCCCAAGAAATCCCCACGACAAAAAATGAATGCTCTTTCTTTCTTCTTAAACCATTATCTTATCAACACTAAATATACAAACACCCCTAGTTATATCACACTATGTCACGTCCTATCCAGTTATTTTGTGTTTTTAAAAAAGCAAACGTTTAAATTTATTAACAAAAATCATATTTTATGTGAATGTTCATGTAACATTCACACTCATCATCAAAATCACATTTATATGAATGTTTATGTACCATATATGTGCATGTTCACGTAACATTCATACTTAACAACAAAAATCACATTTATACGAATGTTCACGTAACATTCACTAAATTCATTAAAGATGGAAATAAAAAAAGTACTGGAATAATTAACCAAAACACCCTAACCATTAGTTGAATATACATTACATATCATTGACATGTCCAACTTATTCTTTCAGTTATTTATTCTCCTCTACCATAGAATGGTAGATCCACCTAGTAGCCCCCATACGCCACCGCATTCCCATAATTATAATTGTGAGTTTCACTACATCGTCATCCTATTTTGGCACAGACTCATCAAACACAATTCAGATTGTTTACCATTTCTTACAAATTCTCGAAGTCACAAAAGATCACCAAATTCTCAACAGGGTTTTATTTAGTGAGCTATCCTCTATATATATTGGTTTGAGTTAATGAATACAAATATCCTTACAATCGATAAATAAAAAATTAAATGCATTTAATAACATAAAGCATAGTTCTAACCTACTCGGTTGCAATTAACTATATTTGAATCTCTTCCAATAAACAAATCCTCAATTATGATCTCCTCTATGCATAAATCAACCACATTTAATCATTTGTTTTGGAAATATAGACATTCATAGTGGCTCTTCTTGTTCCCAAATATGAACTTCACCTAAACATAAATATTGCCTCTTAAACCCACCAAAATTATATTCTCTTCACTGATTATACAACCACCTCTTTAATCATATCATGTATAACAAGTCCCATCAAATATCCACTTAAAATATTAAACAGGGTGATAACTACCCCCAAAATAACCCCTTATGAATGTTCAAATTTGGTAATATAAAAAATTGTGAGCATTCACTTATTCTGTGAAATCACATAATAAGTGAATGTTTACGTAATAGTGTGACAATTAATACGCTCAATGTAGTGTACACATTGGCAAAAACGATAAAAAAAAAAAAAAATTGATTATCAAAATAAATTTATAACCTAATAACAATTCATAACTAAACCACAAAAGATCCCCATACAAGTGTATTTTAAAAACTTCAAAACATTTATAAAAAAAAATTAAAAAATAAAAATAAAATAAAAAAAGAAACAAGAAGATAGGATTCAACATACAACACATCACTTCATCAACTATTTATTAAGTAAACTGCTAATGAAAAATTGTGGTAATGCATAACTTCTTGTTATGGTGCCCATATTGTTTTACATCTACCACATTTTATCTAGGCAACCTCACATTTTGAGAGGATACACTTCTTCCTTTTGTAATCAGAAAAATAATCACAACTTCTAATTCATTCCATTCAAATTTCTCAAGCATTGGAACACCATATATCCCTTTAGAATAATATCTCATGTAGTATTCCACTTAGAAATACACCTCTATAAATGAATATAAATTTTGACCAATCTTCTGTATAACCGCACAAGCATACACACATGGAAACCCATTCCCTTGCTAGTTAAAGCAGGTACATGTTCTTTTGTCCAAATCTACTAGGACAAAAAGAAGTGAATACACTTCAAAAACATTATTCTGGCACTTCACAGCAGTCTATGTTCATCCATCCCTAATCATCTGTGCAATCAACTTATCGTGATGTGAACATATAACACCCGTCATCAGCATAGATTTTGCACGTCTAATGGACAATTATGCCATTGATTTACACCTAATGTTGTCAATCATTACGATGATAGGAAAGTGACGGTACTTACGAATCTAGTCATTGAACGACTCCACAAGATTAAAATAATTTCACCATACCTTTTGTGTCTAAAGTGCATGTTGTAGAATCTATCTGGCGGCAAATCTGCACGAAATATTTCTACTTTCCCCCTACTTTCCGCCTTTAGTTCATCTAGTAGTTTGTAATATTTCTCTATTGTCGTGGTCCTCCACACTTTGCTTTTGCTCGTCCTCGGGCAAAACAACATAAAACTCAAAATAACTTTAAAACACCATTACAATACATAAGTATTCAATACATGCTCACTAATCAACCCCACATATTAATTATAAATCTATTAACACGACAATCGAATTCAAGCCGAACATGTTCAAATCCTTTTACTTCAATCCACAAGTACTCTTGATCGGTCAATAAAAGCATTCCGCAACTAACATAGTCAGGTCATGCACAAATAACCCCCCAACTACTCCTTCTTACTACTACAAACCGGGTAGCAAATTAGAAAATATGTTTCTCTCTTTTTGGTAGGTGCATTTTATGCTCTGTCCTACCATTTTTATTATTATTTTTATTTTATTTTAACTTGGTAGGTGCATTTTATGCTCCATCCTACCTTTATTATTATTATTATTATTATTATTATTATTATTATTATTATTATTATTATTATTATTATTATTATTATTATTATTATTATTATTATTATTTTAACTTGGTAGGTGCATTTTATGCTCCGTCCTACCCATTTTTTAAAAATTAAACCCGAATTTAGGACTAGCTTAAAATGATTAGTTTAAGGATTCATTACACACTCCCAAATTATGTTTTTTCACTAAGCTCATACAACTTCACAAGAGTACCGCTTCAATCCATTACGAAGATTTGAGCACATTTACACTAAAATTCTCAAGACATTGCCAATATGTAAAATTAACAAATGGGTTCATCAAAGAACACTAATCAAACACTTATGTACTATTCAATTAATTTTATTTTTTTTTTAAAACAAAATTAAACACAACTTAAATCCTTTCCCCCACACTTAAATCTTACATTGTCCCTAATGTAAGGTTAAATTCAAAGAAAAGACAAAAGATAACCAAGATATAAATGTGAACATAAGAAGAACAATAAAAAAACTCCCCTTGGGTTGCCTCCCAAGCAACACCTTTGTTTATTGTCGTTGGCTCGACTCAATGCTTCTTTCTTTAATCAGTATAAATCAGATCCTCAAGTTCCAATTCGTCCACATTCTCTACTTGGAAACCTTCGTAAAATGGTCTAAGTCTATGTCCATTCACCTTGAACACCTTGGAAGTTGCTAAACTTTGAATTTCAACTGCACCATGAGGAAAAATATTAGTAAGAACAAAGGGTCCAATCCAACGAGACCGCAACTTACTAGGGAACAAACGAAATCGTGAATGGTAAAGAAGGACTTTTTGACCAACTTTGAACTCCTTTCTAGAAATCATCTTATCATGATTTTTTTTTTTTTTTTTTGTCTTTTCCTTGTAAATCCTTGCATTCTCATAGGCATCATTTCGAATTTCCTCTAACTCTTGTAGTTGCAACTTCCTGTGTTATCCACTTTCATGCATATTCATGTTGAAACTTTTATTTGCCCAATAAGCCTTATGCTCTAACTCTACAGGAAGGTGGCATAGCTTTCCGAACACCAACTGATAAGGTGATATACCAATGGGCGTCTTGTATGCAGTCCTGTATGACTACATTATCCAATCACAAACTCCAGTCCTTCCTATTTGGGTTAACTGTCTTTTCAAGGAAGGACTTGATCTCTCGATTTGACACTTCCGCTTGTCCACTGGTTTGCAGATGATAGGTAGTTGAAACCTTGTGGGTTACATGGTACTTTCTTAGCAAAGCTTCTACAGTCCGATTGCAAAAGTGAGTGCCTCGATCACTTATTAGAGCTCTAGGAATCCCAAACCTGGAGAATATGTTAGACTTGATAAAATCTGCAACCACTTTAGATTCATCAGTCCTGGTGGCTTTAGCTTCCACCCATTTAGATACATAATCAACTTCAAGCAAAATATAGACATAACTGAAAGAAATAATGAACGGTCCTATGAAATTGATGCCCCAAACATAAAAAATTTCCCAAATTAGTATGGGGGTTTGTGGCATCTCATTCCTTTGGGATATATTACCTGTCTTTTGACATTTCTTGCATGACTTACAAAAAGAATATGAATCTTGAAATAAAGATGGCCAATAGAAACCACATTCTAGCACTTTTCTCATCGTCCTTTTAGCTCCAAAGTGACCTCCACAAGCTTAAGAATGATAGAAGGTAAGAATAGACATGATTTCATTATCAAGAACACACCTTCTTATCACTTGATCCGCACAATGCTTCCATAGGTATAGGTCATCCCACACATAGTATTTGGCGTCACTCTTGATTTTATCTCTTTGAGCCTTAGACAAACCAGGAGGTAATATATTAGTAACCAAATAATTTACAATATTTGCATATCAAGGTAAAGTCGCACTGGCGGAGAACAATTGCTCATCAGGGAACGTTTCCTGTAGGTGAAGTTCATCCTCCACATGAGCTAAACAACTAAAATGATCCGTGACACGATTTTTTGTCCCTCTTTTGTCTTTGATCTCTAAATCAAATTCACTTAAGAGAAGTATCCATCTTACTAATCTTGGTTTTGCCTATTTCTTCGTCATCAATTAACGAAGAGCTGCATGATCAGAGTAAACAATGACTTTAGTACAAGTAAATAAGATCTAAACTTTTCTAAAGCTAAAACAATAGCTAAGAGTTCTTTTTCGGTAGTGGAATAATTTTGTTGGGCATCATTCAAAGTCCTTGAAGCATAATAAATAGCATGAAATACTTTTCCAATTCTTTGACCCAATACATTGCCTACTGCAAAATTACTTGTATCACACATTATCTCAAAAGAAACATTTCAGTTAAGGGGTTGTATTACTGGGCTAGAAGATAAGCGTTCCTTCAGCTCATCAAATGCCTTTTTGCATGCCTTATCAAACTCAAATGATGTATCATTTTGTAGCAACTTGAATAGGGGTAATGCTATTTTGGAGAAGTTCTTGATGAACCTTCGGTAAAAACCTGCATGTCCAAGAAAAGAACGAACTTCCCGCACACTTGTGGGATAAGGTAAAGATTGAATAATATTAACTTTAGCTTTATCTACCTCAATTCCCCTAGATGAAACAACATGACCCAAAACTATACCTTGTTCAACCATAAAATGACATTTTTCAGAATTTAACACAAGATTAGTTTCTATGCATCTTTGAAGAACAAGTGTAAGGTTATGCAAACAATTATCAAAGGAGTCTCCATAAACTGTGAAATCATCCATAAAGACTACTATGATATTTTTAATGTAATCAGAAAATTTGCTCACCATACACATTTGGAAAGTGCCCAGGGCATTGCAAAGACCAAAAGGTATACGATGATATGCAAATGTCCCGAAGGGGCATGTAAAAGTCGTATTTTCTTGATCATCCGTAGCAATTGCAATCTAAAAATAACGTGAATAACCATCAAGAAAACAATAGTAAGAACGACCCGCTAATCTTTCAAGTATTTGATCAATAAAAGGTAAAGAGAAATAGTCCTTGCGGGTTACAACATTTAATTTTCTATAATCTATACAAACACGCCACCCATTCTGAACATGGGTGCGAACTAACTCTTCGTTTTGATTTTTCACAACAGATATTCCAGTCTTTTTAGGAACCACTTGAACCGGGCTAAACCAATTGCTATCTAAAATATGATAAATCACTCCAACTTCAAGAAGTTTGAGGATCTCCTTCTCTAACCAATAGCCGTCTTATGCTCCCTAAGAACCTGTACAAGCTTTTCTTCTTGTGGTGCACTTAGTTTACTGGAGATGATCACTGGTAATGTTCTTCCATCTCCAAGGAACACGTACTTGAGGTGATTGGGGAGAGGCTTCAAATCTGGAATAGAGGCTTGTAAAACAGAAGGTAAATGCCTCTCGTTAGAAATTGGTAACATAATATAAGGAATGTTACCTGATTGCTGTAACTTTGGGAAATCATTCAATGCTACAACAGTTTCCTGCAAATAAATTCTTAAAGCCAACTTTTCGTTCTCTTTCTTAAGATGCTTACTAATGGTAACTTCCAATTCATCTTTTCCATCAAGTTCAAAAATTTCCTGTGCTAGCGAATCAATCACATCAATAGAATAAACCTGATTATCATCAACAGGATATTTCATGGCATCATAAATATTGAAATTAACAATTTCACCATCAAATTCCATAGTAAGTGTGCCATTATGAACATCTATCATAGTCTTGGATGTTTTTAAGAATGGTCTTCCTAACAAAATAGGTGCAGTTTGATCATTATTCTCCATATCAAGCACATAGAAATCAGTAGGGAAAACCAAATTATTAACTTACACAAGAATATCCTCAACTACACCCTTAGGATAGGTATTAGATCTATCAGCTAATTGAATCACAACACTAGTTTTATTCAAAAGTCTAAGTTTTAAAGAAGCACATATAGAATGTGACATGACATTAATAGATGCTCCTAAATATAGCATGGCCTGCTCAAATCTAGTGTTACCTATCTTATAAGGGATAGTAAATATACCTGGATCTTTATGCTTTGCAGAAAGTTTTCTTTGAATAACTGCAGAAATGTTCTCCCTAACTCTCACCTTCTCACATTCTTTAAGTTTCAGTTTTATCTTAATTGTACATAATTCTTTAAAAAATTTAGCATAACGAGGCACTTGTTTAATAGCATCTAAAAGTGGAATATTTACCTCGTATTTACGAAAAGTCTCATATAAATCTCTATTTTGCTCATCTTTTCCAGATTTTGCTAAAACCTGAAGAAAATGAGGTACTGGTTCATAGTTAGAAAGAGGTGGAAACTTACGCTTAAGTACATTGTCGTCATTGGGAATGTTTGTCTCATCATTGTTGGGGACGTTCCTATCTTCAATGATATTTTTTCTTTTTTTCTTGCTTTGATGATACAGGGACTGTCTTGACAGGAATCCCAACCTCTTTACCACTCCTCAAAACGATTGCACTTGCATTTTCTCTTGGATTTACAATCGTTTGAGAGGGTAATTTTCCCAAACTTTGCATCTCTACCCGACTAATTGCGGTTGCCATCTGGCCCATTTGATTCTCCAAACTTTGAATACTAGCCCTTACCTCTTGTTGAAATTGTTTCGTCTCCTATTGAAATTACAAAGTATTAGTGGCAAGAGATTTAACAATATCTTTTAAAGACATACCAAAATTAGAAGTTTGGCCCGATTGTTTTCTAGGGGGTATGGCTAATTGTATTACTGGAAAGTTGGATGGTTTTGAGTCACTGACTGATTTACTTGGGGATTCCCATAACTAAAATTGGGCTGATCCCTCCATCCTGGGTTATACGTGTTCGAATAGGGATTATATTTCCTTTGTGGTTGTCCCGAAAATCCACCTGTTGTATTCACCTGCTCAATGGGCTCCTCTTGAAGAGTTAGGCGCATATCGGTTGGATGCCCTACTACCGAATAAATCCCACAAGTCTTTACCATTTGTATGTTACCTGCAACCATTTGACGAACAACAAAGGTTAAACTAGCAATTTCTTGTTAAAGGGATGATACATTTACCTCATTGACATGTTTAGATGGTGCATCAAGCCTAGTGTCGAATTGTTGAGAGTTTTCCGCCATGTTCGCAATCAAGTTTCTAGCAGACTCGGGAGTCTTATCTACCAAGGCTCCTTCATTAGCAGTATCGATCATGCTCCTATCGGTGGGTAGAAGGCCTTCGTAGAAATATTGGATAAGTAGTTGCTCACTAATTTGATGATGGGGGCAGCTTGCACACAGCTTCTTGAAACGTTCCCAGTACTCGTACAAGGATTCTCCATTATATTGCCTTACTCCATAAATATCTTTCCGAATGTTAGCCACCCTTGAAGCTGGGAAATATTTATCCAAAAAAAACCTCTTCATCTCTTTCCATGTGGTAATACTTCCAGATGGTAGATAGTAGAGTCAATCCTTTGCTACATCCTTTAATGAAAACGGAAAGGCTCTAAACTTGATTTGCTCTTTCGTCACCCCCGGAGGTTTCATACTTGTGCACAACACATGAGACTCCTTTAGATTCTTATGAGGATCTTCACCTGCAAGACCATGGAAAGTGGGCAAGAGATGTATTAGTCCAGATTTTAATTCAAAAGTACTAGTAGCATCTAAAATAGGGAATGTTATGCAAATGGGTTGTTG
This sequence comes from Eucommia ulmoides, assembly GCA_016647705.1. Lineage (NCBI taxonomy): Eukaryota > Viridiplantae > Streptophyta > Magnoliopsida > Garryales > Eucommiaceae > Eucommia > Eucommia ulmoides. The sequence continues at coordinate 32,115,684 of CM028341.1, read as the reverse complement.
GTTCAAGTTAGGGGCAACAAGCTCCTTTAATGTTCGATTTTCGGCCATGACTTCGTCCTCTTTCGATTTCTGTATAGCTTCATTCCTTAATCTGTGCAAGGTTCTTTTTATATCTAAATTAGACTGCAAAACACCTTGTTTATAAGAACGAGTAACGCGCATACACGGTTAGGAAGGAAAAAAAAAAACTAATAATAATAATAATATAAGTTAAAAAACAAAAAATAAAAATAAAAATCATGCCACTGTTGTGAGCTATTTGATGAAAAAACAAATAATCTGCCATTGTAACTCCTTGATTCAATTATGAACTTCAATAAAATTGAATAAATTAATGGTCTTTAAAGATTGATTAGTTTTGAAAAAGAAGAAAAAAAAATGGTCGAAAGAAAAGGAAACTAATTATAGGGGTGAGAATGTATTTTTTTTTCTTTAACTCTTATATAATTTAGATGTTTTTTTTTTTTTTTTTTGGGCAGTGGGCTATCATAACAGTTGAATGCAAAAAGCTATCATAACAGTTGAATGTAAAAATCATAACAGTTGAATGTAAATTTTTATTTATTTTTTTATTTTTTTTAACTGTTTTAGCTGGAAGCTTTATTTTATTTTTTATTTTTTTAATATTCCCGAAACAAAATAAGAGAATGCGAAAAGCACAAGAAAAATCAACTAGAAACACTCCCTGGCAACGACGCCAAAATTTAGTGTGCTGTCGTAGGCAACCAAAAATAAAATCTTACTCTTAAATATGAACTGTAGTAGTGTTAGCAGGTATCGTTTCCACAGAGAGTGCCTAGCCTAAATTTGTGCTACGTGAACAAGGATTGGGAGGGGGGGGGGGGGGGGGGGGGGGTTTGATTATAGGGTAGCAAAACTAATAAAATCAATAAGAAAAAGAATTGCAAACTTAATACCGAAATTCAATCAGAAAACACTCCTTGGTCTAAGTCAACAACCACCTTCGAAATTTTATAATTGTTCATCGATGCAAGTATAAATCAATTCAGACATTGAATATTCACCATTGGAATTATTTTCCTATCTCTCCTTATTTGTAGTTAATTAGAAAACAAACGATCTAATCAACCCTAACTACTAAACAACCTAAGACAAGCGCTAAAAGTTTAATCTAGTAACAACATTAAGAATTAGAGAGATCGATGAAGCTAAACAACACAAGCACAAGCGATTGTATTTAATTTAGTTGAGTGTTCTTCCTAAGATCTAATAATTTCTGACACAGCTAATCATTAAATCTTAGTTGCTTCACAGATTAGAGGGATCAAACAATTACGGATTTGATATCTAAACTAGCAGTAGATTGTAATGAATAATAAACTAGTAGGCCTCCTAGCGATTAAACGAAACATTCATGAACATAGGCATAGAAGAACATCCAATACTCAAAATATAAATTGAACAATGAAAATAAATTAGATCTTACAGTTTTATTGATTCCGAGGCTTCAGTTTCCTTCGACCAAGAGAAAAGATTTAGCCACACAAGGCCATGGGAGTTTACAAAATAGAAAAAAGAAAAGAGTAGAGGAGAGAATGAGAAGTTACTAGTCGGCTCCCAAAAACCCTTCCTCCAGCCACTGTCCGAATCCCCCTTGTAAAAGGATTAAATTTCCCTTTTTATGATGAATAAAAAATTCTCAAAATATCTCCCTCTCAATAATGAATATTAAATTCCATTTTACTCACACCCTTCTGTCCGAAATCCATTGAAAGAGGAAATTGAATGATGTTTGAATGACATCATTTGCACCAACTTTCTTTTTTTACACTTTTGACCCCTCATGATTTGAATGGCCTTAATTGCTCCTTACCACTTTCTATCCTTGGTTTCATAGACATAAATGGTCATTTATTGGTTCTAGGTTAATTAGAAAATCGGGTTAGTTTGTGGGTCGGATCGGGTCGTGGGTCGGGTTTTCAGTTATCTTCATTTTTCTTCAAATTGGACTACCAGAAGTGCAGTTACAACCACTTCAATCTCAATTTCAACCATTATATAGTCTGAGTATAGAGAAACCCAAAACATAAAAGTTGTATATATTTTTCTTCTCTTTTCATATCATCTTGAATCACCTCAATCAAAGTTGGGAGATGAAAGTTATGGCCTGATTACGAACATGTGTGAAAACTGCCTAGAACGCGCGATTTATTCCGTTTGGCTCCAAACGCCTGCATTTGTTTCCTAAATTAAAATATACATTTAGTGAGTACAATTAGGCACAAAATAAGCATGAAATGTTAAATATAAAGGACTAAATATATGGACATTGTTGGACTTATCACATGGTATACGCCATCATATAATATTTGAATACCAACTATTCCTTAAATTCTTGTTTCATCCGACTAATTTATCTCTCAAATTATTCTTCACATGATTCAGACAGTGCGAGTGGAAACAATTGGAAACATTTTTTTTGTATACCTTCAAGTATCCTGCTATGCTGTTTTGATATGAACATTAACACACGTCCATGTGACACAATTTTCGACAAGTTGCAAATAAACCAATACCAATTGTTATCATTCTTTGCATCAATCACCACAAATGCAACTTAAAACAAACCTAGACAATAATGAAAACAAAATAAGATTATTTCTTTATATATCAACCTATTTTAAATTACTAACAAACATATCTTACTATTTGAACCATCCTTGGCACTAGTAGCCAACAAATACTCCTTTTATTGACCCTTCAAAAACGTTACATCAATAAATAGCATTGGTTTCCAGTACTTAAATCCATGTATAGTGGCATTAAGAACAATAACAATCTTTTAAAATGTCCCATTTCTTTGTCATAATCCAAAACTAAATGGCTCCTCGGGTTTTGATGAATAATTAAATATTGATATTTTTTGTGGAACTAATGATTTTATCGAGTGTTTCAGATTTTTAGTTCTATGCATTTGATTAAAAAGAAGATTTGATGAAAAAATCATAAAGGGAGCAAGATCAACATGACAAATATATGAAGAGTTTTGAAGGCACTGAAGAAAAATCGGTGAAAATAACTCTTTACTTATATACTCTTAATGTAACCTCAATTAGAATTATACATGACACTTAAAATGAGTTAATTATGTGTGTGTCATGATAAGAAGTGATAATTTTGAGATCCTAAAATGAGATATTTTATGTGCTCCTTATGTGAAAGGATTTTGATAATTGACCTAACTGAAAAATATGGTTTAAAGTATAAACTATTGTGTTTTCGAGTCAATTTGGTCAACCTCCAAAAGGGGTCAGTCAACATAATGAAACAATGGGTTTTTGGAGTTAAAATAGAGTTTTACTAATCCAATCGGTTAACCGAGAAAAGAAATCAATCAACGGTTTGAAACAGTGGCTAAAATAGATAAGGAAGTGAGCACTCTGATCAAATCAGTTAACCGAATGGTTAGGGTCAGTCAACTGTTTGATTCAGTGGATGTAGTGGGTGAAAAAGGAGAAACCCATTGATCTAGTCGGTCAACCGATTGGTGTAATGCTAATGGCTATTTTAGCCTTGGCACAGGTCAGTCAACCAAATGAAGTGGCTCGGTCAACCGACTGTTTCAGTCAGCAATTCGACTGATTTGGTCTCTTGATAAAAAATTATCAATTTTTTATGATTCCATGAGAGGTATTTGTGGGATTTGAATGTCTTTCAAGCATGAACAACCTATTTAGTAATCTTTATTGATATGGTCCATATATTTTGAGATTCTCTTAATTTAAATGATTTAATACTTCCTATTCTCATGGTTTTAAATTGTGAATAGTTTTATGGACTTAAAAGTGTAATTGTTTTAAGTGGAACATACCTATATTGATAGGATATGTTATATGGGATCTTAGAGTATCATTTAATGACATATCTTTGAAAAACTAGCCGTTGGAGGGCTAGTTATTGGTTTATTAATAGAGACTTGTGAGAATTGAATTAAGTACATCAAGAACACAAGTTTGAGCTATTATAAGAGTAAAATTTTTGTTGATATTTAGAAGAGTAATTCTATGTAAGTTCTTGATCTAAAGCGCTTGCTGTTTGGTATCACTGATTTGAGTTCTACTTGCTATATTGCTTTTGTCTTCGGTGTTTTCTCGATGAGATCCATCCAAGCTTTATTACTTACTTTTTAAAGTTATGTATCTTGATTGCTTGGTTTAGAATTGCTAGAAAATTATTTTAAAATGTAAAGCATGAAAACCTTTTTTAAAACGATTTTCACCTGATTATCTGATTACATGCTAAATTTGTGTTACCCACTTTATTTTTTAATCATATTTCAATTACGTCACATTGTATCTATCACATAGTGATCATTCGGGGTATTAATTAAGTATATTTGTATTAAGGTGGTAGAAGTTTTTTGTGGGAAGAAACTCATATTTTTTGTATTTATGAGTTTGAGTGGATTTGACATATTTGAGATGGTGTCTAGTTAAGGTAGTTAGGTTTCAAACTTTTCCTGTGAAAAAAAAATGGGTTTGATCTTTCTCCTAGTAAAAATGTTGGGTTATTCTTTTTCCTTGAAAATAATTAAGTTTTGATTCATCCTGCAATTGAATTATTTTGAGTGAATTATAAAGGTTCATCATTCCCTATGAAAATGATAAGTGAGAGAGTGTTAGGTTAGTCTTTAGCCTGATAAAAATATATGACTCATTCTTGGCCTGTAAAAAAAGTGAATTGTGAAGGTTGATTTTGTGCCTATAAAAGAATCATGAGTTGTAAGGGTTTGGTTCCTACCTGATCAAGGAATCACGGGATTAGTGGATTGAGAATCTTCGTGTAGCACGGGAGATTGGACATAGGCAAGATTAGCTTGACCGAACCATGATAAATTCTTGTATGCTGTATTGATTTATTATTTATATTGTATTTGAGTATGCACTTAGTATTAAACACATATCCGCTACGTATCAAGATAATAATTAATTTAGAAAAATTAATTGTTTGTGTTTAAAGGCTTTAATTAATTAAATTTTTGTAACTACCCAATTCACCCCTTCTTGGGTAGCTCTTTGGGCCAACAATTGGTACCCGAGCTTGTTTTAGCTTGATTAGGCTTAACATCCTAACTTAAGATGATCACATGGATTGCACTGATAAAAATGTTGTATGTGAATCTTTTGCATGTCTTGATGCTATTAGTAAATCTCTTACTTCTTCTGATAATCAAGGTTCCGTTGGTAAAAATGATAAAAATTGTGACAATGAGGCTACATATAAGGTTATTGAGATATTGATTGCCCTTTCTTATGTTTTTGGAAAAGAAAAGTTGAAACTCGGGCAAAAGATTGCAATTCTTGAAAATAAAACGTTTAGTACAACTAAACCTCTTAAAAAGAATAATTTGGACAAATATTTTGAAATTGTTGAATTTTTAAATGCTTTATTCGAAATTGGTAAGGTGCTTAAAAAAATCGATTCTCTTGAAGAAGAGAGCAAAGTTTTGAAAAATAATATTTACGATTTTCAGCAAAGTGATTTTAAAAGAACCTTGGACATTGAGTTGGATAATGTAAGGTTTCAGCTTGATAGAACTCGTTTGAAAATTCATTCTATTGAGGATGAATGCTAAATTCTTAAGAATGATCTTGAATTTATGCATAAGATGAATTTTGGTCTACAGGTGAATGTCAGTTCATTGGAGTGATCTCTTGAAAAGACTCAAATGAACTTAACGAAATAGTGGATAAATTTAAGGATATTAAGAGAACAAAATTTGTTGAAAAACCAATAGCTACTATAGCAACTTATCAATATCACCATTAATATCGTGCTCCTATACGGAATAATAATTATCCTAAGAAATGTGCTAATAATACTAGATGTCTTTATTGTGGGAATCATGGTTATTTTAACAAAATGTGTTATCTGTTTCATGGTTACCCGGTTGGATGCCAAGGATTTTTTTTATGCTGGTACAAATGATGGATTTGCTCAATCAAGAGACATACCAAAAAGAGATTCCAGATTCAATGCACCAATGAGAATGAATCAAAATACGTAAAACAAAAAGTTTAGAAAGAAGCCAGCTCAGTATAGTAGATTAATTAATGCTTATCCTCAAAGAATGGTAAGAAATCAATATCAGAAAAAGACAACATATAAGGTCGTGGCAAATCACAACAAGGGATAATAGCCCAAAGCACCTTATAAATGCAAGAAGATCATCACTGAACCATTTATGAAGAAAGTCATTTTGCATAAGGAAGAAATCACAAAGGTAAATCAAGCAAAAGAAAACGTGACAGATTTAAAAGACAACAATCTTGAAATTAAAAGTCTACCAAAGGTATTCACACAAACTACTCCCAAAGATGAACCGGGTATGTCAAATTTCTTAAAATTTAAATATGTTAATTTTATTAGGGTGACCGATGCTTTGCATTTTTCAAATTAGTTTATTTGTGGTATGTGTGTGTGTGCATGCAAAAATATTTTATAGGTTAAAAATGATTTTCGAAAAATTATTTGTGTGGATCAAAGTAAGGGATAAAAGTGGAGCAAATAGGCCAAATAGGACAAATCTGTCAAATAGGACAAGACGGTCCTGTTGCTTAACCGATAAGGACAGCGTTTGCAAAATGCAAACTTCGCACTGGTCGGTCAACCAACCAGTTACACTCGGTCAACCGATTATTGTGGGTATAACCCCCCTTTAGTCTTTTTCTCATTCCCATTTCAATTTCTTCGATTCTGTCTCTAGAAATCCTTCAAGATCTAAGAGAATTCCTTCCTAAAACTTTAAAGGATCTTAATAGATTGGCTTGGAGTTTCATAAAAAAAAACTTGGTTTTCTTCATCTCCTTTAGGGTTTCATTAGATCTACTATCTAGGCATGATCTTCTTGAGTTTTTAGGTCTTGAATCACTTAGCGAATATCTTTGTTGGAAGAAAATGCCCAAGGGTAGAGTAAAGAAACCATACCTGGGGAAAGCTAAGTTTGATACTATACATTTCTTAAGTAAAGAAGATGAGGAAAAATATGAAAACGAAATCGTGAATTGAAAGGTTATGTGCTCTAAACCTGTTAATTTTGCCAACCTTAAAAAGAAAAATATTGATGTTGAAAGATTTGTCAAGAAGATGGGGTGGATTGATTTTCTTACTCAAAGTAATCCATAGATGTTGCATTGGGTAAGAATATTTTATAACAATCTCACGTTTAATGAAAGGGAGTTGGAATCTTTTGCTAAGTGTGTTAAAATTAAGTTAGATATGAATTACCTTAGAAGAATTTTGAAGTTTAAGAAGAGAAATGTACTTCCTTATAACAACACCCTATGACTTGTTGGTAACCTTAAGGGAAGTGAAGTTCGTAGCAAGATTAATTTGATTGGAGGAAACACTGGGTCATTAATTCTTGAACATTGTCTCCTTTATGCCATAATTACCCACTCTATCATCCCTAGAGGTGGTACTCATGCTGCGGTGAATGATTTTAATTTGTATTTGTTGAATGAAATTGTTGAGGATAGAAATCTTGATTTGGCTCATATCATGTTTGAGCATATGGAATATCAATTGAAAAGGCCATTAAGGGTATTACCCTATGGTGATAGGCTTTAAAGAATTTTTAATTACTTTAAAATTGAGAGTGACCCTTAAGATTGAGTCTAGGATGGTTAAATGTGAATAGTGTAATTTTGATGGGATATGAGTATAATAGAAACAAAATGGGTGAATAAAAGAGATGAGGAGAGAGAGAACGATTGAAAAGAAGAAGAAGAGGAAGAGTTGAGCACTGATTAGAAAATTGATCTACTTCATAGTCAGTTTGATGACTTCCAACAATATACTAAGTGCTTGATTCTAAATTGTCTAGGATAATGGATGATATAGCTAAAATGAGAGTGTCAATAGAAAGAGGATATGGGAGATTGACAGATATGATAGAAGCTGGGTTTGGAAGGGTCACAAGTAACATGGAACAACTGTTCCTATTCATGCAAAACTAGTAGTACAATGGTCAGCAGTAGTACAGTGGTCAGTAGCAGCACAGTAGCTAGCAGCCATACAGTGGGCAAACATCTTTTGGGGGACGACATCCATTTGGAAGAACTTCAGTAGCAAGACCTTCTAGGGCAGGACCATCCATGTCATTCTATCAGCAGATGCCTTCTAGCTCAGGCATACAACCCAGAGGTCAATACCCACAACAACCAGCCACTAGTCCACTTGGTCCGTATTACCCATTTATAGGTCAGGGTCCCCATTAGAATTTATGCATTCTCATATTTCGGCTATGTATTTGAACAAGTCCCATCATAGTACTATAGTTTGTAAAAGTTTATTTAGGAATTATAGTACTTGACCTAGACCTAGTAGGCTTAAGTGTTATTAGGCCAGTATGTTGATTATTATGCGTTTTGAGTAATGACGTTTTATGCTTTAATGTTTATTTCTTACGATGATCCACATAAAACATAAATTTACCTCTAAAAATATATTAAATTATTTTTGTGCGAAACATTTTCAAATTCTTATTGTGGAAATTAATTTTTGATGAGCTTTTAAAGAGGAGTTCTTTTAACAATTTTTCTGAAAGGGGAGCAAAAAATAACTTCATTTTGTCGCCATCTTTTGAGATGACAAAGGGGGAGAAGATGATATTTAATTGGTAGTTGATGTTTAGGTATTTGTTCACCTAAACATTGCATTGATTAAAGGGAGAAGTTATTAAGAGTTTATGTTGAATATCTTTATTATGGCTTAATTATGTTTTCATTATTGTACTTAAATGAGTTTAAACACCTGTCATCGGATCTAGGAGGAGCGTTGTTACATTATATTTTGAAGAAAATATCAAAGTTAATTGTCATCATAAACAAGAAGGAGTTTTGGTGTTAAATCTAGATATTTGTTTTGGTAAAAAGGTTAAGTTGTTCTTTTTCCTCAAAAAAAATTCGGTTTTGATTCATATTGCAATTAAATCATTTTGAGTGAATTGTAAAGGTTCATCTTGACCTGTGAAAAGGATAAGTGAGAGTTTGTTAGGTTAGTCTTTAACCTGGTAAAAAGATAGAGTTCGTCCTTGGCTAGTGAAAAGGTAAATTGTAAAGGTTGGTTTTGTGTATGTAAAAGAATCGTGAGTTGTAATGATTTAGTTCCTACCTGATAAATAAATCAAGGGGTTGGTGGATTGTGAATCTCCATGGAGCTCGGGAGATAAGACGTAGGAATGATTAATTTGACTGAACCAGGATAAATTCTTATGTGCTACATTGATTTATTATTTATATTGTGTTTGGATGTGAACTTAGTATTAAATACATATCCATTGTGTATCAAGATAATAATTGATTTAGACAAATTAATTATTTGTACTTAAAGGACTGAATTGATTAAATTTTTGTAGCTACCCAATTCAACCCCCTCTTAGGTAGCTCTTTGGGCCAACACATCCATATACCATCGCAATTGATCCTGTGACATTTTATGATCACTGCACAAATCATCTCGAGTTTTCTCTACTCCATTCCACAATGTGGTGTGGAATGTTAATACGTAGTCATTCTTAAACAAACTTGTGAACAACATTAATCAGTCAAGTGGCTGGCGTGTTTTGAACTAAATCTACCAAACAAGACTTAACAACACAAATACATTTTCTCGTTCTTGTTTGTCCTGAATGCAGCCCCACAAGAGTGGCAATTTACCAGCTCTTATTTACAAAAAGTATATTTCTTTTATCTAGTCTTTCATGAACTCCCCATTTGCAACCTTTTTTTTTTTTTCCCCCCTTCAAATAGCATTTAACAGTGACCCCTTTTTTAATTTTATTTTTTTGTATTTAAAACTAAAACCTCATTGAATAATATACTTCCTCAATATTTCTCTGAAGTTTGGTTTTCCACCCTTAAAAATCTAACCAACTTCTTTGATTCCTTTAACCAATGATCTGATAATAATGTTTTTTAGGGTAATAGCATCGTCTCTATTGGAAACAAATCATCATCCCTATTGGCATTGCCTCTACCCATTCGTCCTCATGGATGTTCAATTAGCATATCAGGTCCGCTGCTGTCAGAGCCACTCCCACTACCACATACCTTGAGGTTTACTTTAACAAATTCAAGTTTCAACACATGGGTAAGACTAATGACCACTTTTAAGTCATTTTGACAAAAGATTAGACATTTGTCATGCCAAGGTGAGGAGTAGTTCAACTCAAATTATTCAACCTGCAACACATTTCACCTCAATATTAGCTTTTGAATTAACAACTCAAAAGTGAACTCATCGTCGACTCTTATATGCAAAAAGTACCCATCAAAGTTGAATATCAATACTATACGAGTTGTTATTTTTGCTATAGTTATTTTTGCACAAAACAATGGAAAATATACATTGATCATACAATCATTAAAACTATCATTGATGAAAATAATAACTTGCGCGTTGTATGAAAGAACCAATGTTCACAAAAGGAATCTCATAATTGTGTGTACATTTACAACGACTAAAATCGAAAAATAATATGAAATGTTATATACGTGAATATTCACTTAATGACAAACCCCCCTCCTCCCTCGAATCATCCTCATGAACATTCTCGTATGCATTTATGTATACATTTCATATTTGTGTGAACATTCTCAAATGGCCAAATATAGAAAAATAATATAAAAATATCATATACAGTGAATGTTCACGTAATGATAGTTCGCCCGTATCTTCCTCCGTGAATATTGACGTATAAATCCTACATGTGAATGTTAATATAAAAGAACCATTTTGAAAATTCATCATCTAGTATTAACCTATATAGAAATTCACATACACAATGCATGTGTGAATATTCACGCACTTGTTTTTTTTTATATCTATTTATACATATATTATTCGTCACATGTTTATATAAAAAATTCAACAAAATATAGCGCCATCAATAGACAGCGAACAACGTTCTAAAGTTGAATCCATAAACAATCAATTAAAAGGTAAACACAAATAAATGTTTGATAATATCTTTCGTAACCAACTTACCATTTTGTACATTAAAAGCAAGCTTGAACGAACTTTTATCAAAACAAACAGACTTTTTTTTTTGCGAAAATCACTCTGCAATTTATTCTATGACGAGTTTTTTCAAATTCCAAATAGTCCTTTATCTATCGTCTCAAATTCAAAGACAAAATAGAAAGGAATGATCTGCCTTGCAAAAACTATAGTGCGCAATAATGGTAACTACCAAAAATTACTAAATTATAACTTACTGTAACCACAATTTCTATTTTAGACAATACTAAAAAATGAGCAAGGCCACACTCGTCCATCTCATTTTGGCTATCAACCGCCGAGGATCATTTTCACAATGATTTGTATGGATCGGTCTTTTTGTTAACAAAACTTTTTTAAGTATTTTTTTTTTCTATAGGAACTCGCTTAAACAAAAAACAATTAAAAAAATCTCATATTTAAATATGTTTTAATCTTCATATTATTTATTTTATTTTCTTTTAATAGGGATAGATATTGCTTTAAGGAAACTTGTTAATTTAACTAATTTAAAAATTTTAAATTTCGTTGCTTAAATATCTAGATTTTGATATCCGAATTCTTTAAGTAGTATTAGAGCCACGCTCTAAATTAAAACAAAATAAATATTTTGGTCATGTTTATTAAATATTGGATCATAATAATATTAGCAAAAATTATTATTTTGGATTTTTCCCAAAACAATAATGAAAGCATATAGATTCAAGGAATTTTAATTTGTTTTTCAAAAAAATGATCTTAAATCAAAATTAAAATTGGAGATCAAAAAATTCGAGAGAATGGCGTTGTGGCAAAAGCTGCGATAACAGTGGGAGATGTAGCCATACGACATTAGTGGAATTGCAACTACTGTTGTGAGCCATCGTAAGTTATAGTTCTACTGCTAGCAATGCTGCCACAGTAGCTTCTAGCGGTAGTGGCGCAACACTGCCGTGGTTGACAGTCCGTCAGAGCTACGCAACGTTGTTTTTCCTTCGGGGAAACTCATTTATGTTTCTGTGAATTCTGGTTGCCTATGATTCCATACAGATTTTTTAAGATTTAGATTTTCTAATATTTAGGAACAAAAGTTAAGAGTTGACTTATTCATCAAATTTCAATTGTAAATCCTGTCATAATATCTTTTAAAAATATCTTTAAAAGTATTATCAAATCAGATTTATTATCTTTAAAATTTTTGCCAAAAATGAATTGTCAAATCAAGTAACTCATTTGAAGCATTGGTGTTGTCTTTATCGTTCCACTTCTCATTTCCCTGAAATTATGCTTCGCTTCTGTTTGCTTCCAGCAATGAATACAGTACCAACCACTCAAATGTGTTACATGTCTTGGATGCACAGGTGAAGTAAATAATACCTTTCGTGGTTTGTTAATTGATTCTACAAACCTAATCACATACTTTTTTCTTCAATCACAAATTTGAGTGTTGTATCTCAAATCTACATTTCTACATCCATCCATACCTACAACTCGATCCATACATTGGGTACCAAAGAAATATAAATCAGTTGAGAATACAAACTAGAGAAATGAGAAAAAAAAATAGTTTGAGAGAGAGACGAAGAAGAACAAGAAGAAGAAGAATAGAGTAAAAGGTTCCAAGAGACAACATATAGAAGAAAACAAAGGATTGAAAGAAAGTAAGAAAGCAAGACAATTTTGAGAGAAGAAGAAGAAAAAGAAAAAGAAGAAGAAGAAAAAGAAGAAGAAGAATGACGACAACAACAAGAAGAAGAAGTTATAGGGAGAGAGAATAACAAACTTGAGATAAAATGGGCTAGGAGTTTTCAAATCTTCAAGGCATATGGGGCTCTCGCTTCTATTTAATCGAGGAAGACGACAATGGATTTATGGTCATTTTCTCAAACGTTTTGGTAGAGATCTGATTAAGGTTATAATGGTCGTTTTATGAATAGGGTTAGAGAGTACTTAAGGCAAAATAACAAGATGGACTCTACAAATCTAAAATCATATATTTGACAACATCTCTTTTCATGCCATAAAATTAGGAATGACTACAAATTAAAACTAAGCCACTTTTATGTTTTTAAAATAACGATAATTTTTTTTTTTATATATATCATTTGCTTGATTTGATTACAAATATATGATTATTGGGTCATGGCTTCAAAACAACATCCATTTATATATATTTTGTTATATAATTTACTATTTGTTGAATTCAACACCGTTATGAATCCCGTATTGAATTCAACAACATGCAACATTGTTCAATTTTTTTTTTTTTTTTTGTAATTCTTTATCTGATTACATTCAATATTATTTTATTATGATAGCACAATAAATATATAGAATTTTATGAAAGTACTATGTTGAATTCAACATGAATATGAAAACTGATGAAAATACGGTAAACGTGATGTCATTTTACTTGATTTAATTATAGATTTATGATCGTTAGGTCATTGAATTTAAAGTAACATACATTTGTATATATTTTATTGCATAATTTAATATTTATTAAATTCAACACTATGATGAATTCTGTGCTGATCTCAACAACATAGGTCACTATTCAATTTAAGTTTTTAGTAAGTTTTTATTTAATTATTTCAATATTTTTGTTTTACAATGACAACACAGTCGATTTATTAAATTTTGTAGAAGTACCAGAATTCAACACGACTATGAAAACTATAAGGTTTCGGAAGTACAATATTAAATTCAACACGAATGTGAAAACTAATTAAAGAAACGGAGAATATAATATTGTTATGAATATCTTATTCAAATAAATCTGAATATATAATCCAATAAAAAATTGTGCAAAACAATATTTATCTTAGATTTAATAACATAAATTTGTGTAGACACTGCATTTTGTCCCGCTCATTTTCGCTTTCAATAAAAATGTTGAGTCTAAAGTGCAAATGTAAATAAACTTTAAACCTGAGAAAAATTTATGCCTTAATTATCATGTTTAATTTTTATATAATGATTGAAAAATAAAAATACCAAAATCTGGCCACTGGAGGGAATTCCGGCAAAAAATAAAGTTTAGTGCTAAAATTAATTTTTTTAAAAGTTAATTGAGGACCAAATTGGTTAAATTAAAAGTGAATTTTCATAAACTATCGCTCTTAGTAAAGTTAATTTCAGTTTTCACACTTTAATTTTAAGAAATTTTGCCAATTACACTTATTTTCATTTTGGCCCAAAAACTTTCCTTTTTTTTTTTAGTAGTTTCATCAAATTGACAACTAATTGAATGTTGATTTTTGAATTAAATATTCCAATCTTAAATTGGAGAGTTTATTTTTATGTTTAACATTTTAATTTCACAAAAAACCCAAATATATATATTTAATTGATAAAAAGTGCTCATATCACTAAATTCACCTCATGTACACCACCCAAGAATAAGATGGAGTATTGCGATTCCAAATTGAAGTGCCAATAGCCATCTTGAGAGTCTCCAAAGTTATTACTTTGAATGGTAAGACTTAAGAAAGTTGAAATTTATAGTCAACCACTCAATTCGCAATTTAAGGGGGCTAAAATGCATATTAACACAAAATAGGGGGTACCTGTCTATCACAGGACAGCTACCAGTGCCTATAAATTTGAGGCTAAGCCCTATCGTTTCATTTGCTCGTTCCTTTGTTTTGGCTCATACACTTACATTAAGTTGCCAAAACTCTTTTTCTCTCTCTAAAATAATCTCTCAAAGTTAGTTTAGTTACTAAGATGTTTTTAGAAAAACATATCTACCAAAGATAAAGAAAAAAAAAAAAAAAAAAACAAAGAAAGAAGAAGGAGAATGAGAAGAAGAAAAAAGAAAACTTCAAAAGTGGAAGGACTTCCTCCATTAGCAAGGTAAGTTCTCTAAACCCCCTTAAAACATTTTTTTTTACCGTCTAAAGGAGGACAATAAATCCGATAAAAACTTAAAAATGACGTTTCCAAGTGAACCCTAAAAATAAGTTTATTATTTGCATTTATTTACCGGTATTTATTTTTCCACACGTTACTTTCTTGTCATTTTTCCTATCTGCACCTTTCTGCGCGCTTTATATTTTTTGCAATTTATTTTTAGTTATTTGCATTTTTGCATTTAAAATTCTATCATTTACATTAATAGTTTCGCATCTTTCTGCGTTTTAAATTTCTTGTATTTTTTTTTTTCATATATATACTTATTATATTAAAAAACACAATAAGAAAAAAAAAATAAATAAATAAAAAGAAGAAGAAAACTTGGCCTAAACTAAGAGCTTTAAAGGGAAAATTTTCCATATCGCATTTCTCGGTTTTTCAAAATTGAGAGAAACTGGAAATGGTGGGTTAAGGAAAAGCTTTCCCCCAAGTGGTCTATTTAAAGTTATGGTGGCAAAAAATATGTACATCTCCATGTACTTTTTTTAAAAAAAAAAAAAAAAAATCTTTTTTTTTTTTGCTATTTTACATTTTGTTGAAGAAATAGGAAAAAACTAAGGCCCAGTTTGGTAACCATTTCTATTTCAGAAATTTCCATTCCATTCCCAGATTTTTGGGAATTCTGATTGGAAATAGCGTTTGGTAATTTTTATTTCCGTTTCCATTTCATTTCCATTTGAGAATTGTGCCCACTTTTTTATTAAGAAATGAGAAACAAAAAAAAAGTTGTTTCTCATTATTCCCATTCCATTCTCAAAACACATTGTCACTATTCACCTACCCTCCGACAACCGTCCGCTGCTGTCCGTCGCCGCTGACCACCGTCTGCCGCCGCCGCCGTCGATCATCTCCGGCGACCGTCGCCGATCACAGTCCGGTCGGAATTTTTCCTGCCACTTCCGACCGTCGCCGAGCGGTGTCGCCAGCGGGCACCATTGCCTTCCGGCGTCGCCGGCGCCAGGGGCACCGCCGTTCGCCGTCTCCGGCGCCGGGGGCACCGCCGTCCGCCGTCTCCAGCGCCGGAGCCCCGCCGGCTGGCCGGCGACGGCGCCACTGCCGTCAGGCCAAAACAGAAAAAAAAAAAAAAAAAAAAAAAAAGATTTTAGGATAAAATTGATACCAAACACAATTCCCTTCCCAAAACAAAAAAAAAAAATATCATTACCAAACGCGATTCTACTCCCAAAAAGAAAACAAAATTCCCATCCCATCCCATCCCATTCCCATCCCACTGCTGGAATGGAAATAGAAACAGTTACCAAACGCCACCTAAGTTTCTTTGTTTTTTCTTTCAAAACAAAAGAAACCATTTTTTAAATGTCCTTTGTTTCTACTTTAAAATCGTTTCCATAAAAGGGGAAGTTTTTAAAAATGGTTTTTGATAGGCGTAAAATACTTACGTAATTCCAAACCGGTTTTGTTAGTTTTCGAGTACGTTTATAGTTATTTTTATATGTTTTAATATGTTTTTATTCTTTTTGTATTAAAACAGGTGTGTGGGATGAAATGGTATGAAATCGAAGCATAAACGATCAATTCGTATCGGGAACGGTCGGAGAACGTTGAAAAAATGAACACGGCGACAAAATTCTACAAACAAGCCCGCTGCAGCGGTGAAGATGCTGAGAAAGACCAAAGGCCACTGATGGACCACCGCCGCAGTGGTGAAAAAGCAAATAACATAAAAAGGCCACTGATGGACCACCGCTACAGTGGTGAACCAGCAGAAAGTTTTTCCAATCCACCGCTGTCTCTATCGCCTCGGGGAAGCCTTCACTGACATACTCTACCATCGCAGCGGTGAACCCTTTGCCACGGCGGTGGCCTCTGCGCAGAATATATTTGTTTTTGATATTTTTGAGCCTATAAATACCCTTCTCTCCTCATCTCTTCCGATCTCTTCGGCCCCAAAGGCCTTAGGCCATATTTTAAGGTTAGGTTTAGGGATTTTTGAGGGAGAGCTCTCAACTCAAGGTGGAGGATCAACGAGGAAGCGATCGATCGACGTTTCTAGCGGCAAATCTTCGGATATCGGCTAAGTCCCTCGTTTCTTATCTTTGCTTTCTTCATTTTGATAGTTGTTGAGCATGTTTACACCATTTTACATTGTATACGTGGATAGGGCCATTGGCTAAATATAGATTGTATAGGGATTATTAATATAATTTATGAAAACGTTGTTTAGTTGAGTTTGTGTTTTATTTGCGATTGTTCTTCGTTATGTTGATTGTGTGTACCGTATTGTTTATTTATATTTCTTATATTTCCATATCGAGAATATGGGGTTTGACAAATCCCAGATTCGGACCAGAATAAACGAACGCCCCAATCCTATAACCTGGAAGAGAATTGGATTATGGGCAATCGATGACGTTGGCGCAAAACTCACGTGACCTAGAGTCGTTAAGACGTTGAGGGGGACTTCGGCGTTGACACGAAGTCACGTATTCCCTCGTCTTATACTCGGGAGAGGTGACGGGGGAGTTTTAGAACTGAGATTGTCGATAGGGTAAACACAACGCGACGATCCAATAACCCGAAAGAGAGTTGGATTGTGTGCAATCAATGACATTGGGCCGAGACTTATGCGGCCTAGGGTCGTTAAGACGTTGATGGGGACTTCTTTGTTGACACGAAGTCGCGTATTCCCCTGTCTTACATTCGGGAGAGGTGGCGGAGGAGTTTACGAACTGAGATTGTCATATAAGTCGACCGTCGTTAACATAAACTAAAATAAGACTAAATACGTATTCGTAAACAAAACTAATCCCTAGACAACCTATTCTCTCATAATTATCCTATATTAATATTAGTATTAGTATAGATTAAATTAGGCTATATTAGTTTTAGTATTAATTAATTAACTTACATTTTTGTCGCCTAGATAAAGTCAAGTTATGATAATCACAGTATTCGATAGTAACAACACCAATCCCTATGGATACAATATCCAACCGAAAGGTCCACTATACTAAAACTTGATCCGTACGCTTACGGTGAAAGTGACAGCGCATTATTTGCGGCCACCAGTTTTTCTTTCATTAAAGAAAAAGACGATTCTAGAAAAATACCTTTTTCTAAAAAAAATTCATTCAGATTTTTTACCCTAAAAAATTTGTTTTCTTCATAAGAAAACCGAACCTTTTACTAATTTTCTTTTTTTAGAAAACCTAAACATGTCACTTTAAAGTTTTGTTTTTTCATAAGAGATCAAACTCTTGTTTGATCTTTCGTTTATTTAAAATGATTTTCCATCACAAGAAAAATCTAAATAAAAATATTTTAAATTTTATTTTTCTTCATAAAAAGGAAAACCCATTCTTTTGCTTAAAAATAAAAAATATTTTTCTTCATAAGAAAGCTAAAAATGTTTTAATATTTTAAAAAAAATAAAAATAATAAGTATTTTCTTTCTTCTAAAAAATCATTTTTCTTCATAAAGAAAAACTAACAAAAAATGTATTTTATGATTAGTCTTTAATTATTTTTCTTAACAAGAGACATATCCCTTTTAAATAAAAAAATTTCTTCTTAAAAGAAAATTCTTTTATTTTTTATGGTTTTAGTTTTGTTTCTTTTCATACGTGAACTTTTCCATCATAACTTAACCTAAAAACAATCCCTCTGAGGGCTAAACTTGTTGATTTGCCTATAGTCGATAGATGGTCTAACAAATGAGACATTTTCTATTTTATTTACTTGTTTTTATTTTTTAGCTTTACTTCATTTGCGTAAATAACAAATGGATAAGGGAAACGATTATGTTAACCAACCAAACAAATATCATTTGGACTTAATTTAATTTAAAATATTTATACATTAGGTACTTGTTGATCCCGAGATTTTAATGGACAATTAAGGTTGATGTTTTTGGTGGAACTAATGAGTTTGTTGAGTATTTCAGAAAAAGAGTTTCATTTGAAGAATGTATCATGAAGGAAATATCAAGGGTGCAAAGATGGACATTGAAGAAAAAAAGAGTGTTGAAGATTTTGAATAAATTAGATGAAAATAACTCAATACTCTTATACTCTTAATGCAACGTGAATTAGGATCACACATGACACTATTAAATGAGTTATATTTTTGTGTGTTTGATTTGATGAATTTTAGGACCCTAATTAGTATTATAATATGTGTTCCTGTGAAATTGAAAAATAAAAAAATTGGCCTAAGTGTAAATCTTGTTTAAAGTTGAAATTTAGGGTCAATTTAGTTAACTAAGAAAATAAATTGCTTAATTGAATTAAATGATGAGTTTTGGAGCATAAATTGGTGAAGGAATTGACCAACCAACATCAATCGGTTAACTGATCCGAAAATGATTGGTTAACTGATTAAAATAGTGAGGTTTCAGAGCAAAATGTGAAGATCCTGCATCAATCGATCAACCGATCAAGAAGGGATCGGTCAACTGATGGGTCTAAGATAGGAAAAGTGAAAGTCCACAAACAAGTCAGTCAACCGATTGGAAGGCAATCGGTCAACTGATTGGAAGGCAATCGGTTAATCGACTATGGTATGTTTTGGCTAGGAACACTCCTTGAATCAATCGATCAATCGACCGTGGGGAGATCGGTCAATCAACTGTCTCTTTGGTTTTGTCTTGGTTTGAACACGGAATCAATAGTTCAACTGACAAAGCAGGGTTCGATGAACCGACTGTTTCGGTTGAGATTTCGAAGAAATTGGGATTTCGGTCAAGAACTAGCCGTTACTAGCGATTTTTTATGATTCTAAAGGAGTATTTTGAGGGATTTGAACCTACTAAAGATATGGTATATATATTTTGATATCTCTATTGATTTTGTTCGTATAATTAAAGATTCTCTCAATTTTAGCAACTAAATACTTCCTATCTTTGTGATTGATGTTTAAGAAATATTTTATGGACTTAATTGAGAGTTTCAAAAGTTATTTTTAAATGAAATACACCAGAATTGAATGAATATGATATATGGGATCTATAGGTACCTTTTAGAGCCATATTTTTTTAAAACTAGCAGTTAGAAGGCTTGATCTTATTCTATATATATAGACCTACGAAAATTGGATGAAAAAGATCAAGAACTATTAATTCCTAAGGTTCTTTAAGAGTTATCATTCTGCTGAGATTATTCGAGAGAGCTTTTGTGTTAAAGTTCTTAAGCTAAAGCACTGTTGAATTGGCGTCACCGATCTGTGCTATCTTGCGATCTTGTTTTTATTTTTCAGTGTTTTCTTGATGAGATCTTTCCAAGTTATTATTCTTAATTTAGATTTCATATTAATATTGATTGCTTGGATTGAATATCATTGAAAAAATTGTTTTCAAATTTAAGAGCATAAAAATCTTTTTAAAACGATTTCGTGTTATTATTTGATTACGTGCTATAATTTGTGTTACCTACATTTGTTATTAATCAGATATTATTTTGCCTTACTTTAATTTAATCACGTAGTAAATTTGATTACATTAATTAAGTATAACTGTTTTGAGGTGGTAGAAGCTCCCAGTGGGAAGAAACTCATAATTTTTTGTATTTGTGAGTTTGATCGGATTAGACATGATTGAGTCGGTGTCTACTCAGGGTAGCTAGGTTTTAATCTTTTTTTTTTTTTTATAAAAAGATTGAGGTTTGATCTTTATCCTAAGTTATAAAAATGTTAGGTTATTATTTTCTTTGAAAAGAATTAGGTTTTGATTCTTCTTGAAATTGAATTAATTTTGAGTAAATTATAAAGGTTCAATCCTTACTTGGGAAAATGATACTTGTGAGAGTTGTGAGGTTTTGATTCTTCCTACAGTAGAATTAGGTTAGTCTTTAGCCTAGTAAAAAGATACGGTTCTTCTTTAGCTTGGGAAAATTAAAATTATAAAGGTTAATTTTGAGTTTGGGAAAAGAATCATTGTAAGGGTTTGGTTCATACTATTAAAGGAATCATAGGTTTAGAGGTTGCGAATTTTCATGGAGCTCACGGGACTAGATTAGGCATGGCTAGCTTATTGAACCAGGATATATCTTGGTGTGCTGCATTGTTATTATTCTTCACATTTTGTTTGGGTGTATACCTAGAATTAAACACTTATTCGTTGTGTAACGAATATAAAAATAGATTTAGGATAAGTTTATTATTTGATAAATTAAGTGTTGAAATATTTATTTGTTTAAATTTTATAACTACTTAATTCACCCCTCTCTTTGGTAGCTCACTGGGCCAACAATACCATTTTCGAATGGGTGTTTTGGGGTGCCTTTCCCGAGCATAACCGACCTTCGAAATTTAAAAAGAATGCTTTAGTTAGGACCTACATTTTTTAGTCAAAATTTAATGTTGAACCTAAAATTTTGATGGACAATTAATTATTGATATTTTATGGAACTAATAGTTTTATTTATTGATTTTATATCAGAAGTTCCATGTGTTCAAATGCGAAAAACAAATGAATCGAAAAAATTAATATTTGAAGATTTACAAGACAAAGATTTTATGAAGAGATTCAAGATACGTGCAAAGTGAATATATTGAAGATTCTTTTGGAGCATTGAAGAATTTTCGTATTATTAGGTAAAACAGCTCATTACTCCTACGCTCTTAATGGAACCCGATTAGAATCACGCAAGAAACTTTAAAATGAGCAAACTTATGTGTGTTATCGTCAGAAGTTCCATATGTTCAAATGAGAAAAAGAATGAATCAAAAAAGTTAATCATTGAAGATTTACAAGACAAAGATTTTATGAAAAAATTTAAGATGGGTGCAAAGCTATGATACTGAAGATTCTTTGAAGTATTGAAGATTTTTTCTATTCTTAGGTAAAACAACTCATTATTTTTATGCTCTTAATGCAACACAATTAAGATCACGCACAACACTTAAAATATAGCAAACATATGCGTGTTATCGTCAGAAGTGATAAATTTAAGATCCTAGATTTTATAATATGTTAAAATCATTAAAATGTGTTTGATAAAATATTTAATTAAGAAAATGTTTTTAACACTTAAAATGAGAGTTTCTGGTCGATTCAGTAAAATGACGAAAAGGGTCGGTCAACTAACAGAAACAATAGCTAGAAAGAAAATGTGAGAGGAAGCTACTAGTTAATTCGGTCAACCGAGGAAACGGATTGGTTGATTAACGTAAATAGTGGCTTTAAGAAAATTGAGAGGGGAGGACACTAGAGGAATCGTTCAACCAACAGGTAGGCAGTCGACCGACGAAAAAGTTAGCAACGGTCAGATTTTTGGGCGTTGCAGATGGGCGGTTGACCAACTGGGTCAAATTAAGCCAATTTGACTGTTTCAATTTTCAAAGATCTTCTACCCTACTTTGTTGGATTTGAATATTAGGAGATTAGATTATCTGGGGTTTAAATCAAAATATTTTTGGAGACTAATTTGAAGATATTTTAAGGCTAATATATGGTCAAACTAGCAATTATAACCTATATCTAAATAAGGGGTATAAAAGAGTAATTTTTAATAATATCTTTTGAAAAATAGCTATTATAGGATATCTTTGAAATTCATATAATTAAACCAGTGAATTTTGAGTTTAAATATTACTATTTTTATGGAGAATATTTGAGGTTAAAGATATGGGATAGATTTATGTAATTTTATTTGAACTTAGGATTTAGTCCATATTCTTCCTTATTTTGTGGTAAAATTCTTTCTATACCATCATTGACTTAGATCAAATTATTTTTTGGACTAAATTGATAGCTTTAAAAGTTATATTTTTGGTCAAATATAGTCATTATAAATCTATATGATACTTTTGAAAACTAGTCGTTCAAGGCATAGATTGAATTCTATTTACATGGACCAGTGTCTTTTTGAATGAGATAATCAAGAGAAAGAGTTTTAATTAGCTATAATCATAAAGAGATAGTTATTTGCTAAGGGTACTTTCAAGAGTTAAAATTTTCTTTGAAGAAATTGTCGATCTTGCTATTTTCGGGTTTGAGTCTTTCCTATTATTTTTGTAAAGAAATCTTGATGAGATTGTTCTTGATTACTTGCACAATATTATATGTGCATTAACTGAGGAATATTCTTAATTGAACTTGTAGTATTTTATGTGAAAAATCGTTTTCAAATTGAATATCTTTAAAATCTTATAAAACGGTTATTATTTGTGAAATCTGATTAATATAATTTGTGTGCTTCAGTTGAGTTAAATCATATTTCTTTTCTCTCGTAGTTCTATCACGTTGTTTCAGGACATTGATTAAGCATATTTTGAATTAAGGTAGTAGAAGCTCCTGTGGGAAGAAACTATTTATTTTTCGTATTTGTTAGTGTAAGTAGATTAGACATATTTGGGATGGTGTCTAATTAAGCTAGTTAGGTTTGATCTTTAGCCTATGAAAGGAGTTGGTCCAAAGAGCTACCCAAGAGGGAAGTGAATTGGATAGTTACTAAAATTTAATAATTAAACACTTTAAACACAAATAATTAATTTCTCTTAATCAATTGCTATCTTGATATGCAGCGAAAATGTGTTTACTTCTAAATGCACACCCAAACATAATATATGAAATAATCAATGCAGCACACAATGATGTTTCCTAGTTTGGTAAGTTACTCTTACCTACATCCAATCTCCCAAGCTCCACGGAGATTCGATATCTACTCAACTTTTGATTCCTTTACCAGCTTGAAATCAAATCCTTACAATCTCGATTATTTTCATCGGTTCATAATCCACTTTTATAATTATCATTTTCCTTTTTCACAGACTTAAGAAGAACCTTTTCTTTTTACTAGGCTCAAGACTTAGCTAATTCTATTATAGCAAGAATCAAAACATGATCCTTTTAACAAGTGTTCGCATCAATTTCAACCTTGATTCTACTCGCAAGTACACGAGGTCAAGTTTTAATATAATTGATCTTATGATCGAGTGTCGTCCTCTGGGATTGGTGTTCGGATTAGTTGAATACTACAATTGACATAGTTTAATATTATCTAGATGGTTCAAGAATTGTTTTGAGTTTGGTAATCGAAAAACTAAATTAAACCTAAATAACTTTGGATTAAATCTATTAAAATGGATTACATAAGGATTAATTTCATTCACTAATACATGTTTGATTTTGTTTAGTTAATAATAATGCTGTTTAACCTATCCGACAATCTAGGTATTATAAATTCACTCACTACCTCTCCCAAGCGTAAAGTGAGCGAATATGTACCTCATATCGACGTTGATATCCCTATCAAATGTCTAAACAAGTACATGAGTCTTGACCCAACCTCACGGATTGCATACTTTTTAATACTCTCCCGAGTCATTAGATCTTCGTGATATGTTTAACCCTAGTCCGAATCCAGGATTACCTCTCCCGAGTGTCAAACCCCTTATTCTCAAAACCAACCCTAATACCATAACAAGCATATCAAGGATGTAATAAAATGGTAAACACAATCGGATTTAGACAAATAACCGTAAAAGAAATGTATATTCAATCAAACGTGTATATACATGAACTACCTCAACCCTTAGATAATATCTACTTAACCTACCATGATCACAACCATATAAACATTGAAACAAGAGAAATACATCATCATTGAAAATATAACGTTTAAATACAAAGAGGAAAACAAGGATAGAAAGGAAAATCTGAGAATGGAGTGTTCCACTTTCGCCAAAACCATCCTGAAAATGCTTCATCTTTTTCACAAATGAGATCTCCTCTTCTAGCTCTAAAAAATGGCAAAGAACAAGTGTAGAAAATCCTCAATAATGGGAAGGGGGAAGGGTATCAAGCAAGGATAAAAAATATCTAAAACAATATATAATCCAGCTATCTGATTGACCGCTGTAGCGGTGGACAGCTAGAATGTTTCAACTGCTTCTGCTCGTACACCGCTATAGCGGCGAAGCTGCTAGCTCTCTCTTTGATCCTCTTTATCGTTTTTCCACCGATTTTCTACTGATTTGCTTGATTATCAATCGTTTATGTCCCTACACCTGATTTACATGAAAACGAACATAAACACTTTAAAATATTACTAAAACACTCCAAAACTACTAAATTCGACTTGGAAATTGATAGGTATTTTCAATCTATCAAATAGCCCCAAATTTGGAATTTTACTAGACCTCGAGCAAAACACCCTAACACTAAAATAAACTAACACTACTAATTAACTAACTTTAATACTAAACATGAAAAAACATAAATGAACTAGAAGTAACGGCATAAAAGTTCTGAATTCACCTAATAAACCACAATGTTTTTCCCTCAATAGCCCCTAATCAAATCAAGTTCACGAATAAAACACACCACGTGGTGTCTAGAATTTCAACACTCAATAGCAGTGAAGGGCATTCTAGATCCATTCAAAGTGTATGTGTAAAAACTCAAATATATGACTATCCAAACACCGGATTGGATTATTCACTAACCAAGCTCATGACTTTAACTGTAAAGGATTAGGAAATCCATATGCTTAACTGGGTTCGACTCTCTACTAATGTAGGCTTGGAAGGTAAAAAAGATCAATAGGACTTGGTTTAGTATTTGAAAAATTGCCAAGGGTATGCCAGGAATAGAAAACATGTAACCGTTATAATTCAATGATACCCAGGGCACAACGTTTGGCACTCAATCTCACTCATAACCCCAAACATTTAAGAAACATAACCCTGAACAAATATTTAAGAACATTGTACTCACTTGTAAAAAAAAAACACGAAAATATAACTATATTTACATAAGTTGTTGTTTGTGTTGTTTCCTTTTTTTTTTTTTTTTTTTTTTTTTTTTGGATCAAACTACACCCTCAAACTTATTTGATATGAACAATTAAAAGGGGTGTGGGAATACGATAGAAAAATGACAAGCGAGTACTCTAATACTGAACCAATCAAACGTTCGCCCAAAACCCAACTGCTTACTTCAAGTAGCACAAACAAATGCTAACTTGATTTTAACTCACATTGTGCCTTTGGTTTAGTGACTTAAGTTTGGAAAACGTTTTATTGGCTAAGGCATTTGTTACGTGTTCAGAATGGAAAGGGCTATAGGCATCGACAGGGTAACGAGGGGTAAACATTTTACAAGGTAAGCTACAAAGGCTCAAGCGATAAAAATGAAAGCCTAAATTATGTCTCCTGAACTACCTCGCCTAAGATTTCGCCTCAAGTTTCTCCCAATCAAGTTCTAGATTCCTTAAAATTGTCATGAACCTGCTACTGAATAATCAGTGTCAAATCGTTTGAATACATGAATGGGCATTACCCTTGACCTCGATATACAACTAGGGGATAATATTCATCATCAGGTAATGGCCCAGAAGAACTCAACACACAATTACTACTTCATACATAAACATATTGATACTAATTTTATACACTAATATGCATACATAGCACTAAGTATTCACAACATTACATTACTTCTAAACATGCATAAAAAAATAAAAATAAAAAATAAAATAAAAACAAAACTATAAAGTTTATAGCATAACCATCAAAATGTCTACAAACCATAAAAACTTAACATACATCAAAGCATTCATAACAATAAAACTAAAATATCCCAATACAAAACAAAAAACATCCATCCATAAACAAAAAAAAACATCCAAATACATCCCCCCAAACTTGAACTGGTCAGTGTTCGCACTGACCCATTAGCGAACCCAATAACAATATATAGCAATGATGATAATAAAGGGTTGCAAACACATACCTGGGAGGTGAGATTTGAAAGTCTCACCTCTTACTGTCCGTCTCGGGGAATGTCATCTCCACCACTATCATGATAGAATGGATTGTGTAGAGGCTGTAATAGGTGTGGTGGAAATGGTGGCATCGGCGAGTAGTCGCTCATATCGAAGCCTGCCTGAACTCTGTAGTACCTGTGAGCTTGATACTTTATTTGATGATATTGATCTAGGTACCTACAGAATTCAGCGTTTTCATTGTGGATTTAATACTGCTCTTGGCGAATAACGGCGGTGTCCAGCCAAAGAGCCAAAAGCTACTTCCCCTGATGAATCACCAGTTGGTGAATGTTGTCCAATATGATCCTTTTGCAGCCGGGAATCTTAGTAACTAGGGCCTTAGATGACCCTACTTCTTCTTCTTTCGGACTTTCTTCATGTTCACCCGGCCCATGAACTTCGACTTTCCATATTCGATTCATTGCTGCTAGATCTATAGGTCTTTTGGGGACGCATGGGCTATCGCTTGAGATGACCACACCTGCCCTCCTAAAAAGTTCGGTGAGAAGAGATGGGAAAGGCAAACCATCCTTTGTGGTTTCGATGGTATGCTGAATAGATGAATAGATAAGGAACCCAACATTCAACGGCTTATAAGTCTCAAAAGCAAAAAACGTCAATGCTCAGTCTTTGGAGACATTAGATAAATAAGATGTCGGGATGAAGTTGGAGCATATGAAGTGGAACCAAATCTTTGGGAATTAGTTCAAGAACTTGGACGAAAAGATAGCAAGACCCGATCCCGTAGGCGTCCATCGTACATTGCTAGTACATAAGGTCTGGATGACCATTTATAGGTCTTTGTCCTCATCTTCTTCATCCAAGCCTTAAGGTCGTTCCGGAGGAACCAACCCTAATAACTCATTGATTATATCCGGATCAAATTTGACTAGACGAGTCTGGACCCCGGTCTGGTTGTTC
Organism: Eucommia ulmoides; assembly: GCA_016647705.1. Classification (NCBI taxonomy): domain Eukaryota; kingdom Viridiplantae; phylum Streptophyta; class Magnoliopsida; order Garryales; family Eucommiaceae; genus Eucommia; species Eucommia ulmoides. The sequence goes on along the minus strand of CM028341.1, from coordinate 32,088,118 downwards.
TCAGCTTCAACACAATTCGCATAAAATTCCTGGACAAACGCTATGTCGCCTGAGGCCGGTTGTCGGCATAACCGTTGCCAACCTCGCGCCCTTATCACATTTAAAATCTTTGATGGGATCTCATGCAAGTTATCAAATCCGCGCTCCCGAATACAACTCTGCTTATGCTCAAACTGATTAAAGTGTTGTTCTTCCCATTTGGAAACAAATCGGCCCGAATCATAGTCCGAAGAGGGATCGTCAGATCTTAAACGAGATCCCTCACCTCTTGCACGTTTGGCGGAGGATCGCTTTAGCATTGTCCCTATCAATTCAACAAACAAAACACGGCCACCAAATCACAACTAAGCAAGACAATCTAACAAAACGATTCAAATCGTTAAGAATACCAACCAGCCGAAAAATGTGCACACACCAATCACAAGAATTTCAACAAAATTTTCAACAACTTGGCATAAAATCATGAATCACACAAACAACCACTCCTAATAAACGTGTTCATCAGCAAAAATTAACCCAAAACCACAATGGCATGAAAAATCGTAAAAGTGCATTCTAGGGTTTCACATGAACAATCCAAATTCAACCAATCTTCCTATGAACATACAAATCAACACAAGATTTCAACATATATATGCAATGTAGATCCAAAGAAACTTACTTGTCGAAATTTTGAGTACCCAACGGTGAAGAATGGTGAAAATTTCCCCTTTGGTATTCTAACCCTAGAATCTCAAATTTTTGGTTTGAATCTCAAATTTGGTGGATGAAATATGGTGGGTATCTTAGATTTGGAAAATGAAAAGATGGATTTGAGTATTTATAGCGGTTTGGGAGTGAAAAATTTGAGAGATTTTGGTTTTAGGGCTTCATATATTGCATTTAAGTGAAACGACGCTCCGTAAATCTAAACAGGGGCGTCACCACTGCAGCAATGGAACGCCAGAATCTCTACTGACATTCTGGCGTTGCAACGGTCATTTTTTGACTGCTGCAGCAGTGACAGGCTTGCACTAAATGTTGGTTCTCTACATTTTTTTCTCAACAAGGCCTTACACTACTCACTTCCACTCCGCTATTTCAACGCTTTCATGAATGAAACACTACCTCTATTATACAAACTCCTCAAATTACCCTCAAACATGCTTTGAGCCCTTTTTGGCCTCCAAAAAGTTTTAAATACCAAAATTTGGCGAAAACCAATACCATCGGATTTATATGAAAAAGTGCGCTTGATTTACCGTCCCCAACTGGACTTAGCAAATTTCTACCTTAGTCGTCAACTAGGGAGATACTCCCCACAACGCGTTCTTCGTTTCCAAAATAATGCTTGATCCTTTCCCCATTGACTCGGAAAATGCATTTGTCATCACCTTCCAATTTAACAGAGCTGGATGAAATTACATGCTTGATTCGAAACGGTCTGTACCATCTAGACTTCAATTTTTTGAGAAAGAGCCTCAACTGAGAATTGAATATTCTTCTAAAGGAACTTCAAAACCACCTTGGCATCATTAATTGGTGTTGCCATAGTTTCGACCCATTTGGACACGTAATCCACCACCAACAAAATGTACTCTTGATCGAAGGAAGACGGAAACGGCCCCATGAAGTCAATCCCCCACACATCAAACATTTCCAATTTAATAATGAAAGTCAGCTTCAATTCATGCCTTCTTGAGATGTTTCCAACCCTTTTTGGCATAGATCGCAGCTTTTCACAAACGTATAAGAATCACGAAATAATGTCAGCCAGTAAAAACCTGACTGAAGCACCTTAGCTGCCGTCCACGTCGCTCCAAAGTTCCCACCACATGGTTATAAATGGCAATGGTATAAAATACTAGCCATTTCATCTTTTGGAACACATCTCTAGATCACTTGGTCAGCACACTTCTTGAACAACATCGGTTTGTCCCACATATAATATTGCGAATCGAATAGGAATTTCTTCCTCTGGGCACTTAAAAGATCTGACGGCAACACCTTACATGCTAGATAGTTGATGGTATCAACGAAACACGGAAGTTTGGTGTCAACTTTGAATAATTGATCATCCGGGAACACTTTCGTGATACAAGACTCATTACCAATGTGCTCTTGCACAAGTTGGGATAGATGATCAACAACTACATTCTCACTTCCCTTTTTGTCTCTAATCTTCACATCAAATTCTTGGAGCAAGAGAATCCACCGGATTAGATGCGGCTTGGCATCCTTTTTGGCAGATAAGTAATGGATGGCGACATGGTTAGTATAAAGGATCACTTTGGATCCTATAATGTAGGCTCGAAACTTATCACACGCAAAGACTACTACCAATATCTCCTTCTCAGTAGTGGTGTAATTCTCTTGAGCGTCATTCAACGTCTTGCTAGCATAGTATATGGATCAAAAGATCTTCTCTTTGCATTAGCCTAAAATCACTCTAACCGCATAGTCGCTAGCATCGTACATGATTTCAAATGGCTCATTCCAATCCGGAACAACAATTATAAGAGTCGAGATCAACTTCTCTTTCATAGCATTGAATGCTTTGACATAAGCTTCATTGAAATTGAACGGGGCATCTTTTTCAAGTAAGTGACATAACGGCTTCACCATTTTAGAAAAGTCCTTTATGAATCGTCGGTAGAAGCGGGCATAGCCCAAGAAGCTTCAGACACCCTTCACATTAATTGGAGATGGAAGTTTCTCGATCGTTTCAATCTTGGCTCGGTCTGCCTCAAGCCCCTTGGAAGAGACTCAATGACCTAAGACTGTCCCCTCCTTGACCATAAATTGACACTTTTTCCAACTGAGAACTAAGTGTTTCTCTTCACAACGATTGGGAATAAGCGACAAATTGTATAAGTAGTGGTCGAAGGATGAACCAAATACTGAGAAGTCATCCATGAATACTTCTATTTTTTCTTCCACCATATCCAAAAAGATAGCCATCATACACCGTTGGAATCTGGCCAGAGCATTACAAAAACCAAATGACATACGACGGTAGGCAAATGTTCCATACGGACATGTGAAGGTTGTCTTTTATTGGTATTCTGGTGCAATAGTAATTTTATTGTATGCTGAATAGTCGTAAAAAAAAAAATAATGATCATAATCGACAAGATAATCTAGCATTTGATCAATGAACAGTAGAGAGAAATGATCCTTTCGAGTAGCTTTGTTCAACCTTCTATAATCGATACACACTCTCCATCCAGTGGTGGTTCATGTAGGAATTATATCATTCCTTTCATTTTTCACCACCATTATTTCGTATTTCTTGGGAACTACTTGCATCGGACTCACCCATTCACTATCTGATATTGCATATATAATTCCGGCATTCAATAACTTCAACACCTTGGCTCGGACCACCTCCTTCATCGCCGGATTTAGTCTTCTTTGGTTCTCAATGGAAGGCTTAAACGAGTCCTCCATCAAGATCTTATGCATGCAAATTGTAGGGCTAATTCCTTTGATATCGGAAATAGACCATGCGAAGGTGGATCTATGTCGTTTCAAGATACGTAGCTGTTTGCTTTCTTCCTCTTGAGTCAAGGATGAAGAGATGATGATCGGATTGGTTAAGTTCTCTCCCAAAAAAGTATATCGAAGGTGATCCGGTAATTGATTGAGAATTAATCCAGCGTGAGGTGGATTTGAGGGTTCAGGAGAACTAACTTCGTTTTCAATGGTCTCCACTTGAATCGAATTCCCTACATCTTTAGGTATAGAATCCAAAGATAGAACGTAGTCCACAATACTGTCTTTCGTGATTGAGCTTTTTTCACCAAAATCCTACATAGATAGGGAATTTGTGATAGCACGCTCCAATGGATCCTGATCCAAATTTTCATAAAAGAATTCCCTAACGCAGGAATCCACAATTTTAACTCGATTGCATGTTGGGCATTCATCTGAAAAATTCATTGTCTTGAAAATATTGAATTTCACTTCATTTTCATTCACCCTCAATGTCAAATTCCCGTTATGTACCTTGATCAACGCCTTTCCCATGGCAAGAAAATGTCTCCCAATAATGATAGGAATCTCTCGATCCTCTTCCATTTCCAATACGACAAATTCCACCAAAAATATAAACTTGTCCATATTCACCAATACATCTTCAATAATGCCCTTTGGATAGGTCAATGAGCGATCCACCATTTGGAAAGAAATTGTAGTCGGCTTCGTATTACCAAGCCCCAACTTCCGGTAAATGGATGATAGCATTAGGTTGATGCTCGCTCCTAGATGACATAGCGCTTTATCAAAGTAAGATTTCCCAATAGTGCACAGAATTGTGAAACTCTCGGGATCCTTCAACTTTTGAGGCAACTTTCTTTGAAGTATTGAACTACACTCCTCCGTCATCTTGACCATCTCATATTCCTCCAACTTCTTCTTCTTTGTCATAACGTCCTTCAAGAACTTCCGGTAGTTGAGCATTTGTTCCAAGGCATTTGCAAATGATATGTTGATATGAATTTTCTTAAAGATGTCAAGAAATTTAGCAAATTAAGAATCCAACGTTTTCTTCTGAAACCTTTGCGGATATAGTAAAGGCGTGGTGAGAATCGGTAGATTATCTGAAAATGTAATTCTTCCCGAAATCACCCTTTGGTCTTCATTCTTCTCTTCAACTTTCTCCTCTATCTTCTTTTCAATTTTCTTCTCATTTTCTTCTTGAACATTCTACTCATCATTTTCAACATCAAGTTTCACTCTTGGCTCTTCCTCCATTGGCTTACTTACTTCGACTTCCTTTCCACTCCTCAAGGTTATTGCCTTGCATTCCCTCAAGTTAGTCTCCATCTTACTGGGAAACTTCCCCTTGGTTTGCTCTTTGATAGAACTAGCAAGTTGATGGATTTGAGTTTCCAACGACTTCACAGTTGTATTCGAGTTGGTACATGTGGTCTCAATCATGTCTAGCCTCGTCTCATATTTGTTGAGCCAGTTATGCATTTCACGCATAATGGTTTGAGTCTCCTTCATGAATGAACCAAGTATGTCTTACAATTGTGGCTTTTGGATTTGCATCGGAGGTTGTTGCATTGGACGATTTTGTTGCATAGATTGATATCCTTGAGCTTGAAATCTATATTCGCGATGCAGTCACAATGTGTTCTGATTATTCGCATATGAAAAATTCTCATGATTGCGAATTCTGGAATGATAATGAGTCGAGATATTGGTGGCGGGCCTAAAGGTGTAAGCCCGGTTGTTGACAAAACGACACTCCTCAAACTCGCTATCCACTCCTGGTTGTAAACTACTTGCAACATTTTCCACTTCACGACTCGACGAAGCATCTTTGGTAGAGAAGGCGACCAATTCTTTCGTGAGCTTAGAAACTTAGGCCAATAAGGTAGCAAGAGGATCGGCCTCATGAATTGAGGCCACCTTTCATACCATATTCCTCTCATTAGGCCATTAATAATTGTTAGCCGCCATTTCTTCCAAAAGTGCATTTACTTCATCCAGTGTTTTTGATAACAACGATCCTCCCGATGGGGCATCCACAATAGTTCTAGTTTCTCCATCCAACTCATTGTAAAACAGTTGGGTTTGAAATCAATCCTGGTACCCGTGTTGGGGGCACTTTCGTAATAAATCCTTGAACCTTTCCCAAGCTTCGAATAGTTGCTCGAAATCCTGTTGGCAAAAGTGTGTAATTTCACCTCTCAGCTACGATGTCTTCGAAGGTAGGAAGAACTTGGTGAGCAACCTTTGTGCTAGGTCCTTCCAAGTATTGATACTCCTCGGTTGGACTGACTAGAACCAACCCCGTGCTCTATCTCGAAATAAAACAAAAATAACCTCAGCCGTATCACATCCTCAGTTAATTTTAACCGTATCACAAATTTCCAAGAATGTAGCAAGGAGGATATTTGGATCTTCGTGGCGATTCCCGCCGTATTGGTTTTTCTGAACTATGTTGATTAAGGTGGGTTTCAACTCAAAATTATTAGCCTGGATCAGCTGCCTCTAAATCCCAGAATAATTGTCAAACATCACGGGTCGATAATAGTCCTTGAGGACCCGTTGTTGAACTTCTGTTTCCGGCAGCTATTGCGGTAGCGCCTAATGAACCAGCAGTTGTCGTGGTATATGATCATCACTACCATCGTCCATGGTTTGAGTTTGGTTTCTTTGCTCTCTCCTTAATCTCCTCAATGTACGCTAGATCTCAGGATCAACAGTCAAGAATTCCAGACTCCGACTACATCGCATACACTGCTTGTGATCACAACAAATGAAAACAATTTTAAAAACAAATTAAAACAATATAAAACAAAAAGAATGTCAAGATTAATATTGCACTACTTGGTAGTAATATCAACGAAATCACTAAACTAATCCTCGGCAACGGCGCTAAAAACTTGTTCGCATCAATTTCACGTTTGATTTTACTCGCAAGTGCATGAGGTCAAGTTTTAATATAATGGATCTTATGTTCGAGTGTCGTCCTCAGGGATTGGTGTTCGGATTAGTTGGATACTACAATTGACATAGTTTAATATTATCTAGATGGTTCAAGAATTGTTTTGAGTTTGCTAATAAAAAAACTAAATTAAACCTAAACAACTTTGGATTAAATCTATTAAAATGGATTACCTAGGGATTAATTTTGTTCACTAATACATGTTTGATTTCATTTAGTTAACAATAATGGTATTTATCCTATCCGACAATCTAGGTATCGTAAACTTGCTCACTACCTCTCCTGAGCGTAAAGTGAGCGAATATGTACCTCGTATCGACGTTGATATCCCTATCAAACATCTAAACAAGTACATAAGTCTTGACCCAACCTCACAGATTGCACACTTTCTAATACTCTCCCGAGTCGTTAGATCGTCGTGATGTGTTTAGCCTTAATCCGAATCTGGGATTACCTCTCTCGAGTGTCAAACCCCGTATTCTCAAAACCAACTCTAATACCATAACAAGCATATCAATGATGTAATATATGGTAAACACAATCGAATTTAGATAAATAGCCGTTAAAGAAATGTATATTCAATCAAACGTGTATATACATGAACTACATCAACACCCAGATAATATTTACTTAGCCTACCATTATCACAACCATATAAACATTAAAACAAGAGAAATACATCATCATTGAAGATATAACATTTAAATAAAAAGAGGAAAACAAGGATAGATAGGCAAATCTAAGAGTGGAGTGTTCCACTTTCGCTAAAATCGTTCCAAAGTCGCTTCATCTTCTTTACAAGTGAGATTTCCTCTTCTAGCTCTCAAAAAATAGATAAGAACAAGTGTAGAACGTCCTCAATAATGGGTATGACAAAGGGTGTAAGACAAGGATAAAAAATATATAAAAAATATCTAATCCAACTGTCTGATTAACCACTGCAACGGTAGGCTTGACCGCTGCAGTGGTGGGAAGTCAGTGGACCTTCTGCCATTTCACTGCTGCAGCGGTGAAATCCACCGCTGCATTGGTGGATAGGCAAAATGTTTTAATTGTTTCTCCTCATTCACCGCTGTAGCGATGAGACTCATCGCTGTAGTGGTGAAACTGTGGGCTCTCTCTTTGAACCTCTTTATCGTTTTTCCACCAATTTGCTTGATTATCAACTGTTTATATCCCTACACCTAATTTACATAAAAACAAACATAAACATTTTAAAATATTATTAAAACACTCAAAAACTACCAAATTTGGCTTGAAAATAGATAGGTATTTTCAACTTATCAACAAGCTAAAGATCAAACCTACCACTCCCTCATACTTTTACACTTATCATTTTCTCAGGTTTAGGAAGAACTTTGACAATTACTCAATTCTATTTAAGGGAGAATTAAAAACTAATTCTTTTCTAGGGAAAAGAATAACCTAATCTTTTTGCCAGACAAAGATCAAACTCTAATCTTTTTCACAGAAAAAAGATTGAAACCTAACTACCTATACTAGACACTATACCAAACATGTCTAATCTGCTCAAACTCACAAATATAAAAAATGTAAGTTTCTTTCCACGAAGAGATTCTACCACCTCAATACACATATACTCGTTTAAATGTCCCAAATAATTACTACGTGATAGATACAATGTGAGCCAAATAAAATCTGATTAATAAATATTATGGGTAGCATTATTTAAACACATAATTAGATAATCAAACAAAAATCATTTAAAATAGATTTTCAAGATTTTAAGTTTAAAAACGATTTTTTAAACAATCCTGTACCAAGCAATTAAGATAAATATAACTTTAAAGCGAATAATAAAGTTTGTGTTGATCCTAAGATTTTGATGAAAACTTTTAAGTATTGATGTTTTGATAGAACTAATGTTTAATTGGGTATTTCAGTGATTTAAAGTTCCAGTAATGAAGACGTCAAAATTAAATGGATGAGAAATGAAGATGTCAAGATGATGAAGAAGAATTAAGAGTTTGAAGAAATTAGGAAACACAACCCAAGTGAATCTTAACTCTTAATATCCCATTTAGGAACACACACATGGCACAAAATGTATTTTATCTACTATATGTGTTTTGATTAAGTTAAATTATTTGCTCCTATGTGAAATAAGAAGAAATAATTTTGAATAACTAAAATGAAATATAAGAATATTAGTGAAGCTAATCAAGAGAAGAAAATGGTTCAATGGGTGAAATTGTAAAAGAAAATAAGTTAAAAACGTATTCAGAGAAGAGATTCAGCTACAACAGTCGACCGGTGAGTCGATCGGACATAGAAACTGTAACATCCTGTATCTCTAAGTCGACCGACTAAAAAGGTCTTAACTCTCTGAATCAACAAGTCGACCGATAGGTCTACCGGTAAAGTAGCGTTGAACTTTCTGAATCTATGAGTCGACCGAGCGGTCGACCTATGCACACAACGACAATAGCTTGACTGCAACCTGAGTTGGGCAGTCGACTGGGAAGTCGACTGAACGCGCTGTTTCAAAATACAGTTTGATCCGAGATTATATCCAAAAGTAGCCATTTTTTGTTGGGATTTGAGAGATATTTGTGGGATATTATCTATATTTAAGATATGGTTCATATACTAATTAAATCCTATTAATATGGTTCATTAAATATTAATGTTTCTCAATTTGGTACTTGAAATAGATTCTATACTTATTGAAAAATACTTTAGGGGTTTAATTAAGAGATTTAAAAGATGTTTCTAAGTGGAATTGAACCTAAATGAAGTCTTTATGATATAAGGGGTCTATAAGAGCTTTTAATTATCATGACACATGTAAACTAGCCGTTAGAAGGTTGTTTACATATTCCTTTAAATAGACCTACAAATTTTTATTTGAGGACTAATCATTCATTGAGAGAGAGCTAAAAGAGTTTATATCATTTGTGAGATTTTATAAGAGTTATCATTCTATGATATTGTGAGCTTTTCTAAGAATGATTTTGAGAATCAATTGCGATTAATTTTTACTGATACTGGATTTGAAGCTATATTGTTCTAATAATTATTTTTGTGGATTCCGGGTGAGGTCTTTCTATATTGCTTATTATTTATTTTTTATTCTATATTTAGAAATCAATCTTAGAAATTGTTTCTGATTTTTTGAAAAAATATTTTTTACAAGCAATTTCTTGAATCTGATTACGTGCTCCAATTTGCTATCCATATCTTGTTAAAATCATATTTTTGTATCTCACATTTTTCTATCACTAGTTGGTATATTAATTGAGTTATTATTTATCTGGGGTAGTAGAAGTTTTGAGTGAGATTTCCTACTTATCATTTTGTATTGGTGAGTAGTGTGACGGATTAAATACTATTGAGAGTATTTAATCAAGGGTATTTGAGTTTCAGTCTCTTTTTGTAAAGAGATTTATGTAGTAATTCTTCCTAGATAGAATTAGTTTGAGTGATTTGTAAAGGTTCCAATCCTTACCTAGGAAAATGATACTTGGAGTGTTTTGTGAGGTTTTGATTCTTGAGCCTTAGGGATAAAAAAAAATTAGGTTAATCTTTAGCCTGTAAAAATATAGGTTATTCTTGAGCCTGTAAAAAGTAGAGATTATTCCTGAGCCTTGAAAAAGAAATTATAAAGGTTGGTTCTGAGCCTGTAAAAGAATCGTTGTGTGGGTTTGATTCCTACCATTAAAGTGATCTTGAGAATTAGTGGGTGCGAATCTCCGTGGGGCTCAGAGGACAGGATTAGCCAAGAGTAGCTTGGTGAACCAGTATAAATCTTTTGTGTGCTGCTATATTTACTTTGCTATTTTTTCTATTTGGGTGTGCACTTAGTTGATTATATTATTCCACTGTGATATGAAGAAAATAATTAATTTAGGATTAAAATTAATTATTTGATTTATTGAATTTTATTCAAATAATTTTTAATTACCCAATTCACCCCCCTCTTAGGTATTCTACTGGGCCAATAATTGGCATCAGAGTTGGTTTTAGCTCGTTAGGCTTAACATCCTAGTTAAACCGGTCACGTGCACACACCATAGATGATATGTTTTGTATATCATCTTTTGATAGTGGTAAATGCGTATATAATAATGTGGTTTAGGATTCTTGTGATTCGTGTTGTAGTAATGGAGAATATGATAATGAAAATATCCATATTATTATGGAAAAATTACTTTCTTTCACACTACTTTTTGCTAAAGAGAGCTTGAGTTTAAAAAGAAAAATTGCTTCTTTTGAAAATGGTGGAAAAAGTGTTTGAAAATCTAAAATGCATTTGGATGATTATTGTGGTTTAAAAGAATTTTCGGAAGTTGTTTTTGAAATTAATAATTTGCTTTCTAAAGTGAATTCTCTTGAAAATGAAAATGGAGTTTTAAAAAATAAATTTGATATGATTTCCAAGCAAAGGTCAGATTTTGTTTCTAAAATCGATTTACTTAAGAAAAATTTTGAAAAAATAAAATTCGACCTGAAGTCTATTTCGAGAGATTCTAAAAATGATTTTTCTAAGCAAAATGGATATGCTTCATCATCTCATCTTTCATCATAGGCCAGTGATAGTTATGCTTCTATTGTTAGAAATGATTTATGTTTTACATCTCATGCTTTTTATTATAAATCAGATTTGAGATGTTATTATTGCAATAGGGTTGGGCATTTTAAAGTATCATGTCTGTTTCGGAACCCTAAGTTTACGTCTAATAAGAACAGATCCAAAATGAAATGGATACCAAAGAAAATTGTTGAAATGTCTTGTGCAGAATTATAAAACGTTGGAAATGGACCTGAAGGAACAGTCAAAGAGTTTATATTAAAGCCAAAACAGGATGTCACTAGAGATCCACAAGCGACATGTGCAAAGCGAAAAGATGCACCAAAGACATGAGGTGAAATTGTAAAGAAATCACAAGAGATATGTGCTAAGAGAAAGGTTATACCAAATCCAAGATGTGATATCACCAGGAAGTCACAAGCGATACGTGCAAAGGGAATTGTCAATGAATCAAATGGCAAAAATCAAAAATTGAGAGGATATAGACAAGCCAAGAGGAATTATGCACCCAAAATAATCATGAGTACAAATGAGGTAAAAAGTAAAGTTGCCCCAAATGATAGAAAAGGTACTCCTAACCCTCTGCATTTTAAATTTATTAAATTTGTTAAAGAGGGAAAGTCCCAACTTGTCAAATAGGTAAGTTGGTAATTGTTTATAAGACCTATATTAAATTATGTGTTCTCCTGTTGTCTTAGAAACATGTTATGGTGATTATGACAATCACATTTAGTTAAGGTATTAACATGTTTTTATGTGTTTATGTTGATTAATAATCATGTGCTTATTTTTAAAACATGTTACAAGATTTATAAGTTGGATTGAGCTGAGTTTTTATGAAATTAGTGATAAGGTGAATTAAATGATAAAGAATTATTTATTTGATCCGAAATGTTTAGGAACGTGATTCTATGTTTACATGGATATATTTATATAAATTAAGTATCTCGTTATATGCCTGACAATATGTTCTTCTTAAATGTCTCATATCTCATGATTTTTAAATGATTATTACTGTGTAATGGATTGAGCATATTATGATATAACATCTTTAATATGCATGTTATTAAATAAGATATGATTCATGTTCGTGAACGTCAATGATTATGTATTAATGAGAAACATGTTTCTTGAAGAGACTCGATCTGAATTAATTGGTTGATAGGATTAAAATTGCTTGGAATTGATTAATGATTGTTGTAGAAAAAAACTTGTTTTTCCTTTTTTAATACTCGCAAGTGCATGAATCAATAGTAGTAAAGATTATTGGAAGTGAGGTCGATCCCACGAGGATTGCTTATAGGAAAAACTTAATCTGCCCTAGTTAACTTAATTATAGTCTAGTTCAAGATAATTTTGTTTTTGATTTGTGATTAAGAAAGAGAAAATTAAATAAACAGTGAAATAATTAATTTAGCTTGATCGTAGGTGGAAAAATACTAAGATTTCAGAATTCACCGATATATAATTAATTAGTTTTATTATTGTGTTGACTCCAAAGTTTTAGTGATAGTTTTAGAAATGAATTTTACTATCTCATTAAGATTTTAGAAATTATACAAGTTGTTTTTTTCTTCGCTTTGAAAATATAATTTTTTAAGCATTATATGTATACAAATTAATGGAAAATATATAATCAAAAGATATTATTTATTTTACAATACGAACCCAAGTATTAAATAATTTATAACAATCAATAATACATAATATTAAAGATAAAATTATTTATTTTATTGAAGCAAAAACCATAAACATTTAAATGCCAATTGTTCGGAATCAACACAACATAAAATTTAATTAATTACACATGGTTTCATCATCCATCTTAGTACAAAGAAATTTAGAAATACATAATAGAAGAAAACAGAACCTTATTGACAATTAACATCGTCCAAGACTCTGCTTCAAGATTTCTCTGAAATGTCAATAACCATTCGGACTCTTCACTCTCTGAATAACCAATATCACTCTCCTCCTCTAAATAACTAATAGCACTCTTCTATTTATAGTGAGCTGGTGGAAATTTGGGTTGTCACGCAGTAACAATTGGGCACATGGGGGTGGGTGCACCGAAATTCGGCGCATATTGGGCAAAGAGCGTAGTGCTCTCTGCCCCTGGCCGCATATGCGGCCAGCTATAAAGCTGACCGCATTTGTCGCCAATATTTCAGGTCGCACAACAACCAGTGCAACTGGTCACTGTGCGACCAGACTGGTCCTACGTGTGACCAGTGCTGGTCGCACGTGCTACCAGTGGGCACACGCCCCCTGCCCTGGTTGGATGTGATCTGTCCAGACTTCTCTTGTTCTTATCTATTTCTTGTCCATTTTGTTCCGAATTAACGCGTTTTTATTTCATTTCGAAAAATCCACGAAAATAAAGAAAATAAATCAATTACTATTTTTTTAATTTACTTAAGAGATTAACAAAACTTAATTTAGTAGTATTCAATCGCATAAATGTGGTGCGATCACACCCCCAAACCTAAATTTTACTAGTCCTCAAGCAAAACTAAATATGTTATTTAAATGAAAAGCAACTTTTGTAGGGAACACAATTACATTTAGCGTATGGAACAAGCCCTTAAACCCCTAGGTTGCCCCTAGTGGACGAGTGTAGTCTCGTGAGGGTTTGCAGTGATGCTACCCACAAACATCCAACATTTTTTTTTTTTTTTACAAAAAGTTTATCAATTCTGTCTAATGCTAATATATTAAGTTGAAATCATACAAGAGTTACTGAAATAATTATTGATTTCATAACACATGATTGTTAACAATATGTACTTTTTGTACCCACAACATATGCCCAACTCTCTTTTATAATGAATTTAATATAAATAACTAGTCAATAAATTTTAAACAATCAAATAACGTTTTCCCTGAAATAAAAATGTATTTGGGCATATCTTTTTTTTTTCATATATATACATATAAACAATTTTCCTTAAATAAATAACGTGTGCAATGCTAACCCCACTGAGCTTTCTAAGATGCCCATATAGCGAGCGTTGGGCCAATGATCCCAAACTAGTTGGCTCAGGGCATTAGGTGTTAAAATTCCCTTTAGACTTAAAAACTCGAACAACTTAAGCTTCGAAATTAACGAGCCATTTATTGTCTTAACAATTTGCTCGCCCCTTTTGACGCGAACACTCAAAACTTACTGAGGCAAGAGTCCCGGTTACTTAGCAGAAATTCATCATTTAATGTATATATATATATATATTTTACTCCAGGGATAGGTTATTGTCAAGCCAAAATTTAGAAAATTAGCTAATGTACTGAATTTAAAATAAAAGAAAGTTAAGCAAACTCAAGTTTTTATTCAACATATATGCTATCATAAGATGGTTTGATAAAATTAAGTGCCAAAAAAAAAAATTAACTTAGGGGACACAAGCATGTATAATCATTTACCGCCCCAAACCTAAATCTCGTGTTGTTTTCAATGAGAAAATTATGAAATTAATTGGTAAGGACATATACTACCGGGAGGATTTGTTTTGTACGGTCTGAATGCTTATTCTTGTCTACCACAATAGTGGGTTGCCTCCCACTTAGCGCTAAATTTAATGTCTTCAGTCAGACGTTTCTATCAAGAGAATGACTAATCTTGATAAATGGGATCTTCGAGGACTGTTTCTTCCACCTAAAAATGGTTTTAACCTTTAGCCATTCACTTTGAAAACACCACCATCTTTTGGATTTTCAATTTCAACAGTTCCGTGGGGAAAAACAGTGCGAATGACATACGGACCAGACCATCGAGAACGCAACTTCCCTGGGAATAGATGCAGACGAGAATTGTATAAAATGACTTTTTGACCTGGAAAGAAAGATTTTCCCAAAATATTTTTATCATGAAATTTTTTCATTTGATCCTTATATCGTTTTCCCCAATTGTATGCATCATTCCTAATTTCCTCTGACTTATTTAATTGGAGTTTTCTCTAAATACCTGCTTGGTTTAGAGAAAAATTCAGGTGTTTGATAGCCCAATATGCTCTGTGCTCTAACTCAACAGGTAAGTAACATGTTTTACCATAAACAAGTCAGTAAGGAGACATTCCAATAGGGGTTTTAAAAGCAGTTCGGTAAGCCCACAATACATCAGATAGTTTTAAAGATCAATCTTTTCTTGTTGGGTTAACCATTTTTTCAAGAATGTTCTTAATTTCCCTATTTGAAATTTTCACTTGACCACTTGTTTGAGGGTGATAAGGAGTAGACATTTTATGAGTAATGCCATATTTATTCACCAAATTTTCAAAATGCCTGTTACAAAAATGTTTTCCCCTATCACTGATGATAGCACTTGGTGTACCAAATCTGGAAAAAATATTTTCTTTTAAAAATTTCACCACAACCTTATGATCATTCACCTTACAAGCAATGGCTTATACATATTTTGACACATAATCAACAACAACAAGAATGTACAGATTACCAAAAGAGTTAGGAAATGGACTCATGAAATCGATACCCCAAACATCAAATAACTCAACAATAAGAATTGGGTTCAAGGGCATCATATTCCTACAAGAAATACTTCCTAATCTTTGACATGGATCACAAGAGCGACAGTACACATGAGTGTCTTTGAAAAGAGTGGGCCAATAAAATCCACATTGCAAGATTTTTGCAGCGGTTTTCTTTGAGGAAAAATGACCCCTACATGCATGATCATGGAAAAACGAAATACTACTTTGTTGTTCGATCTCAGGAATACATCTCCTAATGATTTGATCAAGGCAATATTTGAACAGATGAAGATCATTCCCAAAAAAATTATTTACCTCAGTTAAAAATTTAGTTTTATCTTGGTGACTCCAATGATTAGGCATATCACCAGTGACAAGATAATTAACTATATCAGCAAACCAAGGTAATTGGGATACGGACATAAGTTGTTCATCAGGAAACGTTTCTTTAATAGGAAAATTTTCACTATTAGACTCCACTATCAACCTAGATAAGTGGTTAGCAACAACATTTTCAAATCCTTTCTTATCACGAATTTCTAAATCAAATTCTTGTAACAACAAAATCCACCTAATCAAACGAGCTTTAGAATCCTTCTTAGAAAAAAAGTATTTTAATTCAGCATGATCAAAATAAATAATGATTTTAGAACCAATTAAGTAGGATCGAAACATGTCTAGAGCAAACACAACAACAAGCAATTCTTTTTCAGTGGTGGAGTAATTCAGTGGTGCATCAATGAGAGTTTTACTAGCATAATAGATCACATGTGGTAACCTATTAACACGTTGACTCAGAACAGCACCTATAGCATAATCAGATGCATCACACATGATTTCAAAAGGGAGATTCCAGTCGGGAGGTTGAATGATCATAGCAGTGGTTAGCAAGTGTTTCAGTTTCTCAAATGCTTGAAAACATGAATCATCAAAGACAAATGGGGTTTCTTTTGTAAGAAAACCACACAAAGGTCGAGAAACCTTACTAAAATCTTTAATGAACCTACGATAAAAGCTAGCATGACCTAAGAATAACCGAATTTCTTTCACTGTTCGTGCAGGTAGAAGATTAGAGATTAAGTCAACTTTTGTCTTATCAACCTCAATTCCATTTTTCGAAATAACATGACCTAGAACAATCCCTTTCTTAACCATGAAATGACATTTTTCCCAATTTAACACAAGATTTTTCTCTTTGCATCTAACCAATACTAATTTCAAATGGTGCAAACACTCATCAAAACTTGACCCAAACACAGAAAAATCATCAATGAAAATTTTGAGAAAACGCACTACCATATCAGAGAAAATACTCATCATGCAACGTTGAAACGTACCTGGAGCATTACATAAGCCAAAGGGCATACGTCGGTAGACGAAGGTTCCAAATGGACAGGTGAAAGTGGTTTTTTCTTGATCTTCAGGGGCAATGAAAATTTGGTTATAATCGGAGTAACCATCAAGAAAACTGTAATAGGAATAACCTACCAATCTCTCAAGCATTTGATCAATGAAGAGAAGTGGAAAGTGATATTTTTTAGTAGCAGCATTCAGTTTTCTGTAGTCAATACAAACACGCCACCTTGTTTGCACTCGGGTAGGAATTAATTCATTTTCATCATTTTTTACCACTGTTATCCCAGATTTCTTGGAAACCACCTGAACAGGGCTGACCCACTCACTATCAGAAATAGGGTAAATAATACCCATATCTAAAAGTTTAATCACTTCAGTTCTAACAACTTCTTTCAGGTTTGGATTTAAACGTCTTTGGAACTCACGACTAGTTTTGGAATTATATTCCAAATGAATTCTATGCATGCACACTAATGGACTAATACCCTTAATGTCTCCAATTGTCCATCCTATGGCTTCCTTATGATCTTTGAGGACATTGATTAATTTGTCTTCCTGTTGTTATCGAGATCAGATGCAATGATGACAGGCAAGGTTTCTGATGGTCCTAAGAATGTATATTTTAGGATATCAGGTAAGGGCTTAAGGTCCAAAGGTGGTGACGTAGAATTTGAATGGATGGACTCAATGGGTGTAACATGGTCAATTTTGGCATTCCATTCATCAATATCCATTAATGGTATAGATTCTAACAAAGAATTTACATCACTAATAGAATTTTCAACATCTATGCTCATGCCAAATTGTGTTGAATATTTTTCAAAATGGTCGTTTTTATTCATTTGCAGGAGAAAATCATTAGTAACTGACTCAATCATATTTACTTCACACACATCATCCAGTTCCACACATTTATTAGCAACATTAAATACATTCAGTTCAACAGTAATATTTCCAAATGATAACTTCAAGACACCATTACAAAAATTGATAATTGCATTAGAAGTTGCTAAAAATGGTCTACCCAGGATGATAGGGATTTGAGCATGCAAGTCTTCAACTAGTTGGGTATCAAGAACAACGAAATCCACAGGAAAATAAAATTTATCAACCTTGATTAAAACATCTTCTATAACACTTCTTGGAATTTTCACAGACCTATCAGCTAATTGGAGTGTCATAGATATGGGTTTCAACTCACCTAGACTGAGTTGCTCATAAACCGAATATGGCAACAAATTCACACTCACACCCAAGTCAAGTAACGCTCGACTAATCTCTTGATCGCCAATTACACAAGATATGGTTGGATAACTAGGATCTTTGTATTTGGCAAGAGTTTTGTGCTAGATTATGGAGCTTACTTGTTCAGTCAAGAATACCTTTTTTGAACCATTGTTTTTCTTTTTCACAATACAAAGATCTTTCAAGAATTTTGAATAGGCAGGTACTTGCTTTATAGCATCAAGAAAGGGGATGTTAATGCGAACTTGCTTAAACACCTCGAAAATATCACTATATTGTGTACCTTTCTCTTTTGGAAGAAGTCTTTGTGGAAATTGAGCTATTGGAAGGTAAGGCAATGATTGATTTTCAATCGAGTCTTTGGGTTCAAAATTTTCAGGTTGGCTCTTAGGACTCACTTTCTCAAGTTCAGATAGGTGATCAGGTTTGATGATAATTTTTCTTGACCTAAGAGTAGTAATGGATTTAACACCCTCATTAGGGTTCGATGATCCTACCTCAAATTGACCTTTTGGATTTGGGACAGGTTGACTTGGAAACTTTCTTTTTTCTCTCTCTCCTACATCAATTACTAGTTAACCCAATTGTATTTCAATTTTAGAGATGGATTGTTGGGTTGACCGCATGAACTGTTGTAATGTTTCCTCTAAGGACGGTTTTCTTGAAGGGTATGACAGAGTGGTATGGTAGAAGTTTTGGTTATGGGTGTTAACTTGAGGCCCTGGTTGGTTCATTGCTGGTTGATTATGCTTCTGTGAGAAATTTGGATGGTTTCTCCAATTCAGATTATATGTGGGAACAAATGGGTTATCAAATGATTTCCCATACGAATGGATTGCATTGGCCTGTTCAGAATAGGCTTCTTGGAAAGTTAGCAATGATGGACATAACTGAGCGGTGTGGGACAGATTTTGACATAAGGCACATACTTCAATTTTAGAATTCATGCTTTGGCTCAAGACTAATGCATCAACTTTCCTGGTCAAATTGGCTAGACAAGTTTTTACATCAATATCATATCTCACCTCATAAATTCCTCCTCTCTTTGGTGCATTGGGTTTGACTTTAGAATCTAGACAGTTCTACTATTGAGAATTGACAAACAGTGTTTCAAGAGATTCCCAAGCTTCCTACTCACGTAACTGCAAAAATTTTCCACCATGCATAGATTGTATCATTTGACGATTTGATGGGTTTAAACCGTCATAAAAAAAACTTCACAATCCTCCAAATTTCAAAACCATGGTGGGGACACTTTAAAGTTATATCATTAAATCTTTCCCAACATTCATAAAATTCTTCACCCTCTTTTTGGTAAAATTCAGAGATTTCTCTTCTAAGGTGGTCAGTTTTTTACATTAGAAAACATTTATACATGAATTTGTTAACAAGTTGGTCCCAACTGGTAAATGTTCTTGGGGGAAGAGTATTCAAACAGGCTTTTGCTTTATCTTTTAGAGAGAATGGAAAAAAACTAAGTCGAACAAACTCATCAGAAAAATTTTGGAATCGAAATGTAGATCATATCTCAAGAAATTCCTTAACATGCATGTATGGATCTTCTCTCTCTAACCCATAGAAAGATGGAAAAAGTTGGATTATGGATGGTTTGAGCTCAAAGTAGAAAGCAATTATTTGTGGTAAGACTATGCAAGACGGAGAGTTGGCTGAGATAGGAGAAAAGTATTCGAGAAGAGTTTTCTCTGGTGCTAGTGGATTCGCTTGTTTTTCTAGATTCTCAACTCGTTCTTCCATTTTTATTGAGATTTCAGCTACAACTCTACTTAAAGATAATTTTCTCCTAACCAAACGTTTCTTTAAATCTCGCTCCCAAGCAAGCATACACAATTTCTATTTATTTATTTATTTTTATATTTTTTTAAATTAAAGCAAATAATAAAAGTTGTAATTGCAAACAGTGGAGGAGGCCCAACCTTCCTATCCTAACAGAAAAAATAAATATAAAGCGGAGGAGGCTTAGCCTTCTTATCCAGCAGAAAAATAAAATAAAGCGAATGAGGCTTAGCCTTCCTATTCAATAGAAAAGTAAAATAAAGCGGAAGAGGCTTAGCCATCCTATCCAACAGAAAAATAAAATAAAGCGGAGGAGGCTTAGGCTTCCTATCCAACAGAAAAGTAAAATAAAACGGAGGAGGCTTAGCCTTTCTATCCAATAGAAAAATAAAATAAAGCGGAGGAGGCTTAGCCTTCCTATCCAACAGAAAAATAAAGAGAAAAAAATAACTAGTAGAATAATTAAATTAACTTGGATTTCAAACCTTTTCCGTCGCAAATCCCCAGCAACGGCTCCAAAAACTTGTTGTAGAAAAAACTTGTTTTTTCTTTTTTAATACGCGTAAGCACACAAATCAATCGTAGTAAAGATTATTGGAAGCGAGGTCGATCCCACAAGAATTGCTTATAGGAAAAACTTAGGCCCCGTTTGGTAACCATTTCCATTCCAGAAATTCTCATTCCATTCCCAGATTTTTGGGAATTCAGTTTGGGAATAGCGTTTGGTAATTTTTGTTTCCGTTTCCGTTTCCATTTCATTCTCATTTGAGAATTGTGCCCACTTTTTTCTTAAGAAATGAGAACCAAAAAAAATTGTTTCTCATTATTCCCATTCCATTCCCAAAACACATGGTCACTGTTCATCCGCCGCCCGCCGCCGCTACCGCCAGCGTTCGTCCGTCCGTCGCCGCCATCCGGTGACCGTCACCGATCACCGATCACCGTCCGGCCGGAAATTTTTCGGCCATATCCGGTCGCCGGCCACTGTCACCCACCCGCCGTCGCCGGTGACAGCGCCATTATCTTCCGGCAGGCGTCGGCGGTGCCGGCACCACCGCCGTCCGGTCGTCACTGGTGCCAGAGCTACCGCCGACGGTCGTCGCTGGCATCGGAGCCACCGCCGGACCGCCGGCCAGCCGGTGACGGCGCCACCGCCGCCCGGCCAAAACAGAAAGAAAAAAAAAAGATTTTAGGATAAAATCGTTACCAAACACATTCCCTTCCCAAAACAAAAAAAAAATTATGGTTACCAAACGCGATTCTACTCCCAAGAAGAAAACAAAATTCACATCCCATTCTCATCCCATTGCTGGAATGGAAATAGAAATGGTTACCAAACACCACCTTAATCTGCCCTAGTTAACTTCATTATAGTCTAGTTCAAGTTATTTTTGTTTTTGATTTGTGATTAAGAAAGAGAAAATTAAATAAACAGTGAAATAATTAATTTAGCTTGATCGAAGGTGGAAAAATACTAAGATTTCAGAATCCACCGATGTATAATTAATTAGTTCTATTATTGGGTTGACTCCAAAGTTTTAGTGATAGTTTTAGAAATGAATTTTACTATCTCATTAAGATTTTAGAAATTATACAAGTTGGTTTTTTCTTCGCTTTGAAAATATAATTTCTTAAGCATTATATGTATATAATTAATGGAAAACATATAATCAAAAGATATTATTTATTTTACAATACGAACCCAAGTATTAAATAATTTATAACAATCAATAATACATGATATTAAAGTTGAAATTATTTATTTAATTGAAGCAAAAACCATAAACATTTAAATGCCAATTGTTCGGAATCAACACAACATAAAATTTAATTAATTACACATGGTTTCATCCTCTATCTTAGTACAAAGAAATTTAGAAATACATAATAGAAGAAAACAAAACCTTATTGACAATCAACATCGTCCAAGACTCTGTTTCAAGATTTCTCTGAAATGTCAATAACCAATCGGACTCTTCACTCTCTGAATAACCAATAGCACTCACCTCCTCTGAATAACCAATAACATCCTTCTATTTATAGTGAGCTGGTGAAAATTTGGGTTGTCATGCAGTAACAATTGGGCACACCGAAATTCGGTGCACCATGTACACATTGGGCAGAGAACGCAGTGCTCTCTGTCCCTGGCCGTATATGGGGCCAGCATTTATGGTCACTGTGCAACCAGATTGGTCGTACATGTTACCAGTGCTGGTCGCACGTGCGACCAGTGGGCACGCGCCCCCCAGCCCCAATTGGACGTGATCTGTCCAGACTTCTCTCGTTCTCATTTGTTTCTTGTCTATTTTATTCTGAATTAACGCGTTTTTATTTCATTTTGAAAAATCTGCGAAAACAAAGAAAATAAATCAATTACTATTTTTTAATTTACTTAAGAGATTAACAAAACTTAATTTAGTGGTATTAAATAGCAGAAATGCGGTGCGATCAATGATCATACATGATATTTAAGATGTTCACTTGATTTTTATTAATGATATTCTTCCAAGTATGTTCAAAAGAGTTTCAGGCTTTAAGATTACTCACGGAGAAACAAATATTCATACCGAAACTCAAAATTTGAGTCAAGGATAAGAACGAGATTGATTCAAGGAGATAATCGATTAGAGTTGAATCTTCTTCATTCAACTAAGTGGTAAAACAATCTCATTCTTGCATTATTATGAGAGAAATTTAAGTATCATGATTTGACTATATGACTATGCTATATGAGATTCTCTAAAAGTCATGTTTAAAATATGCGAAATATATTGTATCAATTCATGACTCATTTATCATTGAATTATTTGTCAATTTGCATAATCTCTAAATATATATAGCATGAGTTATTCGTTAATGATTATTGTTGAAAAATGGAGTTGAATTTTTTTAAAATAAGTATGCGTTATATTAATAGCTTCATAAATTATCATTGAGAAATGCTTCCTACTTTAGTATGTTAAAGAACATATATTTTGTTTCTATAAATGGAAGACATTAATTGGTATGATTTCATGCTACATTGTTGAAAGATTTTGATTGCCTCAAATTTATTCTCCTAAGCATGAATTGACTTTTTACAATTATATATGAGGAGAAGTGTTTATAAGAGGAGTAATGTTATGTCATGCTTATATTAAAAGACGAGTTTTGTTGAAAAATCAAAAGAGTTAATAAGCTTATGAAAAATTAATATCATGCTATATTACTAAGATGTTTTTATTGTCTTAAGGGAAGTTATATTCCTAAATGAGTTACTTGTATTGGGTTCCCCCCCCCCCCCCCCCCCCTCCCTAAATTTTGTTTTTGAAGATGACAAAGGGGGAGAAATTAGACGATGTTTTATTAATGGGGAGAATTAGTTGATGTGTGATTAAGGGGGAGTATGTTTAAAATAGTGCTTTAATTGAGAATTTTAAATTTTTGTGATTAAGAGGGAGTATGTTTAAAATAGTGCTTTAATTG
The DNA here is from genome assembly GCA_016647705.1 of Eucommia ulmoides. Taxonomy (NCBI): domain Eukaryota; kingdom Viridiplantae; phylum Streptophyta; class Magnoliopsida; order Garryales; family Eucommiaceae; genus Eucommia; species Eucommia ulmoides. Next base: position 32,064,783 of record CM028341.1, on the reverse strand, counting down.
AGTATTTTAAATTTGTGTATTATTGAAATCTTCATTATGATGCTTTAATGAGTTAAAGAACCCGTCTTTGGATTTAGGGGGAGTGTAGTTATATTATATTTTGAAGAAAATATCAGAGGTAATTGTCATCATAAACAATTGGGAGATTGTTGATCCTAAGATTTTGATGAACAATTAAATATTGATATTTTGATGGAACTAATATTTAATTGAGTGTTTTAGTGATTTAAAGTTCCAATAATGAAGACATAAAATTAAATGGATGAGAAATGAAGATGTCAAGATGATGAAGAAGAATTAAGAGTTTGAAAAAATAAGGGAAAACAACCCAAGTGAATCTTAACTCTTAATATCCTATTTAGGAACACACACATGACACAAAATGTATTTTATCTTTTATATGTATTTTTATTAAGTTAAATTATTTTCTCCTATGTGAAATAAGAAGAAATAATTTTGAATGACTAAAATGAAATATAAGAATATTAGTGGAGCTAATCAAAAGAAGAACATGGTTAAAGGGGCAAAATTGTAAAAGAAAATAAGTTAAAAACATATTCATAGAAGAGATTCAGTCACAGAAGTCGAATGGTGAGTCTACCGAACATAAAAGTTGTAATATCCCGTATCTCTAAGTCGACCGACAGGTCGACTAGACAAAAAGAGTTGAACTCTCTAAATCAACAAGTCGACTGATAGGTCGACCGGTAAAGTATTGCTGAACTCTCTGAATCTGTGAGTCGACCGGGCGGTCGACCTATGCACGCAGTGGTGATAGCTTGGCTGCAACCTGAGTTGGGCAGTCGGCTGGGAAGTCGACCGAACGCGTTGTTTCTGGATACAGTTTGATCCGAGATTATATCCAAAAGTAGCTGTTTTTTGTTGGGATTTGAAAGAGATTTGTGGGATATTATCTATATTTAAGATATGGTTCATATACTAATTAAATCCTATTAATATGGTTCATTAAATATTAATGTTTCTCAATTTGGTACTTAAAATAGATTCTATACTTATTGAAAAATATTTTGGGGGTTTAATTGAGAGATTTGAAAGATGTTTCTAAGTGGAATTGAACATAAATGAAGTCCTTATGATATAAGGGGTCTATAAGAGCTTTTAATTATCATGACATATGTAAACTAGCCGTTAGAAGGTTGTTTACATATTCCTCTAAATAGACCTACGAATTTTCATTTGAGGACTAATCATTCATTAAGAGAGAGCTAAAAGAGTTTATATCATTTGTGAGCTTTTATAAGAGTTATCATTCTACGATACTGTGAGCCTTTCTAAGAGTGATTTTGAGAATCAATTGCGATAAATTTTTGTTGATATAGGATTTGAAGCTATATTATTCTAATCATTATTTCTGTCGATTCCGAGTGAGATCTTTCCATATTGCTTATTATTTGTTTTTTATTCTATATTTAGAAATCGATCTTAGAAATTGTTTCTGATTTTTTTAAGAAAATATTTTTTACAAACAATTTCTTGAATCTGATTACGTGCTCCAATTTGCTACCAATATCTTATTAAAATCATATTTTTGTATCTCACGTTTTTCTATCACCAGTTGGGATATTAATTGAGTTATTATTTATCTGGGGTGGTAAAAGCTCTGAGTGAGATTTCCTACTTATCATTTTGTATTGGTAAGTAGTGTGACGGATTAAATACTGTTGGGGGTATTTAATCAAGGATAGCTAGGTTTCAGTCTCTTCCTGTAAAGAGATTGATGTAGTAATTTTTCCTGGATAGAATTAGTTAGAGTGATTTGTAAAGGTTCCATCCTTACTTGGGAAAATGATACTTGGAGTGTTTTGTGAGGTTTTAATTCTTGAGCCTTAGGGATAAAAATAATTAGGTTAATCGTTAGCTTGTGAAAAGATAGGTTATTCTTAAGCCTGTAAAAAGTAGAGATTATTCCTGAGCCTTGAAAAAAAAATTGTAAAGGTTGATTCTGAGCCTATAAACGAATCGGTGTATGGGTTTGGTTCCTACCTTTAATGGGATCTTGAGAAATTAGTGGGTGCCAATCTCCATGGGGCTCGGAGGACTGGATTAGCCAAGAGTAGCTTGGTGAACCAGTATAAATCTTTTGTGTGCTGCTATATTTACTTTGCTATTTTTGTTGTTTGGGTGTGCACTTAGTTGATTATATTATTCCACTGTAATATAAAGAAAATAATTAATTTAGAATTAAAATTGATTATTTGATTTATTGAATTTTGTTTTGATAATTTTTAATTACCCAATTCACCCCCTCTCTTGGGTATTCTACTGGGCCAACAGTTTGTATAGATCTCACCGAAAAAATATCGAAGACAATGATAGTATCACAATTGAAACTCAAATGGGTGACGCCAAACAGCAAACGCTTTAGATCAAGAACTTAAAATCTCTCGTAGAAATCTTAGCAAAAATCTCACTCTTATAATATCTCAAAGTGTTGTTCTTGATGTATGATCACAAATCCCTCAGGTCTATAAGTCCATAAAATTATTCTCAGTTTAAAATCAAAGAGATTTAAAGAATTAATCCATTTAAATTAAGATAATCTTTAAGTATATGGACCGAATCAAAACAGATGATAGAATATATTGTCAATATCTTAATTAAGTTCTAATCTCCCAAATTCCTCTCTTGGAAACATAAAAAATGGATAGTATTTGACCAAGAGACCAAATCTCCCAAATTCTCAACTGAATCAGTCAGTTGACTGAGTCTTACAGGTCGGTTGACCGACATGTCTAGAACCAAATTCGGTTGTTGCCTTAAGTCCAATCAATTGATCGATTTCTCTAAATCGGTTAAACAATTGGATCATAATTATCCAATTTCCCTTCAATTTATCTACTGACTCAAACGGTTAACCGACCACTTTCATATGGTTGACCGATTGGATCAGTGTGCTTATTTCTTTTACCAATTTAACTACTACTTCAATTGGTTGACCGACCACTTCTATTCGGTTGACTGACTGGATTAGTAACACCTCATTTTAACTCCAAAACTCACTGTTTGATTCTGTTAACTGAATAATTTTCTCGGTTGACTGAATTGACGAAACAATTTAACTTTTTATAGTTTAAAACATGTTTTCGAATTAGGTCAATTATCAATTTCATTTCACATAAGGAGCAAGTGCAATATCTCATTTTAGGATCTTGAACTTATGATAATACACATATAATTAACTCATTTAAAGTGTCGTGTATGATCCTAATTTGGGTTTCATTAAGAGTATATAAGTAGAGAGTTGTTTCCAACTATTTTTCTTCAAAGTCTTCAAAACTCTTCACATTTTCATTGTGTCTATCTTGCACCCCTTATTTTTTCTTCATGAGATCTTATTTTTAATAATATGCATTGAACTTATAAATCTGAAACACTTGATAAAATCATTAGTTCCACCAAAAATATCAATACTTAATTGTTCATCAAAACCTTGGATTCAACAATCTCCCCCTTTTTTATGATGACAATTAATTTTGATGTTTTCTTCAATAAAAAATGTAACCACGCTTCCCTTAAATCCAAGGACGGATATTTAAACTCATTTAAGCATAAATATGAAAACAAAAAAAAAACAATGAAAAAGATATGCAATGTAAACCCAATTTAATTAATAATGATATTCAATATTAAGCCCAATAATTAACTTCTCACTTTAATCAATATACTGCTTAGGCGGATAAATTCCTAAACATCAACTTCTCCCCCTTTGTCATCTCAAAAAGTGTGGGAAGAATGAAGTTATCCTTTATACCCCTTGATAAATATTCTTATAATAACTTTTGTTTAAAAGATCATAAAACCTTGATTTTCAATAATAGGGATACAAATCATTTTTAATTTTAGGATATATGTGGATCATCACAAGAAATAAACATTAGTGCATAAAAGATCATAACTAGACAATAATTCACCGTATTAGACTAATTACCACTTAATCCTACCAAGTTTAGATTAAGTACGATAATTCCTAAATCAACTATTACTGACCATAGTGCTGTGATGAGACATGTTCAATTACATAGCCAAAATACGATAATGCATAGAGTTTAATGGGGACCATGTCCCATGAACAGATAATATGGTCCCAATAGACTGGTGGTTAGCGGCTATGGGTATTGACCTCCAGGCTGTATACCTGAGCTAGAAGGCATATGATGATAGTATGATGTAGATGGTCCTACCCTTGAAGGTCCTACTATTGAAGGTCCTCTAAAGGACTGCTGTCCTCCGAAAGAAGTGTACCCATTGTATTGCTGCTGAGCATTATACTACTGTTGACCACTGAATTTTTGTCGACTACTGTACTATTGGTTCTGTATGAATAGGAACATTTGTTCCATGTTGCTCATGACTCTTTCGAAGTTAGCTTCTATTGTATCAAATAGCCTTCCACATCCACATTCCATGGATACCCTCATCTCTGCTATATCGCTAGATATCCCAGACACTTTGGAATCAAGTATCGCAGTGTATTGTTGGCAGTCATCAAATTGATTCTAAATCATGTCGATTTTTTGATCCATGCTCAACTCTTCCTCGTCTTCTTCTACATCCTCAATTATTTTTTTTCTCTGTCTTCTCCTTTTTTTCTTACCCATCAAATTAGCTTGAACTTAAACCCTATCAAATAACAATTGTTAACATTTAACCATCCTAGGGTTATCATGAGAAGTGCATTTTCTTTAAGATCGCTATCAATTTCGAAGCAGTTAAAGATTCTTTGAAGCGCATCACCATAGGGTAGTACCCTTGATCTTTTCTTCAATGATATTCCATGTGCTCCAACATGATATGAGCCAAATCAAGATTTCTACCATCAACAATCTCATTCAGTAAATACAAATCGAACTCATTAACGCTCACATGACTACTTCCTTTAGGTACAATAGAATGAGTGAATGAGATAGTGTTCATGTGATAATGACCCCTCTCTTCCATCAACCAAATTAAATTTGAACCAAATTAAATTTGTTCGCTATCTCATTTTTCTTCAAATGTCCTACAATCCATAAGGTGGTATTGTAAGGACAAACATCTCCATTTTTGAACTGGAAAAGTCACCAACGATCTACCATATTCAATTTAATTTTAACACCTTTAACAAATGACCTCAACTCTCCATCACCAATTGTAAGATTAGTGTAAAACATTTTTACCCAATGTGGCATCCACTCATTAGTTTGGGTGAGAAGGTCGGTCCACGTCATCTTCTTGATATTTTTTTCAAGATCAATGTTTTTCTCTTTCAGGTCAACAAAATCAACGGGTTTAGAGCAAACAACCTTTCGACTATTGGTTTCATTTTTTGTATTTTTCTTCATCCTCTTTACTTTGAAAGTGTATGGTGTCAAACTTACGTTTTCCCGAGCACGGTTTTATTGTTCTACCTCTAGGCATTTTCTCTCAACAATGATTTTCAACAAACAATTTAATATCTAAAAACCTAAGAGGATGAAAATGGTAGATCTACCGAAACCTTAAAGTAGAGAAGAAAAACCAACTTTTTGATGAAATATTTCCTTCTAAACGATATATCCGAGCCCACATCTTCTAATCCAAGCCAATATTTGAAGACCTCTTGTAGGTTTTGGAAGAAAATCTCTTAGGTGGTGCAGGGTTTTTAGAGAAATAAATGAGGAAATCGAAATGGAAGAGAAATGAAGGCCTTAGGAGATATTAATCCCATAATAGTCGGTTGACCAACTGTTTTCAGTCGGTTAATCGACCAGAGCAGAGTTTGCACTTTGCACCCTCTGTTTTTGTTAGTTGACTGACAATTCCTGTCGGTTGACCTACAAGACAGTTTTGTCCTTAGGAGCTACCTCTTCCTATTTAATCTACTAGGTTAATTTGTATCTCTTGTTTTGATCCACACATATTATTTAAAATGTTTTCACACCAACACCCATACATGTCACAAATAAACTAATTTAAAAAATGTGAGGCATTGGTCTCCCTAACAAAATTAACATATTTGAATTTCAGGAAATTTAACATACCTGGTTCATCCTTGAGAGAAATTGGTGTGTGTACCTTTGGTGGATTTTTAATTTCAAGTTTGTTGTCTTTTGAATCTATAATTTTTCCTTTTGCTTGATTTACCATTTTGATTTCTTCTTTACTTGCAACGACTTTCTTCTGAATTGGTTCAGCAATGATCTTCTTGCCTTTATAAGATGTTTTGAGTTGTTTTTCCTCATTTTGCTTTGTCACCACCTTATACGTTGTCCTTTTCAGATATTGGTTTCTCGTCATTCTTTGAGGATACGTATCAATTGATTTCATATACTGAACTCGTTGCTTTCCGAACATTTCATTTTGCATATTTTGATTCATTCTTGTTGGTGCATTGAATCAGGAATCCCTTCTTGGCATGTAATATTCATTGTATCCTCTTGATTGATTAAATCTCCTATTTGTACCTGCATAAAAAATTTCTCTCCTTAGTATCTACTTATTTCTAGATCTGACCAGGTAACCATGCAATAAATAACACTTTTTCTCAAAATTACCACACTTCCCACAATAAAAACATCTAGCATTGTTAGAACATTTCTTCAGATAATCATTATTCTGTATGGGAGAAAATATTGATAGTGATATTGAAGAGGTGCTTTAGCAACTATTAGTTTTTCAACAAGTTTCGTTCTCTCAATATTTTTGAATTTATCCACTGCTTCGTTAAACACCTTTTGTGTCTTTTCAAGTGATTGCTCCAATGAACTAACATTCACCTGTAGACTAAAATTCTTCTTATACATAAATTCAAGATCATTCCTAAGAATTCGACAATCATTTTCAACAGAATGAATTCCTACACGAGTTCTATCAAGCTCACACCATGTATTATCCAACTCAATGTTCAAGGCCTCATTTAAAGTTTCAAGGTTCTTCTTTTTAAAATCATTTTGCTGAAATTCATAGATATTATTTTTCAAAACTTCGTTCTTCTCTTCAAGAGAATCGATTTTTTCAAGCAACTTACCAATTTCAAATAAAACATTTTAAAATTAAACAATTGCAAAATACTTGTCCAAATTCTTCTTCTTAAGAGATTTTGTGGTACTAAACTTTTTATTTTCAAGAATAGTAATCTTTTGTCTCTAAGTTTCAAATTTTCTTTTCCAAAAACATAAGTATGGGCAATAGATAGCGTTTTAGCTACACAGCGCAAGTGTACGGGTAAAGTTTTGATATTATAGGGTGAGTAGAGTGTTGTATCCATAGGGATTTGTTTAAATCATCACTAACTACCGCGATTATTGTAACCTAGCTTTATCTAGGAAACCAAATTAGATGTGGCTTAAAATAAAATAAAAGCAAATATAAATACAAATGCAAAATAAAATATAGACTTCCTATACACTATTGTTCTAGGGGTTTGATTTCATCTCGTTTTTCTCATGTCATCTTATTAAGCAATTATTAGCCAATTCCATACATTCAATAATCAAGGTCACTCGTGCACAGTCATTAACTTTCTTGAGTGTCATGTAAGTGATTATGCAAACATTTCAAAACCGATATCCCTATATAGTGTTGAGGTGAGAACACGTTATGCCCGACCTTATAGATTACCTAAGCTTTAATGATCTCTCGACCTATTAAAACTTAAGTTGAGCATAACCTAAGTCCGGAACCCGAAATTACCTCTCCTGAGTGTCAAATCCTAAGTTTCTCAAATCAACCAAGATATCATATGGAAGTATAAATTGGAAGTATTAATAAGACAAACACAATTGAATGGAAATCCTAATTGATAAATCTAGAACTTAATCACCTCCCGATCTCACAAGATCCTAAATTCTCAACTCGATTATCTAGGTGTTGATCCCCTCTCAGACTCACAACAACCTAAACCATGTGCTCTCAATTTCAGTTACAAACTCAATCTCTTTCGAGCATAAAATTCATAACCTAAAATCATCTAACTCATTGGCCACATAAATCTAAAGCATTAAACATAGAGAGGCATAAATTAATTAAAATTGAATTCAACTAACAATTAACACAATATTTCAAATATGATTCAAAGGAGAATACACCAAGCCCTAGAAATAAATTCTAACTTATCATAGGAAAATCCATGGCGAATATTTTCAAGAAATCCATAAATACAAACATGTTCAACACAATATCCACAAATACAAATTTCAATAAAGATTAGGGTGAGAGAAAGAAAGAGAAAACTCTTTGTAGAGATGAGTTTTAAGTCTTCAAATCTTCAACTCCAATCTCTTTCTCTAGGAATCTTTGTGCCTCCAATGGTGTTTTCCTATCCAAAATTTCCACCAGTGATATTTTTCTCCCCTAATTTGCCACCCTAGGGTTTGAGGCATAAGATGGTATAAATAGGGCTCCAAAATGAGGGTTTTTCGGCCATCAGCACGAAGAGGCACGCTGGAGCACAACCTTTAGTTGTACACACTGACTAATTAGCGCTACAGTACCCTTTAGGCGCATTGGGTTTGTGTTTTGGCCATAACTTTCTCGTTCAAACTCCGATTGAGGTGATTCAATATGCTATGGAAAGCTCAGAAGGAGAATTCATGTTTTGAGTTTTCCTAAAATTAGATTGCATCATGGTTAAAATCGGGCTTGAAGTTGCTACACCTACACTTATATTGCCATATTTTCATTTTTTCTCCTAATTATATATGATTCCTACAAAAAAACTCCAAAATATATTAAACTAACAAAATTGATTAAAAACTCACAAATATTTGGACTTAAAAGTACTTGATTTGTTGGTAAATAACCTCCCCATCAACAATCAGTATCTTAATATCCTCATCTGTAGGCTCATTATCACAAAGTTTATTATTCTCATTAACGGGACCCTGATTATCAGAGAAAACAAGATATTCTCTAATAACATCAAGATAAGTAGAGGATTAACTTACAATATCATTATCAGTTCACTCCATGTGATCGTATTTAGCTAGGATGTTAAGCCTAATAAGCTAAAACCAGCTCTTATGCCAATTGTTAGCCCAAAGAGCTATCCAAGAAGAGGGTAAATTGGATAGTTACTAAAATGTAACAATTAAATACTTTAAACACAAATAATCAATTTTCCTAAATCAACAAAATGTGTTTACTTTTAAATGCACAGCCAAACACAATATATGAAATAATCAATACAACACATAACGATGTATCATGTTTCAATAAGCTACTCTTACCTATATCTAGTTCCCTGAGCTCTATGAAGATTTGCAATCCACTAAACCCCTGATTCCATTATCAAGTAGGAACCAAATACAACCTCGATTCTTTTCATAGGCTCAGAATCAAGCTTTACAATTATCCTTTTCTTAGGCTCAGAAAGAACCTTATCTTTTTTTACCAGGCTCAAGACTAGCCTAATTAAATTACAAGGATAATCAAAACCTAATCCTTTTAACAAGCTAAAGATCAAATCTACCACTCCTTCACACTTTTACACTTCTCATTTTCTCAAGTTTAGAAATAATTTTTAAAATCACTTAATTCTATTGTAAGGAGAATCAAAACCTAATTGTTTTCAAGGGAAAAGAATAACCTAACCCTTTTGTTGGACAAATATCAAACCCTAATATTTTTCACAGGAAAAAGATCAAAATGTAGCTACCCTAGCTAGACACCATTCCAAATGCGTCTAATCTGCTCAAACTCACAATACAAAAAATATAAGTTTCTTTCCACAAGAAGCTTCTACCACCTCAATACAAACAAACTCGATTAATGTCCCCAATAATTACTATATGATAGATACAATATGAGGAAAAAAATTATTTGATTAATGAATAATGTGGGTAGCACAATTTAAGCATGTAATCAAATAACTAAAAAAAAATCGTTTAAAATCGATTTTAAGGCTTCTAAGTTTAAAAAGCTTTTCTAAACAATCCTATACCAAGCAATCAAGATTAAAATAAATTTAAAGTGAATAATAAAGCTTGCATAGATCTCACCAGGAAAACACCAATGACAATGATAGTATCGCGATTGAAACTAAAATCGGTAATGCCAAACAACAAGCACTTTACATCAAGAACTTATATAAAGTCTCTCGTAGAAATCTCAGCAAAAATTTCACTCCTACAATAACTCACACTAATGTTCTTGATGTATAATCACAAATCCCACTGGTCTATATTAAATAGACAAATATCAAACCCACCAACGGCTAGTTTCTTAAAGATATGTCTCTTAATGACACTCTTAAACCCCATATATGATAACCTTTCAATTCAGGAGTATTTCACTTGAAAATAACTTTTGATACTCTCAAATAAGCCATACAATTATTCTCAATTTAAAATCAAAGATATTGGAAGTATTAATCCATTTAAATTAAGAAAATCTTTATGTATGTGGATCAACTCAATAGGGATAATAGAATAGGTTGTCAATATACTAATTAAGTTCAAATCCCCCAAATCCCTTTCTTGGAATCATAAAAAATAGATAGTTTTTTACTAAGAGATCAAATCTCTCGAATTTTCAACTGACTCACTCGGTTGACTAAGTCCTAAAGGTCAGTTGACTGACCTGTCCAGAACCAAATCTGGTCGTTGCCTTAAGACTAGTCGGTTGACTGATTTCTCTAAATAGATTGACCAATTGGATAAGAATAATCCAATTTTTCCTTCAATTTATCTACTGACTCAAATAGTTGACCAAACGCTTCCATTCAGTTGACCGATTGGATCAGTAACACCTCATTTCAACTCCAAAACTCACTTTTTAATTCAATTGACCGGTTGATTTTCTGGGTTAACCGAATTGACCCAAAAAATTAACTTTTTATACTTTAAAATATGTTTTCCAATTAGGTCAATTATCAATTTTGTTTCACATAAAGAACACATACAATATCTCATTTTAGGATCTTGAACTTATCATTTCTTATCATGACACACATATAATTAACTCATTTAAAGTGTCGTGTGTGATCCTAATTCAAGTTGCATTAAGAGATATAAATAGAGAATTGTTTTCACCTATTTTTCTTCAAAGTATTCAAAACTCTTCACATCTTCATTGCGTCCATTTTGCACCATTTATGTTTTCTTCATAAGGTCTTCTTCTTAATCACATGCATGGAACTTATAAATCTGAAACACTTGATAAAATCATTAGTTCCCCCAAAAACATCAATATTTAATTGTTTATCAAAACCTTGGATTCAACAAAAGGGATTATGTTTGATTCTTCCTATAATTGAATTACGTTAGTGTTTCACCTTGTAGAAAGATAGGGTTCTTCCTAAGCTTATGAAAAGAAAAAAATTGTAAAGGTTTGGTTCTGAGACTGGAAAAAGAATTATGTTAGTCTTCAGCCATTGAAAAATATTATAAAGGTTTAGTTTCTACATGGGAAAGGAAACTGGGTTTAGTGGATTGCGAAAGCCCAGTGGATTTGGGAGACTGGATATAGGTAAGAGTAGCTTACTGAACCAGGATATATCTTTGTTTTCTTTTCTCTATCCTTATTTGTTTAGTTTTGTATTTAGTTTAATCATGTTTCTGCTATTAGTCAAGATAATAATTAGATAGGAAAAATTGGTGATTTATTTGATTGATAAATTAATTATTTAATTTTTATAACTATCCAATTCACCCCCTCTTGAGTAGATTTCTAGACCAACAATTGATACTAGAGCTGGTTTTACCTTGATTGGCTTAACATCCTAGCTAAACACGATCACATGGAGTGTATTGAGGAAAATGTTGTATGCGAACCTTCTACTTGCCTTGATAGTTTATGTAAGCTTCCTGTTTGCACTAATGATATATGTAAACCTCTTTCTTATCCTAATATTTTGAGTTGATCTCAAACTTATTCAAATAGTCAACAATCTGTCAGTAAGAATGATAAAGATTGTGATAAATAGGCTATTGATAAGGATATTGAGACGTTAATTGCTCTTACATATGTTTTTGGTAAAGAAAATTTGAAAGTTAGGCTAGAAATTGCTATTCTTGAAAATAAAAAGTTCAGTACCACTAAATCTCTTAAAAAAAATAATTCTAGCAAATATTTTGAAACTCATGAATTTTTAAATGTTGTATCTAAAATTGGTAAACTTCTTGAAAGGATTAACTTTCTTGAAGATGAAAATGCATTTTTAAAAGTTAATGTTTTGAAGTTTCAGCATAATAATTTTGAAATGAAGATTATTAAAACTTTAAATGAGGCTTTAAATAATGAATTAGAGAATGCAAGATGTGAACTTGATAGAGCTCGTTTCAAAAATTATTTTGTTGAAAATGATTGTCGGATTCTTAAGAATTATCTTAAATTTATGCACAAAAATCATTTTGATCTTTAGATGAATGTCAGTTCATTAGAACGGTCACTTGAAAAGATGCAAAAAAAAGCTTAATGAGGTGATTGATAAAATCAAGAGTAATGAGAAACCAGTAGTCCCTATAAAATCAAGAGTAATGAGAACCAGTAGTCCCTAAAACATCTCATTAATATCAGTATCAATATCGTGTTTCTGAACAAAAAGTTGATTATCCTAAGAAACCTACTAATAATTTTAGATATTATTATTGTAAAAAGTTTGGCCATCTTGAAAAATGGTATTACCTATTGCCTGGTTACCCATTTGGATCCAAATTTAACTGGATACCTAGAAAAGAAAACTTTCATGCAGGTATGAATGGTGGATTTGTCAAACCTAGAAAGACAAATAGAAATTTATTATGCAAAAGAAAAATCCCACATGTGCTAAACGAAGAAGGATAAATCAATATGATATACAAAGATTTAACGGAAACTTTAAGAAGCCACCATTTCAGTATGAGAGACAAATCAATGATTATCACTGAAGAAAAGCACATAATCAAAATCGGAAAAAGCCAATGTATTAATTTATTGTACATTAGAACAAGTCAACACAATCTCAAGTATCCCATAAAGGAAAGGAGATCGTTATGGAAAATATTCAGAAGAAAATTGTCTTGCAAAAAGAAGACATTCTCAAGGTGAAACAAGCAAATGATAAATTAGTTAATTCAAAGAAATTCAAGACTGACATTGAAAATCAATCTAAGATACACACACTAACTGCTTCCAAGGACTAACCATGTATGTCAAACTTTCTAAAATATATGCATGTTAATTTTGTTAGGGAGACTGATGCTTCACATAATTTATTTATTGTGTGTGTTAATTTTAATATGTTAAAATAATTTTTTAAATAAATATTTATGTGGATGAAAATGAGAAATAAATGAGGATAAGCAAAACAAAAGTTTTGTAATCGGTTGACCGACTAGGACCTCGGTCAACCAAAATAATGTGCTAATGATGGTTCAATTTTTGGAAAAGTAAGCGGGTCAACTGACGAAATATTCGGTCAACTGACCCACTTTGGTTTTAAAGCCCCATGGAGTTCTCTTTCTTGTTTTGTTCAAAATTTTCTTTCTATCTCTTCAAATCACCTTCTAAGACCAAAACCTTTCAACCAAACACATAGATTTTTTCATATTTGGGTTGAATCGGAGCATTTTTAAAGGTAGATCTTTCGATTTCAAGACATCCTGATGTATTTCGTCTATCAAGTAAGATATATTTCTCCTATTTTGTGTTTCAGTTGGTCGTATTTAGTGTAAGGAAAGTTGGGTTATCATTGATTTGGTGTCAAGATTAGATATTCTCCTTGTGTTTAGGTATTTGCATTGGTTAACACTAATCAAACTGTAAAAAAAGAATAACCCTAAGAAACTGATTTTGATACTATGCATTTTTTTAGCAAACAAATTAAGAACAAATATAATAACGAAGTATTACATCGTAGAGTCGTGCATGCACACCTGTGGATTTTGCAAGTCTAAGGAATAACCATATCAACATTGAGAAATTTTTTAATAGATTGTGTTGAATCCAAGGTTTTGATGAACAATTAAGTATTGACATTTTTTATAAAACTGATGGTTTTATCGAGTGTTTTAGATGTGTTTGATTAACAAGAAGGTTTGATGAATAAAATATAGAAGGGTGCAAGTTGAAAATGACGAAGATATGAGGAGTTCTAAAGACGCTAAAGAAATATAGGTGAAAACAATTCTTTACTTATATACTCTTCATGCAACTCGAATCAAGATCATGAACAACATTTTAAATGAGTTAACTCTACGTGTACCATGATAATAAGTGATAAGTTTAAGATCTTAAAATGAGATATTATATTTGCTTCTTATGTGAAATGATTTTGATAATTGACCTAATTGAAAAATGTGTTTTAAAGTATAAAAAGTTGTGTTTTCGGGTTAATTCGGTCAACTGAGAAAAAACAATCAATTGCAAATTAAAACAATGAATTTTGGGAGTTAAAATAGAGTCCAACTAATCCAGTCGGTCAACCAAGAAAAATAATTGATCAACCATTTGAAACAGTAGCTGAAATGGGTAAAGAATGGAGTATATTGATCCAATTAGTCAACTAAATGAAAAGGGTCAGTCAGTCGAATAAGTCAGACGATAAAGTGGTAGAAATTAGAAACATACTGATCAAATTAGTCAACTGACTTGGCAAGGTCAGTCAACCGACTGGTCTTGTGCCAATGGCAAAAATTGTGGCCTGAGACAGTCGGTCAACTGAATGGAGAAGGTCGGTCAACCGATTACTTCAGTTAGGAATTTGGGTGATTTGGTCTCTTAGTAAAAAACATCAATTTTTTATGATTCCAAAAGAAGGATTTGGAGGATTTGAATGTATTTCAAATATGAACAACTTATTTAGTAATTCCTATTAATATGATCCATATATTTTGCAATTCTCTTAATTTAAATGACTTGATACTTCCAATTTCTGTGGTTTTAAATTAGGAATAGTTTTATGGACTTAAATGATAGTTTTAAAGAGTATTTTTAAGTGGAACATATATATAATGAAAGTTTATGATATATGGGGCCTAGAGTGTTATTTTATGGCATATCTTTGAAACACTAATCGTTAGAGTGCTAGTTATTAGTCAATTAATAGAGACTTGTAAGAATTGAATTAGATAGCAAGAACATCAGTTTGAACTTTTATAAGAGTGAGATTTTTGTTGAGATGTCTGCGAGTGATTCGTTATAATTCGTGATCTAAAGCGCTTGTTGTTTGGCATTACTTACTTGAGTTCTAATATAAATATTATCATTGTCTTCAGTGTTTTCCCAGTGAGATCTATCCAAGCTTTATTACTTGCTTTTTAAAGTTATATTTATCTTAATTGCTTAGTCTAGGATTGCTAGAAAATTATTTTAAACTTAAAATCTTGAATACCTTTTTAAATGATTTTTGCCTAATTATCTAATTACGTGCTAAATTTTTACTACCCACTTTATTTATTGATTAGATTTTAATTATCTCACATTGTATTTATCACGTAGTAATTATTCATGACATTAATCAAGTATATCTATGTTGAGGTAGTAGAAGCTCCTTGTGGGAAGAAACTTATATTTTTTATATTTGTGAGTTTGAGAGGATTAGACATGTTTGGGGGGGGTTTGCTCCGGGTAGCTAGGTTTTGATATTTTTTCTATGAAAAAAAATTAGGGTTTGATCTTTATCTTGAAAAAAGATTAAGCTATTCATTTTCCTTGAAAAGAACTAGGTTTTGATTTTCCCGATAATAGAATTGAGTGATTGTAAAGGTTTTTCCCAAACCTGCGAAAAGGATAAATGTAAAAGTGTGAGGCAGTGGTAGGTTTAATCTTTAGTTAGTTAAAAGAATTAGATTTTGATTCTTTTTGTATTAAAATGAGGCTAGTCATGAGCTTGGCAAAAAAATAAAAATAGGGTTCTTCTTGAGCCTATGAAAAAGATAATTATAAAGGTTGATTCTAACTTTGTGAAAAGAATTGAGATTGTAAAGGTTTGGCTCCTACTTGGGAAAAGAATCAGGAGCTTAGTGGATTGCACATCTCCGTAGAGCTCGGGGGACTGGATGTAGGTAAGAGTAGCTTACCGAACTAGGATATGTTGTTATGTACTACATTACTTATTTTCTTATATTGTGTTTGGTTGTGCATTTAGAAGTAAACACATTTTCGCTGCATTATAAGATAATAATTGAATTAGGAAAATTGATTATTTATGTTTACATGTTAAATTTTAGTAACTACGCAATTTACCCTCCTCTAGTGTAGCTCTTTGAGCCAACAATTGGCATCAGAGCTAGTTTTAGCTTGATTAGGCTTAGCATCCTAGTTAAACACGATCATATGGATTGCACTGATAATAATGTTATATGTGAATCTTCTACATGTCCTGATACTATTAGTGAATCTCTTGCTTACTCTGATAATCAAGGCTAGATTGGTGAGAATGATAAAAATTGTGATAATAAGGCAGTAGATAAGGCTACTGAGATGTCAATTGCCTTTTCTTATATCTTTGGAAAAGAAAATTTGAAACTCGGGCAAAGGATTACGATTCTTGAGAATAAAAATTTTACTACCACTAAATTTATTATGAAGAAGAATTTGGACAAGTATTTTGAAACCTCTGAAATTTTAAATACTCTAAAATCGGTAAGTTGCTTGAAAAAATCGATTCTCTTGAAGAAGAGAACAAAGTTTTGAAAAACAAGGTTTATGATTTTCAACAAAGTGATTTTAAAAAGAATAATCTTGAAACTTTAAAGGAGGCCTTGAACATTAAGTTGGATAATGTAAGGTGTGAGCTTGATAGAGCTTGTTTGAACATTCATTCTGTTGAAAATAATTGTCAAATTCTTAAGAATGATCTTGAATTTATGCATAAGAATAATTTTGGTGTACAAGTGACCGTTAGTTCGTTGGAGCGATCACTTGAAAAGAATTAAAAAGATCTTAACGAATCAGTGGATAAATTCAAGGATATTGGGAAAAGTAAATTTGTTGAAAAATCAATAGTTGCTAAAGCAGCTCATCAATATCACCATCAATATCGTGCTCCCGTACGGAATAATGATTATCCTAAGAAACATGCTAAAAATGATAGATGTTTTTATTATGGGAAGTACGGTTATTTTTAGTAAATGTGTTATCTGTCGGATGGTTACCCAGTTGGATCCAAAAATAACTTGATAACAAGAAATGAAATTTTTTATGCAGGTACAAATGATAAATTTACTCAATCAAGAACGTACAATGAATATTACATGCCGAGAAGCGACTCCACATTCAATGCACCAATGACAATGAATCAAAATATACAAAATGGAAAGTTCAAAAAGCAATAGGTTCAGTATAGGGGATCAATTTATGCCTATCCTCAAAGAATAACAAGAAATCAGTATCATAAAAGACAATGTATAAGGTGGTGGAAAATCAAAACGAGGGAAAACAGCCCAAAGCACCTTATAAAGGTAAGAATATCATCATTGAACCAATTCAGGAGACCATTGTGCGTAAGAAACAAATCGAAAAGGAAAATCAAGCAAAAAAAAAAACATAACAAATTCAAATGATAACAAGCTTGAAATCAAAAGTCCACTATACACACACAAACTACTCCCAAGTATGGACTAGGTATGTCAAATTTTCTAACATTTAAATATGTTAATTTTGTTAGGGAGACCGATGTTTTTCATTTTTCAAATTAGTTTATTTGTGGTGTGTGTGTGTGTGTGTGTGTGTGTGTGTGTGTGTGTGTGAAAAGATTTTATAAGATAAAAATTATTCAAAACTAATTATTTGTGTAGATCAAAATAAAGGATGAAAGTGGAGCAAATAGGTCAAATAAGACAAATTTGCAAATAAGGGCGAAATCGTACTGTCGGTTAACCAACAGGGATAGAATTTGCAAAGTGCAGAATCTGTTTTGGTCGGTTAACCGACCAGAAACAGTCGGTCAATCAACTGTTATGGGATTAATACCCCTTTAAGTCCCCATTTCTTTCCCATTTCGATTTCTTTCTTTCTCTCTCTAAAAACCTTTCAAGATCTAAAGAATTAATTCCAAAATTACAAAGTAGCTTTAAAGATTGGCTTGAATTTAAAGATTGTAAGCTTATATCTATCATCACATAGCAAGAATTTCATCAAAAAAGTTTGTTTTATTCATCTTCTTTAGGGTTTGGGTAAATCTACAATATAGGCTTCATCTTCTTCAGTTTTTGAGTTTTGAATCACTTGTTGAATATCTTTGTTGGGAGAAAATGCCTAAGGGAAGAGTAAAACAACCATGTCTGGGAAAAGCTAAGTTTGACACTATACACTTCTTAAGTAAAGAATATGAAGAAAAATACAAAAATAAAATCGAGAACCGAAAAGTTGTATGCTCTAAACCCGTTTATTTTGTTAACCTCAAGAAGAAAAATATTGATGTTGAAAAGTATGTCAAGACGATAGGGTGGACTGATTTGCTTACCCAAAGTAATTATTGGATGCCACATTGGGTAAAAATATTTTATAACAATCTCACGTTCGATAAAAAAAAAATGGAGCCTTTTGTTAAAGGTGTCAAAATTAAGTAAGATGTGGATGATTTTAGAAAAATTTTGAAGTTTAAGAAAGGAGATGTACATCCTTATAACAACACTATATGGCTTGTTGGAAATCTTAAAAGAAGTGAGGTTTGTAGCAAACTTAATTTGGCTGAAGAAAAAGCTAGGTCGTTAATGCTTGAACACTGTCTCATTCATACCGTAATTACCCACTCTATCGTACCTAGAGGTTAGAGTCATGTGATCATAAATGATTTTGATTTGTATCTGTTGAATGAGATTATTAAGAATAGAAATATTGATTTGGCTCATATCATGTTTGCGCACATAAAATATCAATTGAAAAGGCTATCAAGAGTGTTACCCTATGGTGATACACTTCAAAGAATTTTTAATCACTTCAAAATTGAGAGTGTCCTAGAAGAAGACAAGGTTGCCAAGATGACTCCAGGATGGTTAAATTTGAACAATATATATTTGATGGGATTTGAGTATTAAAAAAAAATGGGTGAAAAATAAAGAAAAGAAAGGGAGAGAATGATTAATGAAGAAGAGGAAGATGAGAAGGAGTTGAGCAGACGATATTGTTGAAATGAAGGTATCCATAGAAAGGGGATATGGGAGGATGTGAGATATGATGGAAGATGGTTTCGATAGAGTCACGAGTAATATGGAACAAATGTCCCTATTAATGCAAAACCAACAGTACAATAGTTAGCAACATTACAATGGTCAGCAACAACACAGTGGTCATCAAAAGTACGGCGGACAAATATCTTTCAGGGAATAGTAGTCCTTTGGAGGACCTTCAGGGGCAGGACCTTCCACGTCATACTATCAGCGGAGGCCTTTTAGTTCAGGCATTCAACCCAAAGGTCAAGATCCACAACAGCCAGCCACTAGTCTACTAGGCCTATATTATCCATTTATGGGTCAAGGTCCCCATTAGAATTTGTGCAATCTCATATTTTGGCTATGTATTTGAACAAAGTCCCATCGCAGTACTATGGTTTGTAATAGTTAATTTAGGATTTATGGTACTTTATCTAGACTTAGTAGGCTTAAATAGTATTAGCCTAATATGTTGGATTATTATGCTTATGATCATTTATGCTTTAATGATTATTTCTTATAATTATCTACGAAAATCTTTAAATTGGAAAACGTTTTTCAAATTCTTATTGTTGAAAATCATTTTTTGATGATATTTTAAAGAGGAGTTCTTATAAGAATTTTTATCAGAGAGGAGTAAAGAACAACTTCATTTCGCCCCCACTTTTTGAAATGACAAAGGGGAAGAAGTCGATGTTTAAAGAGTAGTTGATGTTTATGATTAGTTCGCCTAAGCATTGCATTGATTAAAGGGAGAAGTTTGTCTTTTATTAAGTTTTTGAACTTATATTGAATATCTTTATTATTGTTTAATTATGTTTTCGTGATTATGCATAAATGAGTTTAAATATCCATTCTCGAATTTAGGGGGAGTGTGATTACATTCTATTTTTAAGAAAACGTCAAAGTTAATTGTCATCATAAAAAAGGAGGGAGATTGTTGAATCCAAGGTTTTGATGAACAATTAAGTATTGATGTTTTCTGTAAAACTAATGGTTTTATCGAGTGTTTCATATGCAACTAATTAAGAAGAAGATTTGATGAAGAAAACATAATGGGTTCAAGATAGACATAACTAAGAGATGAAGAGTTTTGAAAACGCTGAAGAAAAATAGGTGAAAAAAAACTCTTTACTTATATACTCCTAATGAATTCGAATTAGGATGCACAACACTTTAAATGAGTTAATTATATGTGTATCATGATAAGAAGTGATAAGTTTAAGATCCTAAAATGAGATATTATATGTGCTCCTTATGTGAAATGATTTTGATAATTGACCTAATTAAAAAATGTGCTTTAAAGTATAAATAGTTGTGTTTTCGAGTCAATTCGATCAACTGAGAAAAATAATCGGTTGACTAATTAAAACAATGAGTTTTTGGAGTTAAAACGGGGTCTTACTAATCCTGTCGGTCAACTGAGAAAAGCAATCAGTTAACGGTTTGAAACAGTGGCTGAAATGGGTAAGGAAGCGAGTACACTGATCCAATCGATCAACCGACGAAGGTCGGTCAACCGAATGAGTCAGAAGATGAAATTGTGGAAATTGGAAACACAGTGATCCAATCGGTCAACTGACTTGGCAGGATTGGTTAACGGACTAGTGTTGTGCCAACGATTGAAATTGCAGCCTAACATAGTCGGTTAACCGAATGGAACAGGTCGGTCAATTGCCTACTTCAATTAGGAATTTGGCAGATTTGGTCTCTTGGTAAACAAATATCCATTTTTTATGATTCCAAGAGAGATATTTGGGTTATTTGAATGTATTTTCAATATAAACAACTTATTTAATAATTCCTAATGATATGGTCCATATATTTTGAGATTCATTTAATTTAAATGATTTAATACTTCTTATTTTGAATTGGGAATTGTTTTATGGACTTAAATGAGAGTTTTAAACAGTATTTTTAAGTGGAACATACCTATAATAAAAGGTTATAATATATGAGGTCTCAAAGTGTAATTTTATGACATATCATTGAAAAACTAGTCATTGGTAGTTATTAGTTTATTAATAAAGACATGCAGGAATTGAATTAGACGTCAAGAACATCAGTTTGAGCTTTTATAATAGTGAGAATTTTGCTGAGATTTCTACGAGTAATTCGTTATAAATTCTTGATCGAAAGCGTTTATTGTTTGGTGTCATTGACTTAAGTTCTAATTACGATATTATCATTATCTTCGGTGTTTTCCTAGTGAAATCCATCCAAGCTTTATTACTTATTTTTTAAAGTTATATTTATGTGATTGCTTGGTTTAAGATTGCTAAAAAATCATTTTAAATTTAAAAACCGTAAAATCTTTTTAAACAATTTTGTCTAATTATCAAATTACGTGCAAAATTTGTAATTCCCACTTTATTTATTAACCGGATTTTAATTGTCTCACATTTTATCTATCATGTAGAAATTATTCAGGACATTAATCGAGTAAATCTGTATTGAGGTAACAGAAACTCCTGGTGAGAAAAAACTTCTTTTTTTTTTTTTTTCTTTTTTTTTTTTTTTTTTTTTTTTTTGGTATTTGTGAGTTTGATAGAATTAGACACGTTTAGGACAGTGTCCAGACAGGGTAGCTAGGTTTCGATCTCTTTTCTGTTAAAAAATATTAGGGTTTAATCTTTGTTCTGCAAAAATGTTAGGTTATTGTAGACACCACATTTTGTCCCGCTCAATCAGTGTCGGATCAAGTACAAGTTCAGATAAATTTTAAACTTAGATTTAGAGGAAATGAATTTCTACTTGAGATAGATTTAGAGGAAATGAATTTCCACTTGCGATCACACTACATGATATACATATATAAAAATACCCAAAAACAAGAGAAAAACACGAAAATATTAAATTTGGCAAAATACAGCTAAGTAAAATTTCGGTCAACCTTGAAATTTCCATAATTTATGGAGGTCTGACATCATTTTATTAAAGTTTGATTTTCATTAAATAATATTTAGTATAGATAAAAATTAGCCACTATCCTTAAATTATACGATATTTCAAACAATTAACTAGTTTACTTACCCAGACCTTGAAACATTTACAACCATCGAATCTTATCGGTTTAACAACAAAAACAATTGTTTCATCTATGCATACCACATCAAATACCAGCTGCAAACAATCCAAGAGACCATGTTAAAGACTTGAAAAGGTCACGACAATGCCCTAAATCGCCAAGGTGATTTAGGAATTGGGCTTGATTTGGATTTACACCAATCCAAGATGTCTTGACAAACCACCCTAGTCCCAATGGATTAAGGCCCTAGCCATCATTAAGGACCTACAAAAGAGGCCTTGAAATGACCAAAGAACCCCTATCTATTCTCTACACAAATATCTAAGGAGGGAAACCAAGACACTTAAAGGCCCACAAAAGTGCCTTGAAATAACCAAGGAACCTTTGTCACACACCAACCCGGACCCCCGTCACCTGGGGCCGGCATGACTTCGACATGACACCCCCTGAACGTCCAACTAACCAGAAAAACAACATATATATATATATATATATATATATATATATATATATATATATATAATAACATATACAGGCATACAACCCATACAACTCCGTCCCCGAATATATATACAACAAAATACTATCGGAAAAATAATAAAAGTGAACCTCCCACGGATTCGCCTCAGACGGCCTACTCCCAAACAACACTATCGCTGGACTATACCTAATGCTAATAGGGGACCGACTCCTAGCCGCGATACATGAAACAGAAATTTTTATAGGTGTACTGTCTTCATAATAAAAATATTTTGTATGGATCAAGTATAATAATAATTTAAATACCACATTTCAAATAATAATACAAAAATCGCATACCACCTGGAAAAAAAAAACTTTGTTTTTCCGTCACCACAGAAATAAACTCATTGATTTATAACATTCCAACCAAGTAGTGAAAATCCACCAGATTATTATATCTAACCAAATAGTGTAAAGCAACCCAAATAATAGATACACCAATCCAGTGTAAAGTAATATATATAAATTTATCCAACCGGTTCACCGTATACGACAAAACACCCCACCACTCTCCAACAAGCCATAGGATCGTTTTAATCACACGATCAGGAGTTGCAACGGTACCGTACCACCAGCAGGCTTTGCATTCCCTGACGGGTCAATCCACATCCCTTACGGACAAAAAATTGACATCCCTTACGGGAAGAATATCAACATCCTTTACGGAAACAAAATCCATATCCCTTATAGGAAGAATATCCACATCCCTTACGGGAAGAAAATCCACATTCCTTACGAGAAGAAATACTATGGCATATTTGGACCAAACATCAATTTCCACCTCAAAAACAAACAACTCGATCCACAATCATTTTTCCACCCTTTTAGAAACCAACTAGATTCAACAAATCATTTTCCACCCTTTTAAAACCAATATAATCCACCAATACATTTTTCCACAAACACCCAAAAACTACTTGATCCATATAAGTTGCAAATTTATCCAATTTTAAATAAACACATTTTCCATAATATATACGAAAATACAATTTGTAATTTACGTAGAAGACAGTACACTCACCTCGATATCTGCTCTACAAAATTGCTACTGATAGGGACTAAATTAATAATCTATTTAAAATAACCTAATCATGCAATGCAGGCCCTAAATTCCACAATTTTCCCGTCCCCACATTTTATTATGAAAAATTATCATTCGGCCAGTTTCGCTTCGTTAAAATTTTATTGTATAAAATTTAGTAATACAAACGGTCCCAAAATTTATTATTCCAGTTAAGAAATTTTGATGCTAGTAGTTAAATTTAACAAACATAAAATTTAACGAGAAACGTTACCCGTTCCGAAATGGTTGTCGATTTTTTTTTCCTTAAAATTTTAGTTTCTGCTCCTACACTCACCGCCTAGGCGAACGTGCTTCTTCTCTTCTTTGTTTTGCTTACTGACTCACCACTGCCTCGGCGAACACACCCTTTTTTTTTTCTATTTGCATTCTGATGCTTCACCACTTAGGCGAAGCTTGTCACCGCCTAGGCGAAGCTTGTCATCTCCTAGGCGAATGATCGCCTTCTTCATTCTGCTTCTGCTTGCGATCAGACCAGCCACTTTCCTCACTCTCCTCACCAGCTCACCATCCAACCACCCTCAGCAATCACCGTACGTGCTAAAATCCGGGTCTTACAACCCTTCCCTCCTAAAGAAATTTCATCCCAAAATTTTATTACCTTAATTGAACAAGTGCGGGTATCTTTTTCTCATCTCGGCCTCTCACTCCCAGGTCACTTCTTCCACTGCATGACTGCACCATAACACTTTAACTAATGGGATTGTTTTCATCCGCAACACCTGGTCCTTACGGCTTAGGATTTGGGTTGGCTCCTCGATGTATGTCAAATCTTCTTCTAATTCGATCGGCTGCGAAGTCAACACATAGGAAGGGTCTGGCACATATTTTCGGAGTATCGATACATAAAAAACGTCGTGTAGTCGAGATAACTCTTGCGGTAAAGCAAGTCTATAAGTTGTCGTGCCAACCCGATCTAAAATTTCATATGGTCTGATATAGCTTGAACTTAACTTCCCTTTCTTCCCAAACCCCATTATGCCCTTCCACAGAGAAATACACAAAAACACATGATCCCCCACTTCGAATTCCAACTCCCACCGGCGCTTATCTGCATAACTCTTTTATCGACCCTAAGCAATTTTTAATTTTTCCCGAATCACCTTTACTTTGTTTGCTGTCATCTGAACTATATCCGACATCAGTAATTTTCTTTCTCCCACTTCAGTCCAACAGACTAGAGTTTTGTATCTCCTACCATACAACGCTTTATACGGGGACATCTCGATTGCCGAATGGTAGCTGTTATTGTAAACAAATTCCATCAACGGCAAATGATCATCTCAACTACCAGGAAATTCCAGAACACATCCCCTCAACATATCTTCCAACGTCTGAATCATACGCTCTAATTATCTGTCTGTTTGAGGATAGAAAGCGGTGGAAAATTTTAGCTCGGTACCCAAAGCAGTTTGGAGACTCAACTAGAACCACGAAGTAAATCTCAGATCTCTATCCGGCATACTATGGAAATCGGTGCGCCATGAAACCTAACAATCTTATCAATATACAGTTGGGCATACTTATCAAGAGAGTATGTCGTCTTCACGGCCAGAAAATGAGCAGACTTAGTAAGCCTATCAACGATCACCCAGATGGAATTATGCCCCTTTTGAGTACGGGGTAATCCCGAAACAAAATCCATCGTGATATGCTCTCACTTCCACTCTGGAATAAGTAGTGGTTGTATCAACCCACTTGGACATTAATGCTCAATCTTAACTTGTTGACAGAGAAGACACCTGGCAACAAATTCAGCAATTTTCCATTTTATTCTAATCCACCAATAATATTCTCGTAAATAGTGATACATTTTGGTACTGCCTGGATGCATCGCGTACGCTGAGTTATGCGCTTCCTCCAAAATATCCCTTTTCAAGTTGACGTCATCAGGCACATACAGTCTGTTTCCAACCATCAAAGCTTCATCACTATCCCTAACATGATAATCAGCTCTGCGACCATTTTTCACTTCGTCCCGAATTATTTCCAATTGTACGTCTGACTTCTGTGCTTCAATAATACAATCAATCAATGTCGGCCTCAAAGTCAAAGTCACAAGCAACGCTGCCATCTGACCAACCGTCAACTGAACTCGCAATGATCTCAACTCAGCATACAGATTAGTATGAACAACTTTAATGTGTATGATCAAACCCGCCGACTTCCGACTCAACACATCCGCTACAACATTAGCCTTCCCTAGATAATAGTGGATAGTGCAATCATAGTCTTTGATCATTTCTATCCAACGCCTCTACCTTAGATTTAGATCCTTTTGAGTAAACAAATACTTCAAACTCTGGTGGTTGGTGTATATTTCACAAGTCTCGCCATATAGGTAGTGCCTCCAAATCTTCAGGGCGAACACAATCGCTGTTAACTCCAAATCATGCTTCGGGTAATTACGCTCGTGGTTCTTCAATTACTGAGATATAGATGCAATTATGTAACCATGTTGCATCAGAACACATCCCAGCCCTTGGTGTGACACGTCACTATAAATCACAAAACCATCTCCTTCTGTCAGGAAAGACAGTATTGGCGTCGATATCAACTTTTTTTTCAGCTCTTGGAAACTCTACTCATATTTATCAGTCCACTTAAACTTAGACTCTTTGAGAGTCAATGGGGCAGCTATAACAGAAAATTCATGTACAAACCGTCGATAGTAACCCACCAATCCTAGAAAACTTTGAATTTCAGTCATATTTTTCGGCCTTTCCCATTGGACAACAGCTTCAACTTTCTTTGGGTCCATCTGAATACCATCTCCTGAGATAACATGCCCTAAAAATACCACATGATCTGACCAAAATTCACATTTACTGAATTTCGTATACAACCGCTTCTCCCACAACGTCTGCAACACAATTTGAAGATACTCTACATGCTCTTCTATACTTTGGGAATAGATCAATATGTCATCAATGAACACGATAATAAACTGATTCAAATATGGTTGGAAGATTTGATTCATCAAAACCATGAAAGTAGCAGGGGCATTTGTCAATCCAAAAGGCATAACCAGAAATTCATAATGTCCATTTCTCATACGGAATGCCATTTTTACCACATCATTGTATCTGAATTTCAATTGGTGATATCCTGATCGAAGATCTATCTTGGAAAATACTTTAGCCTTCTGGAGCTGGTCGAACAAATCATCAATTCTAGGCAACGGGTATTTGTTACGAACCATCACCCTATTCAGTTACCGATAAGCGATACACAATCTCAACATGCCATCCTTCTTCTTCACGAACAATACTGGGGCTCTCCAGGGGAAAACACTGGGTCTGATAAATCCACGGTTTAATAAATCTTGCAACTGCACCTTCAATTCCTTCAACTCGGTAGGCGCCATACGATAGGGTGGAATCGATATAGGAGCAGTCCCTGGAAGTAACTCAATAGTGAATTCCATCTCCCTATATACTGGAAACTCTAGTAATTCGTCCGGAAACATGTCGGGAAAATCTCTGACCACTGGAATATCTGCTATCTAAACTTCTTTCTGACTGGTGTCAATCACGTGCGCGAGGTATCCCTGACATCCTTTCTTAAATAATCTCCTAGCTTCTAAAGCTAAAATCAAACTGACATGAGTGGTAATTCTATCTCCTGAGAATACGAACTTTGGCTCACCTGATATTCGAAAGATAACTTCCTTCTTAAAGCAATCCACTATGGCATGATATTCAGATAGAAAATCTATACCCAGTATCACATCAAAATCGTGAATACTTAGGGATAATAGATCCATTAATAATTCCCTATCACCAATTCGAAGTGGACTGTCTTTATACATACTATCTATCCACACTGACTCACCCACCAGAGTAGAAATAACAATATGATATGATAAAGAAATGGAAAACTTGCCTACATGCATCATGAAGGTTGCCGAAACAAATGAATAAGTAGAACCGAGATCAATAAGTACACATGCATCTCTATCATATAAAGACATGATACCTGTGACCACGTCTGGAGTAGCCTGGACATCATGTCGAGTAGTAGCAAAAACACGGCCTCGCGTCGGAGGTCTACCAGCAGATCTTCTACCACGCCCCTAGACAGTGCTAGGACCAGTACTACCTATACTGCTCGCAGAAGGTACAGATGTAGCAGTAGATTACGAACAATTCATAGATATATGACCCGGCTCATGACAACGAAAACATATTGATCCTCCCATGGGACAATCTCTAACAAAGTGATATGCTGCCCCCATATTGATAGCATCCAACTACCCCAGCTCGACTAGACAACTTATTCATTCTCTGCCTTTGCGGGCCGACACTTGATTCAGATACACTCTACTGTTGCCTAGAGTATGATTACCGGGGACCACGACTCCTAACAAATTGGACAAACGATGGGGCCCGGGAAACTGGCGATCGAGGTACCACCCCTCGTGAAGTGCCACCTGGAAATCTGTTGGGTAACTCAAATCTTCTCTTTTTGTACTGCTCCCGACTCTCGACGACTTCCTGAACATCTCTTTCCACTAGTTTTGCCGTATTCACCAACTCTACATAACTCTTAATCTGTCTGCTTGACAACCTGGAACGAATCTCTCAATAAAGTCCCTTCTGGAATCGTCTACATTTCGCCTCTTTCGTTTTCACTAGATCAGGGGCAAAACAGGACAAAGCATCAAATTTGTCTTCGTATTGCTAAACGGTCATTTTCTCTTGCTTCAGATCTACAAATTCGTCTTCCATCTGGAACCGGTAAGACTCAGGAAAATACTTCTCATTGAACACCGCAACAAAACGATCCCAAGTGAGTTCCTCTCCGGAAATGGTAATCAATTTCTTCATCTCTTCCCACCAATGTTCGACTTCTTCTCTCAGATGGAAAATTGAAAAAGGTACTTGACTAACATCAACAATCCCAATAGCCTCGAATACATGACCCACGCCTTTAATCCAATTCTCAGCATCAGTTTGACCCCCCGTTCCGGTGAAAATCAAAGGGTCCAACTACTTCAATCTCTTCAAGCATATTGTCTAGGATGTAGCAGTATCAGTTCGGGTCTTTTGGCATTCCATGATTTTCGCCTACTGCTCTGTCAGCTGGGCAGCAGCCTACAAAATCCTTTCAACAACATCTAAGCTCCATTGCACCCTATCTCACTATTCCTGGGGTTCCACTTGCCTCGGGGATTCCACCTGCCTCTAGGGTTCCACCTGCCTCAAGGGTCCCACACTCCCGGAGCTCTCGTTTCCACACTCCATACCTACTACCTGCAGTAGAATTCAACTCAACAACCAACTAGGCCAACCAGAAAACAACAGTGATTAATTTACTTAAATAACTACCACGCAAGTGCCGAAATCACCCACCGACATCCTATCTCAAAGTCCCCTACCAACTAAACGACTGGTACGTCTTTCTATCTCATGGTCCTCTACTGACACGAGAATTGGAAAGTCTACAGAACCTATAACCTAGGCTCTAATACCACAAATTGTCACACCCCACCCCGAACCCCTATCCCCTAAGGCCGGCGTGACCTCGACATGACACCCCCTGAATGTCCAACCAACCAGAAAAAACAACATATATATATATATACATATATATATATACATATATATATATGTATATATAATAATAACATATACAGGCATACAACCCATACAACTCCGTCCCCGAATATATATACAACAAAATACTATTGGCAAAATAATAAAACTGAACCTCCCACGGATTCGCCTCAGACAGCATACTCCCAAACGACACTATCGTTAGACTCTACCTAGTGCTAGTAGGGGACCGACTCCTAATCGCGGTACCTGAAACCAAAAAAATTATTGGTGTACTGTCTTCATAATAAAAACATTTTGTATGGATCAAGTATAATAATAATTTAAATACCACATTTCAAATAATAATACAAAAATCGCATACCACCTGCAAAAAAACTCTGTTTTCCTGTCACCACAGAAATAAACTCATAGATTTATAACATTCCAACCAAGTAGTGAAAATCCACCAGAATATTATATCTAACCAAATAGTGTAAAGCAATCCAAATAATAGATACACCAATCCAGTGTAAAGTAATATATATAAATTTATCCAACTGGTTCACCGTATACGACAAAACACCCCACCACCCTCCGACTAGCCATAGGATCATTTTAACCTCAGGATCGGGAGTTGCAATGGTACCGTACCACCCGCAAGGTTTGCATTCCCTGACGGGTCAATCCACATCCCTTACGGGAAGAAATACTATGGTATATTCATACCAAACATCAATTTCCACCTAAAAAAAAAAATGACTCAGTCCACAATCATTTTCCCCCCTTTTAGAAACCAACTAGATTCAACAAATCATTTTCCACCCTTTTAAAACCAACATAATCCACCAATACATTTTTCCACAAACACCCAAAATCGCTTGATTGACATAAGTTGCAAATTCATCCAATTTTAAATAAACACATTTTCCATAATATATACGAAAATACAATTTGTAATTTACGTAGAAGACAGTACACTTACCTAGATATCCGCTCTGCAAAATTGCTACTGATCATAATCTACCGGAACGTCGGTGCTTGCGAACTTAATAGTGATAGGGTCTAAATTAATAATCTATTTAAAATAACCTAATCATGTAATGCAGACCCTAAATTTCACAATTTTCCCGTCCCCACATTTTATTATGAAAAATTATCATTCGGCCAATTTCGCTTCGTTAAAATTTTACTGTATAAAATTTAGTAATACGAACGGTCCCAAAATTTATTATTCCAGTTACAAAATTTTGATGCTAGTAGTTAAATTTAACAAACATAAAATTTAACGAGAAATGTTACCCATTTCGAAATGGTTGTCGATTTTTTTTTCCTTAAAAAATTTAGTTTATGCTCCTGCACTCGCCGCCTCGGTGAACGCGCTTCTTTTCTTCTTTGTTTTGCTTACTGACTCACCACTGCCTCGGCGAGATTTTCCACCGCCTCGGCGAACACAACCCATTTTTTTTCTATTTGTGTTCTGATGCTTCACTGCCTAGGCAAATGACCGTCTTCTTCGTTTTGCTTCTGTTTGTAATCAGACCAGCCGCTTCCCTCTCTCTACTCACCAGCTCACTATCTGACCACCCTCAGTGATCAAAACACACTCACACACTACTCTGACGACTCCCACACCACCTTCTGATCATCACATGCACACACAACACGCTCTTTATGTCAAAACACACACAGAACACACACACACACACACACACACATGGACAGCAGGTGGGCAACGACGATCACTTATACGCATACCGACGATCGTTATCGACTGATCAGCAACCCACACAATGTCGTACAGAACCGACGAATGACACACACATCTTCACCTGCACGCCGGTTCAAAACAGGGGAACACACCCACCGTCGATCACCCACACCCATACACACTGACGACGAGCCAAACGGAGACAATCAATTCCTCACTCTCCGACGATGAGAAACACCAACCAAAATGCACACACACACGGACAACGACCTGAGCACACACACCCATGTCTGAACAGCTCCTGCCGACTGAATCTTTCTCTCTCTCTCTCTCTCTCTCTCTCTCTCTCTCTCTCTCTTTTTCTCTGATTTCTCCTTCTTTTCGGGCTTTCGATCGCGATTTTTTCTTGAATCATTTAATTGCATGAAATTTTGTGTTCCTCCTTCACTCTTCCAATTGCCACGTCGCTCATCCCTCACTGTTTCCTTGATTTTTTTTGTTCCTAACCTACAACTGATATATATATATAATAAAATTTTGTTTAATTGCTCTTTTCTCCCCCCCCCCCCCCCAACCTATTTAAATCTTTATTTTAACCCAATTCATATTTATGAATTTCTTAAATTGTAATCTAACCCCTAAAATTTTAATTTTATAACTTGAATGACAATTTGAATCCCAAATGTAGAATAAATGTCTCTAAATTGGCAATTTGACCCATAAACTTTTAATTTGGATATGAATTAACATAATTTTACCTCGTATTTTTCCAATTGCTCTAAAATGCAACTAAAATGACATACATGCTAAAATCCGGGTCTTACAACCTTACTAGAATTTGCCTACAAAATATCAAGGAAGGGAGCCAAGACACTTAGGATGTGATCAACCCTTATCAAAACTAAACCGATTCAGTTCGCCACCTAAGTTAAGCATTTAATGAGCATTGAATGACCATCCCATCAAGAATTAAATTCTTAGGATGACATAAATAGGCTACATTCAAGGTATCTAAATATTTTGAGCAAAATATCTTAAGTGTAACCGAAAACCTTTTATTGTGACTACCCGTTACCGAAACCAAATCAAATTGGTTTTCCACCTAGCCAATGCATTAAATAGATTCTTGGGATGACATGGAATGGCTAGGTTCAAAGGATCTAATATTTTCACCAAAATATCTTAGGGTTAACTAGGAACTTGAACCAACCGTCGGTTACAAGGCAAGTTAACCCGATTCCTCACCAAGCAATGACTCATCAAAGAGAATTAAATGAAATGGTGACATGTCAAGACTAGGTTCAATGCATTTAGAAAGTATTAATTTCAACTAAACCGAAATAGTGAAATTAACTTGTACTTAGCCCCTAAACCGAATCGGATGTGCCACATCGAGCCTTTAATGCATCCATGCACAAGCCATATGGTTGAAAGGAAGGTAATAGTTGGTAATGATTACCAATCATTAGTAATGATTACCAAATCTTTAAAAATCTTGCCTTCCACCCTAAATTTGTTCAAAGCAAAACAAGATGATAGCAAGACAACATGTTCCCTAGGCCAAACACCCCCCAAGGAAGATACTAGATCGTTCTACGCATTGATCAATGTGTAGGCTCCAGCCT
This sequence comes from Eucommia ulmoides, assembly GCA_016647705.1. Lineage (NCBI taxonomy): Eukaryota > Viridiplantae > Streptophyta > Magnoliopsida > Garryales > Eucommiaceae > Eucommia > Eucommia ulmoides. The sequence goes on along the minus strand of CM028341.1, from coordinate 32,032,227 downwards.
ATATATAGGGGTGCTTGGTTCACATTTTTTTCAAGCCTTGAATGTCTAACTTCTCTATCTAAACTTGGGCAACTCTCTTAGGTGCTAGGATTTTTAGGCACATTTCTCAAATAACACACCGTTATTCTGCTGAAATCCAATTCCGGAAGGTGTTCTTGAAGTTCTTGGAGAAATAACTCAAAATATCGATGGTCACCAATCAAAACTGAGCTAAGAAGACAAAGGAGAAATGGTGATAGCAACTTAGGGAAGACCGTATCCCCTAAGTAGAGTGTTCTTGAGGTTTTTGGCTAAGAACTCAAGGGATCGACAATCACTGATCAACTTTCAACCTAGAAGATCAAGGAGGAAAATGAGGTAATCACTTAGGGAATACCACATCCCCTAAGTAGGTATATTTCTTCAAAACCTCCTATGATCTTGGTTTAAACTTGTGCATGTGACTTGTATATAGCATAACCATGTAGTTAACACACTTTAATTTCATGTACATAACACATAAAACCTAATAACAACCAAACAATCACTTGATTTTGTCATAACAACCAAACAAACACTTAATTTTTTACTATAACAACCAAACTATGTTCAAATCATACAAAACCATTCCAAGCATCTCAAGCATGTACAAGAACATGTTAAGAACATGTGAGAACTCAAATCATCCGAGAACATGTAAGGATTCAAACAAAACTTCAATCACACTACAAGTTGTATATACTCTCTATGATTCTCTCAAGAACTTTACACCGACTCTTCACGAACTGTTAATATTAACTATATACCTACAAATAACTGGATTTACTTTCTGCTAAACATCAAGATCACAGACAGGTTGGTTTTTGGACTGCCACCTATATATATATAGACCCTTGTGGCTAAGAACCCTGGATAAAGGGAGGGCCTCTGTTCCTTCGGGAATATGTGTGATTCTTCTTCAGAAACCTTCTCGTTTTCCTTAGTTGTGAGTAGGACTGACATAAGTATATGGTATGTCTTTTCATTTTTTTAACTAAAAACTCACACACTAAAACTAACTAACCAAAATAAAAGAGTCCATTTAAGGTGTTCTTGACAAAATCAAAGAGTGTTATCTACATGACATATTGTGATTCAGGTTGTTCACAACTTTGAAAACTGTTAATAATAACTAACTAAGGTTGTAATTCAGGTTGTTCACAACTAAAATTAACTAAAACAAACTAATTTTATAACTAAAACAAGCCAGATTTATAACTAAAACAAACCAATTTTATAACTAAAACCAAACCAACCTTTAACTAAAACCAACCCATATTTTAAACGTAACAAGAATGAACTATGTTCGACTTGATCTTTGGTAATCACTCAAGGTACGTAGGCAACCCATGATACGGGTTCAATATAAACAATAAAAAACAATTTTTACCCTAACTAGAACGAACTACGTAAAGACCTAATTCTCATTCGAGATACGTAGACAACCCACGTGTAGGTTCGGCCGCATATTCAAATAATTTAGTCTTAGTTTCCATTTCATTTAGTATAGCTTGTATATTTATATTTCTTTCTATATATAAATTGTTATTGGGTGTCGCTGACTAATATTAGCTGTAGTATTTACTTGCTTATCATTACACCATGCAAAGGGAATTATTCTTGTTTAAGTAAATCAACAAAAACTACTTGGATACTGTTCAACAATGAATATCTATTTATACCAAGGTACCATTTACGAACAGGTATCTTGGAGTGCGTAAAACCTTTCCCACGCATAACTGACTCCTGAACTTAAATAATATCTCTAGTACATAGACCTATGAAATTAAGGAAGAAAAAAAAAAAGGGCCATTATAAAAAGAAAAATGAATTTCCAAAATCCCGGTGATATAGCACACCATTTAACCCTATGCTAGGTGGAGACTCCATTTTTTAACATAAAATCCCAGCCCAAGAAATTTTTCAAAACCGACGCCTAGAAAAACCATTTTCAAAATGAACGGATTTAAGCAACTTAGAGAGGAATAGATGAAACTTGTTTTCATCCTCTTTTCGATTCTCTACTTCTTCCGTTATCAAAATCGGGGTGCATCAGTTATTTTTTTCCCTTGAAAAGAACTAGGTTTTGATTCTTCCGGTAATAGAATTGAGTGATTGTAAAGTTTCTTCCTAAGCCTGCATAAAAGTGTGAGAGAGTGGTAGGTTTTATCTTTAACTAGTTAAAAGGATTAGGCTTTCATTCTTCTTATAATAGAATTAGATTAGTCTTGAGTCTGGTAAAAAAAGATAGGCTTCTTCTTGAGCCTGTGAAAAGGATAATTGTAAAGGTTGATTCTAAACCTATGAAAAAAAAATCGAGATTGTGAGGGTTTGGTTCCTACCTGGGAAATGAATTAGGGGTTTAGTAGATTGCGAATCTCTGTGGAGCTTGAGAGACTAGATATAGGTAAGAATAGCTTACCGAACCAGGATATATTATTGTGTGCTGCATTATTTATTTTCTTATAATGTGTTTGGTTGTGCATTTAGAAGTAAACACATTTTCGCTGCATAATAAGATAATAATTGATTTAGAAAAATTGATTATTTGTGTTTAAGTGTTTAATTGTTAAATTTTAGTAACTACCCAATTCACCCCCCCTCTTGGGTAACTCTTTGGGCCAACAGATTGGGTTGGACTTATTTCCTATCACAAGGTAACCCATGGTTTTTTCACTAGGTAAAGACGTTTTATGCTAATATAATACTTGAAGATAACTCAATATCTTCATATGTTAATGGGGTGGACATTGATTTTTCAATTGAGGATTTCACTGGCATACTAAGGATTAATAGAAATAATGTTTACCCATAAAATAATTCTCTTTGGCTTGCACAAAACTTTAATGCTATCAAGTTTGGAGGAATTTAAATCTTGTCGGTAACAAAGCTAAAACATTGAGTTTAGAAAATAGGATTCTTCACTCTGTAATCACATATTATATTATTCCTACAGGAGGGAGCCATGCCACCGTTACTGACTTTGACCTATACTTGTTGTTTAGAAGGAAAACAATATTGATCTTGCTTATATTATGTTTGAGCATATGAACTATCAGTCAGAATTCTCTCGTGTCCTACCTTATGGTGATGCTCTTCAGAGGGTTTTTGAGTTGTGAGTGGTTCCTATAGAGCCAAATTGTTCAGCCTACTTTATGGCATGTCTATCATTCTTAAATTAAAATAGTATAATTTTAATGGGGTATGAGATCGTGGGAAATAGATGAGTACAAAGGAGAAGAGAAGAGAGAGAAAAAAGGGATGAGAGAAATGAAAAGAAAATGAGATTTAGAAGTATTCCTCAAAGGATCGATCAATTTCAAAATCAGTTTAATAATTTTTAGTGGTATATTGAAGTGGTTGATTGGCTGCTTGATGGGATAACGAATAGGTTGAGTGGACTTTCAACTGACATCGGAAAGATGTCAAATTCAATGGATGTAGGGTTTGGAAGAATTGCGAACTCTATGGAGAAACTTTACGAGATGATGCAAAATATGCAACCATATGGAGCTCATATGCCAACCGGAACGTCTGGTCCATTCAGTTCGTATTATCAGTCAATGCCTCCTAAAATAGTTAGACAGCGGAGTAGGTACTTCAGCATCCTTGTCCTAGCAGCTCACATAACTCGTACTATTCTTTTATTAGTTCATGACCTCATTAGTAATCTCTCATTTGGTTTGTAATATTATTCGGACAAGCCTCATTATTTATTTCGGTCTATAATAGTAATTTAGAGTGTGTGATGAACATCTAGTCTTATCTAGGTATATGGATATTGCTATTGTGGTATTAGCATATGACTTTGGATCTATTTAATGTTTAATCTCTCATCGTCTCATAATGATCCATATAAATATTATTTTTTTAAATGTGCTAATTAATTTTAAAATCTTAACAAGAATATTGATGTTTTAAATTAATTTGTGTAGTTTGTTGAAAGATATTTTTCACAATGAACTTTAAAAGAGAAAGTTAGATTTTTGAAAATATTATCTCTACAAATATTTTACTTGATTTTTTTTTTAATTTAATAATGAGTAATGGTTTCTAAAATATTTGGGTGGAAAATAGACGTTTTAATTCTTCGTCCTCACTTTTTGTGATGACAAATGAGGAGAAGTTGTAAGATATTTTTGAAAAGCGTATTTGTTCTCCTAGTATGAATTAATGATTATAGTTAAATAGGGGGAGCAATAATGTTTTATGGATATACTGAATATCTTTTGATAAATTGTTCTTTTCTTATAACAGTTCTTAAATAAGTTAAAAAATCAGACCTTATATTTAGGGGAACATGGTTATAATGTTTATTGAGAAAATATCAAAGTCCATTATCATCATAAAAAATGGGGAGATTGTAGAACCTAATGTTTTGATAGATAATTGAACATTGATGTTTTATGGAACTAAAGGGTTTATTGAGTGATTTCAGATTAGAAGTTCTATGTGTTCAAATAAGAAAATGAATGAATCTAAAACGTTAAAAATTTACAAGACAAAGATTTCATGAAGAGATTCAAGATGGGTGCAAAGCGAAGATATTGAAGATTCTTTGGAGTATTGAAGATTTTTTGTATTCTTAGGTAAAACAACTCGCTATTATTATGCTCTTAATACAACCCCATTAGGATCACACAGGACACTTTAAAATGAGCAAACTTATTTGTGTTATTATCATAAGTTCCATGTGTTCAAATTAGAAAAAGAAGGAATCAAAAAAATTAATCGTTGAAGATTTACAAGATAAAGATTTTATGAAAAGATTCAAGATGGGTGCAAAGCGAAGATATTAAAGATTTTTTAGAGCATTGAAGATCTTTTGTATTCTTAGGTAAAATAACTCATTACTCTTATGCTCTTAATACAACCCGATTAGGATCACGCACACCACTTAAAAATTAGCAAACATATGCGTGTTATCGTCAGAAGTGATAAATTTAAGATTTTAAAAAGATTTTATAATATGTTAAAATAAAAATAAAAAATGTGTTTGATAAAATATTGAATTGAGAAAATATTTTTAGCACTTAAAATGTAAAGTTTTTGGTCGATTCGGTCAACTAACATTAGCAGTAACTTAAAAGAAAATGTGTGAGGAAACTACTAGTCAATTTAGTCAACTAACGAAATGGATCAATCAACTAACATAAACAGTAGCTTGAAGAAAATTGAGAGGGGAAACCACTGGGATAATCGGTCAACCGATAGGTAGGCAGTCAACCGACGAAAAAGTAAGCAACGGTCAGATTTCTAAACGTTTCAGATGGGTAGTCGATCAACGGGGTTAGATTAAGTGAATTTGACTATTTCAATTTTCAAAGATCTTCTACATTATTTTGATGGATTTGAACATTAGGAGATCAGATTTTATGCGGTTTAAATCAAAATATTTGCGGAGGTTAATTTAAAGATATTTAAGGCTAATATATGGTCAAACTAGCAATTGTAAGTTAGATTTAAATAAGAGGTCTAAAAGAGTAATTTTTAGTAATATCTTTTGAAAAGTAGCCGTTATAGGATATCTTTGAAATTCCTATAATTAAACCTTCTGATTTTGAGTTTAAATATTACTATTTTAGTAGAGAATATTTGGGGTCAAAGATATGGTAGAGATTTTTGTAATTTTAGTTGAGCTTACGATTTAGTTCATATACTTTCTTATTTTGTGATAAAATTATTTCTATTCTTTCATTAACTTAGATCAAATTATTTTTGAACTGAATTGAAAACTTTAAAAGTTATATTTTTAATCAAATATAGCCTTTATAAATTTATATGATATATGTAGTCAATATGTGCTATTTTTTGTTTATCTTTTGAAACTAACTGTTATAGGCATAGACTAAATTCTATTTATATAGACCTATATTTTTCATATGAGACAATCAAGAGCAAGAGTTTTAATTAATTATAATCATAAAGAGATAGTTACTTTGTTGAGAGGGCTTTAAAGAGTTAAAATTTGTTTTGGAGAAATTATCAATCTTGTTATTTCTAAGTAGTCTTTCCTACGATCTTCAAAACAATATCCCAGCGAGATTTTTCTTTATTACTTGCTCAATATTATTTGTACTTTAACTTAGTGATATTCTTAATTGAACTTGTTGTATTTTATGTGAAAAATCGTTTTTAAATTGAATATGTTTAAAATTTTATAAAACGATTTTCATTTGTGAAATCTGATTAATATTATTTGCGTGCTTAAATTGAGTTAAATCGTATTTGTTTTCTCATGTAGTTCTATCACATAGTTTCGGGACATTAATTGGGTAGATTTTGTATTGAGGTAATAGAAGTTGAATTTTTTTTATTTTTGTGTTTGTGAGTGTAAGTGTATTAGACATATTTAAGACGGTATCTAATTAGGGTAATTGGGTTTGATCTTTAGCCTATGAAAATGATTAGGTTTGATTATTTTTTTCAATTGAATTAGATTAATCTTTAGCCTGGTAAAATAATATGTTTCTTCCTGAGCTTGTGAAAAGAAAAAATTGTAAATGTTTGATTCTGAGCATGGGAAAATAATTGAGTTAGTCTTCAGCATGTGAAAAAGATTGTAAAGGCTTGATTCTAAGTTTGAAAAATAATTAAGTTAGTCTTCAACTTGTAAAAAAGATTGTAAATATTTGGTTCCTAACTGGAAAAGAAATCTGGGATTAGTGGATTGCGAAAATCCTGTGGAACTCGGGGGACTAGATTTAGGTAAGAGTAATTTACCAAACTAGGATAAATTGTTGTGTTCTTTTCTCTATCCTTATATGTTTGGTTGTGCATATAGTTTAATCACGTTTATGCTCTTAATCAAGATAATAATTGGATAGGAAAAATTGGTGGCTTATTTGATTAATAAATTAATTGTTTAATTTTTACAACTGCCCAATTCACCCCCATCTTGCGTAGATATTTGGGCCAACATTTAGGCTATTTTTAATGATTTCTTTATACATAAAATACCCAATGACCTAGCACACTTTTTAAAACCTAATATTAGGTGACAACTCTGTTTTTTAATAAAATTCGAACCAAATAAAATGTTTTCAAATCTGATGCCTAGAAAAGCCCCTAAACTTGTTTTTAAAAAAGATTTTGAAAATATAAGCTTATCCAAAAACATTTCAAAAATGATAAGTCTATTTTCAAAAGGAAACGTGATTAATTCAATAAACCCCATGAGGTGGTTATTGTGTTTCTTCTTCTTTTTCCAGGGTGCGTTAATTTGATTTAGTTTTAATTTAGTAACCGTCCCTATTTTTTAGAAAGTTATATATCAAGTAAGTGATCATTTATAAATTCAAGAACTTGATATATGTTACTAGCCCAAATTTGACCAAATCTTCACAAAGGATTAAAACGTAATCCGAAAAAATATTGGTTCATTTGGTAATTTTGGCTTCCTAATGGGAGTTCCGAGTAAACGCCCCAAGATTTAATAATATAAATAGGAGGTTGCATAGGGCAATATTGGAAATTAAGGTGGCATTTGGTTAGTGTTTCCACTTTTCTGAACCCAACTGGAATGGGTTGGGTTGAGTTGAATTGGGTTGGGTTGAGAATTTTGGGAATAGAATTGCGTTTGGTAACGACAATTCTTGTTTTGTGTTGAGAACAAAATGTGTTTGGTAACGATTTTATCTTAAAACTAATTTTTTTTTTGTGTTTAGCGGCGGCGCCGGCGGCGCGGCGGTGTCAGACAGTGGCCGGACGCCGGCGCCGGCGGTGGCCGGACGGTCGGCGGAGGTGGTCGGTGATGGTCGCCGGAGGTGGGCAGCGGCGGCAGAAGGTCGCCGGACGGTGGCTGGAGACGGTGGTCGGTTGCCGGCGATTGTCGCCAGATGGTGGCCGGCGGCGGCAGGTGGTGGTGGTCAGTAGGCAGATGAAGACGGAAGTTGAGAACTTTGGGTTGAGTTTTTTGGGCACAAAAAGAAACAACTTTTTTTGTTTCTGGTTTCTTTAGGATTTTGAGAATCAATTCCTATTTTTTGGGTTAGATTGGGTTGAGTTTTGTGTTTGCCAAATGTGTTCCCAAAAATCAAACTCAAAATGTTTAGGTTAGGTTGGGTTGGGAACACTAAACCAAACGGAGCCTAAATGATTCAACAAGTCAAACGTCATTTTGGAATTACCTTATTATGGTTAAATATGTAGGAGGTCTCTATGATGCTTGACAAAAGAAAGGGAATTACAGTGGTCATCATCTCAAATAAAAGGCGTCTCAATAGCAATCACCCTGCTGAAAAAAAATGGGTTTTGCATATTTTAATATAAGTTTCATGGACCAAAGTGAAACCCCTTAAAAAATTCAACCCAAAAGTGTATTTTCCTAGTTCTATTGTAAATAAGTTTTGCCCTGATCTTTCTACATATACGTCCTAGTTGCCATGACAAGAAGATAAACCAGAACCCCGCATAAATCTGTACCGAGGATTTCTTCCGTTCATATACCCTAATCATACTTCCAGAGGTCTCTGTATCAACATCAGGTGAGTCATCTTCGACAGTTCTGCTCCATTTTGCACACACAAACACACACTAAATTACAGTCTACTCTCTCTAATGAGAGCTTTTTATCTGCGTAATTCATTCGTTCTGTGAAATTTCCATGGAGAAAGTAAAGATGGAACCCAATTTCTTGAGAAATCCACCCAAAATCTCACCGTCGATTGGTTTTTTACCCTTTTTGCTCTCGTATAAATCGTCTCTGCTTCTGAAACCTAAATTTTCGTTTGAAACGCATTTGTCACTCTCTGCAAAACAATCATTGAAGACACAATTTTGGGGTGACGGTTTGGCTGTACCGAAAAGAAATGAATGGCTGGGTAACTGGAGAAAGACCCATTTATCAGTTCCTCCCATTAGAGCTGCTGTGAAGAGGAGGAAAGAGCTTCCCTTCGATAATGTGATCCAAAGGGAGAAAAAGCTCAAATTGGTGTTGAAAATTAGGAAACTTCTGGTGAGCCAACCCAATAGAACAATGTCTCTTCGCGAATTGGGTAAATACCGAAGAGCTTTAGGACTACAACAAAAGCGGAAATTCATTGCTCTGTTGAGGAAATTCCCGGCTGTGTTTGAAATCATGGAAGAAGGTGTTTATTCCCTCAATTTTAGGTTAACGCCTGAGGCGGAGAGGCTTTATTTGGAGGAGATGAAGATTAGGAATGAAATGGAGGGCATTTTGGTCCTTAAATTGAGGAAATTGTTGATGATGTCTGAGGAGAAACGGATACTCTTAGAAAAAATCGCCCATTTGAGAACCGATTTCGGGCTTCCTTTAGAATTTCGCGACACGATTTGCCAAAGATACCCTCAATACTTCAAGGTAATTACAACTGGGAGAGGCCCGGCCTTGGAGCTGACTCATTGGGACCCCGAGCTAGCGGTCTCTGCTTTTGAGCTAGCAGAAGAAGAGAATCGAGCGAGAGAGATTGAGGAGAGAGATTTAATTATTGATAGGCCCTTGAAATTCAATAGATTTAAGCTTCCAAAGGGTCTCAATTTATCAAAGGGAGATTTGAGGAGGATTTCTCAGTTTAGAGACATGCCTTATATTTCGCCTTATTCCGATTTCTCTGCTTTGAGGTCGGGTTCGCTCGAGAAAGAAAAACATGCCTGTGGGGTTGTACATGAGATTCTGAGTCTAACAGTCGAGAAGAGGACACTTGTCGATCATCTAACTCACTTCAGAGATGAATTTAGGTTTTCTCAGCAGCTTAGGGGGATGATTATAAGGCATCCTGACATGTTCTATGTATCGCTCAAAGGAGATAGGGACTCGGTTTTTTTGAGGGAAGCTTATCGTGATTCTCAATTGATTGATAAGGATAGATTGTTGTTGATTAAAGAGAAGCTTCGTTCTCTTGTTTCGGTTCCTCGTTTTCCTAGAAGGGGTGATCCGAAAACTGATTTGGGAGGGGCAAAATTGTCCAGCTCTGAAAATAATTTAGCGAGTGATGATGATGATGATGATGATGATGATGATGATGATGATGATGATGATGATGATGACGATGACGACAACGACGACGACGATGATGATGGGGATGATTGGAGTGATGAAGAAGATGAAATGCCACCAGATTTTGATGAAAATGATGAAAATGTTGAGTTGAAATTAAGAAAATCGAGCAAAAGGGTTGATTCTACAAAGGAGAATGAAGAAAAAGTGGCCGATCCCGTGTTTCCGGACGGAAGGCCAAGAGAACGATGGTAGAAGTGATTTTGAAATTTCTTTGTTTCCAAAGGTTAGGACCGTCATTTATTATTGACCAAAGAAACTATTCTTAATTCGTTAAGCCCCGTTTGTTTATTGTTTCTATTCTCTGAGACAAAACATCAGATAAAATCTGTTTCTGTTTCACCCCGAAAGTTTTAAAACAAAAATCTGGGAACAGAATTGAACTTTTCCTAGATTTACGGAAACAAAAACAGAAATCTGGGAACAGAAACACTAAACAAACGACACCATATATTTCTCCTCCTATAAATTCTTGTTTGTGGCATGTTTTTGATTTGTTCTTTTTTATCAGAACTTTGCTATGGTGATTGGAGAAGCCAAAAAAATTGATTGGGGGTCTTTAAGCAGTGCACCAAACGGGCTACTACCGGTATGTGCAGCCTCTTTATCATAATTTATTCAGAAGAAACTGAGTTGTACAATGGTATCTGCTTGGTTGTAGCCAATGACCATGTTTGAAGGTTCACAACACAGATTTTCATTGGAAGTGATTTTGAGATAGAGAATATAATGGCATTCATGTTTTAGGATCTGCTTGGTTTGCAGTGGTGAAATAATTTTCTATTTTTCTTAACCACTTAAAAGCTGTTTTTAGTCACACACACATACACACACAGAGAGAAGGGAAGCTGCAGCAAAGAGAAACAGGGCAACTTTCACCGACTCTCCCCAAAGACTTCCAAGCAGACTTTGCACGCATGTAGAGGTGCCAAGTGCGTGCAGTAGTGGAAGTCTTTGAAGGAGAGTGAGCAAAAGGCTGCCCTGTGGAAAATGAGGCCAATGAACTTAAGCAAAGCAAGGCATGGGTTGTTGGGTCTCCCCCTGGCGCTTCTAGCTCATAATGCTTCACATAGGAAGTTGATGTAGAAGCCCTTGAGGGAGAATCAACAAAAAATGCCTTGAAGGTTAACTATAACTTGTTGGATTGATTGTTTAAGCTTGTATATGGAACCTTTTTATAGTGGGAAAATATCAACTATTGAGTTGAAGAAAGTGGAAACTTTGAGTGCCAATGAAATGGACTTTGATGCCGTGACGCGGTGCACCTGCACAATAAATCTATTGGTACTCATGTTAATATAGATTGGGTTTGGTTAGTGTTTTGTTTTTCAATTTTCTGTTTCCGTTTTGAAGTATTTCGGGAACAAAACTCATTGCCCTGAAATTGTTTGTTTTAATTTATGAGAACATAAACAAGAAACACATTCGGTTGCAACATTTGTTCTTTTGTTTTATTTAAATGTATGGTGGCCGACGAGTTAGTGGTGGTTGGTAGGGTGGTGGTGGTGGTGGTGGTGGTGGTGGTGGTGGGAATAGTTTTGTGGGAGTGAATAGGAATCAACATTTTTTTTCCTCAGATTGTTAAGGAACTCTAGAAATAATCCAAAAAATTGAGAACAGAAACGTGTTTACAGAACGTGTTTCTGCATATTAATTCCAAAATTTTGGGAGCAAAATAAAAATCAATAACACAAAGTGGCCGTAGTAATTATTTTTTGTTTTATTTTTTTATTTTTTGAAAGAGAAGAATTTGTTCTATTCTCTTGAGATAAGAAGAGAAACATGAATTTGTTTTTATGAACTATGTTTTTGGTTTATAGGGAATAGAAACGATACAATGAAAACAAAAGCTCCTTCTAAACAACAAATTTGGGTTTGTTTAGGAACGAACTTACTTTGATGGGTGTTCTTGTACCACATCAATATTGTCACGTGGTTCACTTAACCCAAGAAAACTTAATTATCTATACAATGGTTATTTATTGAAAAATAATTAGATTGTCTATGGCCAAATTTCATTTGGCAATTTTTTTAACCAAAATTTCATTTAACAAGTAGAGCCCTTAATTTGTAACCGCCGAACCAAATATTCACCCAACACCATAATTACTGTCAACCAACACAATATTTACCACCACAACCACCCTCACAAAAAAAATTACAATCAGTACTATCACCGCCTACTACTACCATTGCCATTGCCTATGCCTAATACCGCAGATGCCACAAGACATCACCACCACAGACATTTTTCACCACCACAATCATCACGACAACTGCCTAATTCTACTGTTCTCACAATAAAAATTCATCACCAGAACCACGAACATTTTTCACAGCTACAATCACCGTGACCACCGCCTATCATTACTGTTCTCACAATAGACATTTAACATCACAATAAAAAATCATATTCATCACGATATTCACCACCACCACAACAAGTATTCACCACTATCACCATTGTTGAACATCACTACAACCATAACAAAAATAACCAGATAAGTGCGGATTTGGAATTTCTTAAAAAAAAATTCAAGAACTTTCAAAATTTGAAATGTAGAGAGAGAGATATCAAACGAAATTAAAATATTAAATTTATAAGTCTATGACAAATTTATGAAAAGCTTGTACAAATTTTTAGTAAATTTCTGCAAATATTATATAAATACGCATCAAATTTCTAGAAATTTCATATTTGTTCCATTTTCTTTCAATTAAATTATGCAAAAAAATAAAATAAAAAAATAGACGTGAATTTTTTTCAGATAAGAGAGAAAGAGAGTCCAGTGGTGGTGATTGTTTTCGGTGTGTTGGCGGTGGCATGAGGAGAAGCCCATGATGGTGGTGGTCATCGTTGTAGTTGACAACGGGGATGGTTGAGACTGGTTTGGTTGGTGGCTCCTTTGCAACGCTGGTTGATTTGGTGGTGGTGTTGTAGTAGCGGCGACGACTTTGGTGGTGCTACGAGATAGAGAGAAAGAGAGAGTTTCAAAATAAGGTTTAGGGGAGAGTGTTTTTTTTTAGAGTATTTTTATAAGTATTCAAAAATAAATAAAATAATATTTTCCTAAAAGATTTATTACAATATATGGGAATATAAAGTTTTTTCTAATTACGCGGTAAATTCAAGAGGCTTTTATTATTTAGCTCCCATTAAAGAGACCATTGAGAAAAAAGACATTTTTCAATTGTTCACTCATAATTCAGAGCACACAGTACAACCAATTAAGTTGTTGGTCCTAGGGCAAACAAAATAGGACGTGAAAAAACACATATAGCGATCTTTCTCTCACATTTACGTTAACTCTCTCTCATTTTATCTCTGATCCACAATTCTCACTCTCTCTCTAAACCTTACCCACGTTCACTTTCTCTAAACTCTACTCACAACAATATCAGTGGGTTTCACGTTCACTCTCCCCGCCGGTGTAGAGACTTAGAAACCACCAATCATCCATGGAGAAGACAGGAAGAAGACCAAGAAGGACACCCATCTCCTCCGCTGTCGGTTCTCCTTGATTCTCCTAAGCAAATCGCCAAACACCTTGAGGACGATTTGTACTCGTCTTCTCTACCAGATCTGACCATCGAAGCCACCTCCACCAAATCCGACCACCGAATGCCACCGCCATCCTCTTCTGCCGTCGGTTCTTCCTGATTCCCCTAAGCAAATCGACGAACACCTTGAGGATGATTTGCACCCGTTTTCTCTACTAGATTTGACCACCGAAGCCACCTCTATCAGATCCGACCACCGAACGCCGCCACCATCCAAATCGGATAACCGTCAGCCACTACTAGCCAGATCCGGCAACCACCGCCAACCACCAGCCAGATCCGGACCACCGTCGGCCAACAGCAGCAAAAACAACCTCAGTGATGCTCATCTCCCCCTTTCTCTCTAGTTCATGATTTTTTTTATTTTTTATTTTTGGATTACGGTTATCAATCAAAATGTGTTTGGGAACGTCCATGAACCCTCACAATTTCGGTTATTTGTTTTTGTTCATTTTGGTGATGATTTTCGGCGGTGTTGTCGATCGATCCATCTCTCTCTCTCTCATCGCACAACGAACTTTTTTTTTTCCCCTGAAGAGATGATGGTGTTATAATTACATTTTCACCTCATACTTTATTTTTAGTTTTGATTTTTTAATTTTTTTTTTCTACAAATTAACACTCTCACCTTCTCTCTCACACTCAAATTTGGATTTTCTAGATTTGAATTTTTCAGATCTGGTTTGGAAATGATGCCGACGGTAATGATGGTGGCAATATAAATAGTGGTGGAGGTGGAGGGGGTATTCATTTTTTACATTAATGTCAGTGGTTGCTTGATTTTTTCATATATAGATGTCTAGACAATATGGATACGTTAACACGAACATATAGTGTGAAAATGTTCATTAACGTTAACGTTAGTATGTGCTTTTTGATTTCTCATATATGGGTGTCCGGACAACATGAATGTGTTAACGTTAACACAGGAGAGCCCCACGTTAATGCAAATCAAGAAAAATGTATATTTACGTTAACGTTAGTTTTTCGTGTGATTTTTTCACACATGTTTTTCTGGATAACATGAATGTGTTAACGTTAACACAAAAAAGAGACCCTAAAAATGTGCATTAATATTAGCGTTAGTGTTTTCTTTTGATTTTCTCACATATGGGGTTCTAGACAACATAAATCCGTTAACGTTAATGCATGAGACTCCCAAAAAAATGTGTATTAACGTTAATGCAAATTCAACTCAAACATTCATTCAGCTCAAAAAGGACGAAATACCACATATGGTAATTAACGTTAACGCGCACAAGACAAAAGTATGTGGTAGGACGTTAACGTAAATATTCGAGCAAAATACGTTAACACACAGAACCCCTACAAAATAAAATACGTTAACGTTAAAACCCACAGCCGATAGTAAAAAATGCGTTATCGTTTAATGCATACAAACAGATGAGGAAAGATGCGGTAACGTGAAACATACAAAAAAAATATGAAAAATGCGTTAACGCTAAAATTAATTTCAAATCGTAGTTTTGTAATATAGATAAGATTTGACCAAAAAATAAAACATAAAAATAAACCACAAGAAGGGTGTATTGTTGAAAATAAGTAAATGTTAACGTACATAAATGAGTTAACGTTAACATAATGTACACATAAACAGATGAGAAATATGCGTTAACGTGCAAAAAAATAAAAATAAAATAAAATAAAATAAATAAATATGAATGCAATGACGTTAACGTGAATTCAAAATATAATTTTGTAATATAAGCAAGGGATAGTACTTGAACAATTTTAGTTTAACCTTAATATTTTATTGTCCAATTTTGTCTTGTTGTATAGGACAAAATGACAGATTTGTAAATATGAATGAACAAAATGGTCAAAATGCAGGGACTTTTCCCTAAACACTGAAAACTTTAATTTCATGTGTCAGGATGTCTGATTACTCTATGCTACCCATATAGGGGACTAATTTTTTTTTTCCCCCTAAATTTATATATATATATATATTTGGGGCCTCCATATCCTTGAGCATTGGATGTGAATGGCAAAAATTGGATTCCATTGATTCCAAGAACGTTCTCCCTCAATCTACGAACATCGTAGGAGAGGATTGGCCCTTGAAGACTTGGTAGTGTTAAGTCAACCCTTGCGAACAAGGAATAAGGCATTTGAGCATCTCAACCCTATCCATTTTTTTTTATTTTTTTTTTATCACATTTCAAGTCCTTGCAAGAACATTATTTTTGTTCCTTTCGTTTGTTCCCACTCTCCATAGTTCGGACATTCCACCAACAAAGAAACATACTTTCTATCAATATGAACACAATTTTATGAAAGGAAGATTATAAATTATTATAACACTTCCACATAATTTTTTCTCTCAAATAATAATATATTTTGATATTCTATTCTCGCAAAATCTGATTTCAAATTAATATAAAATTAATTTTTAATTGTAAATTGCTTCTAAGTACAATTAACAATCACATTATAAAACTAGATTATGATATATTTATTCCTACTTTTATTTTCTTAAAGTTCACATTATCACCTTCGAAAAACACGCACACTGCGCATGTGTTTGTATTATTTAATTGATGGCAACTCGAGCATTGATTCTTTCTAAGTTACATTTAAATTATTGCCTTTAATTTGTTCCATTCCAATAAAATTTTCGTTGATTTTCCAATTCCTGGTTCACGTAGCTAACTGAAATTTGCCTACATGAATTTCTTTAGTGCGATTTCAGAATAATTATCAAATATATGTTCAAAGAATATTTAAAGTAATAATTTCCTTTTGAGTTGTCACATATCATAAATAAATAAATAAATAAATCAAATAGTCTGAATTAGATTTTCCATTTTCAATTTTCAAAAAAGTAAAATTGCATTATTTAATGATTCTTATATATTTCTTGTCGAAATTGTGATGTTTTTCCACGTTTCAATTTTTACTCTATTTATTTCACAGCATCACACTCATCCCTGATCTAACTTCCAATTAAAAAAAATATAAAAAAAAAATTAATAAATAATTATTACTACAAAAGTCAAGCATCCAGACAAGGGAAGATAAATGTTTTTGTTTCTCTCCCTAAAACCCCAAAATTTGATTACTAGATTTCTTCAAAGAAACAACCAAGATGTTTGCAAATAGAGTATGACCACATTCATATATATATATATATACACTTATTTATTTATTTATTTTACTAATGAAAATAAAAATTCAATGAGTGCTTCATCATAGAGTTGTGTTTGGTTTGTTTGAAAAAATAATTTTATGTATTCGAATAGTGAGAATAATTGAGATGCATGATAATGTAAGAATATGAAGCGATTGTATTGATATATCAGGAAATTACATTCTATGAACATATGCAAATAATTTTTATATAGAGAGTGATTAAGATTTTTTTAATAGGATCAGGGTTTGGTTAACCTGCCCATATAACAATAGTTTTAAGAAATATTTATTCTTTAGAAAAATAGATTTAATTAAATAAATAAATAATATTTTGCACTTCTGAGTGTATGAATATGTTTATTTTTTCTAAATTAATTTTATATTCAAAATTTGTCCAAATATTTTTTTTATAAAGAATTACATAAAAAAATGTTGCTTGATTTTCTTCTTCTTCTTCTGCGCTTCTTTTTTTTTTTTTTTTTTTTTCTATTGGATTTGGCTTTACCTAATTCTTTAGAATATGTGCCACCTCGTCTATTTTATCTTCTATCATATAAAAAATAATAGAAGATTTAGCTACTTTAGCCAAAAGAAAGGGGCGAGACGCGGCATATTTTTTCTTTACAATATATATATATATATATATATATATATATGATTTATTCACTTTGAAATATGATTTTATTTCCAAATAATAATAATAATAATAATAATAATAATAAATAGAAAAAAAAAAATCACATTACCAAATTTGAAAGATTATGGGTATGGAGATAAGGAACAATAAAAATGTATATGTGATGGGTTTGATATGGTTGAGATGTCTATAATTTGATGCTTTATTCGTTTGCTAATTAGTGAGGGTTGACAAATCTTGTAATGCAATGGTGGAGGCACATTTCTTTAGTATAATCCATACATATTGCTATGGATGGTAAATGAAAAATTTTAAACATTAAAAATTGACAATTTAGTCCCCATAAATCTTATTCAACTAACATTTTTTAAATATAAGAATTTTTCCTTTTAAAATAAAATGTGACTCGTGAGGTAACCCAACTGATCATGCCACGTGACTCCACCACTACATGCAATGGAGTAGATTGTATAGGCTAAATTGCAACTTGCACCTCTAAAGTTCTGATAAAATTGCATTTTATTTTTTAATATTTTAAATTTTATTTAATTTGTCTCGTGATTTTTTTAATCAATTTGGTCCTATCGTAGGACCCCTTTGGCTATTGTTTTGTTCCCTAATTCTTGTTTTTGTTCCCAAAATTTTGAAATTAACGTACAAAAACACGTTTGACAAACACACTTCTATTCCCAATATTTTAAAAATAATTTGTTACTATTTTCCAAATTCTTTAAGAATTTGATAAATAAAAAATGTTGATTTCTATTCACTCCCACAAAATTATTTCTAGTACCATCCCATCGGCCACTACCATCATGCCTTCCACTACCATCCCCTCGGCAGCACTACCAGCCCACAGCTACTTCCACCATGTCGGCCATCATATATTTATAGAGAAAAAGAAAGAACAAATGTTGCAACCAAACATATTTTTTGTTTCTCTTTCATGTAAATTAAAAGAAATAATTTCAGGATAATAGTCGTTACAAAACATATTTCTATTTTCGGAGTACTCCAGAATAGAAACAAAATTCTCATCCTATCTCATTCTAATTAATTAAAAGTAGAAACAAAAAAATAGAAACATTAATCAAACGTTTCCCTAATGAATTGTAGACAGTTTGTCTCCGGAGCAAAGGACAAAGTACAATTACACTCACACTTTGAGAGAGTGCTAGAGCAATATAATATTTTCTTAATTTCTTCCATTGTTTTTCTCTTATGTTCAAGTTACACTACAAACTCCGGACATAAAATTGACCGGTATAAAAAATTGAACCTAATTGAAAAAAATATATGGAACAACTTAAAGGGTGAAAAGTGCAATTTAGCCACTATATTATTATGGGAATCGAAATCTCTCTGTTTTTATTTATTTATTTTGTGGCCTATAAAAAGGGTGCACACTCAATAGCATTAACATAGTCTTGAACACTACCAAGGAAATTAATACATAAAAATTTTGCTTCCCTTTTCCAAGGCAGTCCTTGTTGATTCTCCCTCAAGGGCTTCTCATCCTTCTATAAGCTTCTCCTTCAACATATGGGAGGAGAAGCCAAGCCAGGTAACGAAGCTCTTGGGGGAGGATTAAAAAGAATGTCTTGCTCTTCTTCATGAAGGAATTCTGTTTATATGAAGGCACCCAAGGGCAGGGCAGTATATTCTTCTTCTTCTTTTAGCTTTTGATACAACTGCAGAGTGACAAAATTTTGAGAACCAAAACTTGGAACTAGAACTGAAAAACAGAAACAAAAAGGTTTTTTATGTTCTTATATAAAATCTAGGAACAGAACAAAAGTAAATTCTTTTTTGCTTTTGTTTTTTCTGTTTTATAATTAAATTCCAAGTTTTTTGGAACAGAAACAAAACTAAGTCAACATTTGTTCAGTGTTTTTGGTCCCAGAAATGTGTTTCAAAAGGCTGGGTTTCTAGAAGACAATGATTTTATCTTATTTTTAGTATTTCTGTTTCTGTTCCCAGTTTTTTCTTGGGAAAACACTACACCAAACTGGGTCTATTTACGACAGTACTTGTTATGGTTTCCATGATTATTGTTGTAGAGTGCTGATTTTTATTTTATTTTAGGCAGATGCAATGAGGTTCTAGAGATCTTCATCAAAATGCAAGAAAAGATTCATGCACCATTTTGGTTAAAAAATGCTGCAAAATCAGGGAAAACAAGGGCCATGAAGAAAATCCTTCAATGCATGACTTTCGCAATCCCATTTATTTGGAAGCCTTTGAAACCCTAAAAACATCCGGCGATATCCATCTCCTCCTCAACCAGGTCAATTAATCCCCATTTTTCTATTCAATACATGAACGAGTACGAGGTACATAATTTACATGCACTCGCCGGTGATAATATTGGCTACAATTTTTTTGGCGACGGCATAATAAAGTCAAATGAGTCCATTGGCTACAAAACTAAAGTCGTAGCCAAATGTCAGAACCTTTTAGCGATGAACCCCAATTGCATAGCCATATATTTGATGTTTAGGCAACGAAATTTTGGAATTCATTGCTATTTCCATTTTTCATTTTTGGTGAAAAAAAAAAGAGCCAAAAATTTTCCGCCAAGCATATTGGCGACGAAAAACATTCGTCGCCAATTCACCCCTATAGTTTAAAACAGTTGGCGACGATATAGTTTCGTCAACAATTTGTTATTTCTTATACTGGCGGAACAAGGTAGTTTTGATGCGAATGAATTAAAATTTGTAGCCAAAAGTGTAACCCTAATTTTTTAATCTAAAAACCCAAGCCGTTATAATAACACGCGCACTTGCACTGAACGAAGGGATACACGATCGAGGAGCGAAGGGACGAGCGATTCTACAATCGACTGAAAGATTCTGCAAACGGCTGAGCATCGACGAAGATTGGAAAGATGAATAAGAAGATTGGCTCAGCAAGGGACTGATCAAACGGGAGAAGGAGCACACCGGAGAGTCCACCACGTACTAGAGCAATTCTTGTTCTTTTTCCAGAACGTGTTTGTTACCAGAAAGCGATTGACTCAAACAAGTGCACCAAAAATTGATCGGAATATTTAGAAGCACGAATCGTAAGTTTTCTTCCCCAATCGTAAGTTTATATATTTGATTTAGGTTTTTGGTTTTTCTTTTCTTTTATATTTCTTCGGAGATCATCCTTCTGTATGCATGTATGTATAAGTATATTATACGCGGAAGTTCTCGCTTAGATAATGAGGTGGTATTCCAGTTTGTTTGGTGAGGATGTTGTTCCGAATCAGTTGATTTCACAACTCTTCATTGTAACCTGTTCTTTGGCAGCAGCTAAACACAAAAAATCAAGAATATCTTGTATTAATCAGTTCACACTAGTTATATGAAATCAGTGTTTCATTTGCAAAATTTATAGGCTATATAATATATTAAAAAACAAAGGCATTTGAAAGAAATTAAACAGAAATTCAAGTGAATTTTAATCCCAGAATTTTTGTTTGGCTTCCAAGAATATGGAGAGTATAAGTGCTAGGTGGTGTTTGCTTAAGTTTTCTTGTTTCTGTTTTTCGGTCTCCAATTTTAAATTCAGAGAATGCAAAACAGAAATATGTACATTCCCATAATTTGTTCTATTTTCTTCGAATCAAAATGTAAATAGTTTTTCCTTGTTTCGTTGTGTATTTCAATATAATGAAATTTTTTAGAATAGAATTTTTTTTCTTGTTGCGTTTCGTGTTGACTGGAGTGTCTTCTCATAGTATAGATAGGATTCATACACCCTGGGTTTTTCTTGTCTCATGTTTCGTTTTGTATTGTTTCCTTGTTTCTGTTTCTGGTTTCTTTTTTCTGTTTTTCATTTCTAACTTTTATTTTTTATTTCTATTTTGCATTTGGAAAGAACAGTTATGATTAAAATAAACCAACACATTCAATATACTTTAACGCTTAACGGTTTGTTTTTTTTATTTTTCGTTCAACAATTTGTTTTCTTGATTTTGGGTTGGTACAAAAAAAGAAAAAAAGGGAAGAAGTTGTTTCGATGAATGTGGTTGTGGTTCTTAAGATATATATATTGGATTGGCGATTAGAGAGTAAAATTTTGTTTTTCATCTTATTTGTCTAGGGCATATATGATACGTATCTCATCACTCTTCATATAGAATTGAGAAACAATATTGGATCTATGCTAGGCCCCACTTATTGAGTTTCATCCTAGTCATGTGCATACATGCTCAAAACTTGGGTGTTGAAATCCCAAGTCTGTTTGGTTCAACCATGTTTTCAAATTTATGTTTAAGATTATGGATAAAATGGAAAACGGTTGTAAAACTACAGGTAAGATACAGGGAAGCTACAAGGTATGGGCACTTCATGGGGAAACATTTCCTCCTAGAACTGCTACAAGTAGTAGGGGTGTTGGTGACAGTAACGATGATGAAGAACCGACCAACGATGATAATGGTGATATACGCGATGAGTTTGATGTTTTGTTGTCTGACGTATTTGGAGGTAACTTGACAAATGAAATTAGAGAGGTGGGAGTCGATGAACCGCATAAAGAAAACGATTTCGACGTTGACAATGATACATTTAATCATTTGCTTTAAGAGTCACAATTCAATGACAATGTGTCTCCTCCACTACCCTATACGTATAGCGAGTCCCGATGGAAGATAAATTATGGGAAGGGTAGTAAAATTCCACATAAAGTGCTTTGATATTTTCCATTAAAGCTGAGGTTACAACGGTTGTTTACGTCGAGAAAAAAATGCTATAGATATGAGATGGTGTGAAGAAAAACGTGTCAATGATGTGGATTTATGCGGTACCCAACAGATTTCTAAACTTGGAAGGACTTAGATGATAAATATCTTAAATTTGCTGAAGATGCCCGCAACGTGATGTTGGGATTGGCTACAGATGGGTTTAATCCATTTGGAAATATAAGCACGTCATATAGTATATGGCCTGTCATTTTAATGTCGTATAATTTGCCACCATGAAAATGTACAAAACAACACTTCTTCATGATGTATTGCTTATTCCTGGACCTAAATCACTGGGAAAGGATAATGATGTCTACCTTCGACCTTTGATAGATGAGTTAAAAAAGTTGTGAGAACGTGATGCTGATACTTATGATGCTGTTAATGAAAGAAATTTCAAGTTGCATGCTGCGATTTTGTGGACTATAAATGACTTTTCAGCATATGCAAGCCTATCTAGGTGGAGCATTTCTGGGTTAATGGCATATCCTACATACAACAAGAAAACATCTTCACTGAGTATAAGGAATAGAACATGCTATATGAGGTACCAACGTTTTTTTGCCTACAAATCATGCTTGGTGCCGAAGTGCAAAATTCAATGGGAAGTTGGAAATTGATATGAAACTGGGGAGATGTTTAGAAGTGATATTTTTCAACAGCTAGCGCAGTTGCCTGATAATTTGAGACCAAGAAAACAAGTGTCAACTAAGAAGAGAAATCATCAGGAAACAAAATGAAAGAAAATGAGTAAAAAGAACTATATTTTTTGAGTTACCTTACTGGGAGAAACTCAAACTTCGTCATTGTCTCGATATTATGCACATAGAGAAAAACATATGTAATAATATTCTTGGGACATTGTTAGGTATTGATGGGAAGAACAAGGACACAATCAAAGCTTGCTTGGATTTGGAGGGTATGAAAATAAGGAAAGAGTTGCATTTGAAAAAACGTGTTGATTCTTATGTGAAGTCAATTGCTTGTTATAATTTGACCAAAGACCAAAAAAAGAATTTTGTCAATTTTTGAAGTCTGTCAGGTATCCAGATGGCTACGTAGCGAATATTACATGATGTGTTAATGTTTGGAAAGGGCCTAGTACTATCAGAGGAGGCATCCGAAAGCGATATTAGTGACAATGTGTCTCCACCATTACAAGGACAACAGGGTACTGTTTTGAGATTATTGGCTTACATTTGTTGGAAGTGAAGAAAAGCATTAATATTTTGGGGGTTAAATAGGTCTAGAGATTATAAATTTGATCTGGGCCGACATTTCAAACGGATGATAAGTGAATGAAATGATCCACATCAACACCCATATAAGCGAGATATTCAATTGAGTGATTGGTTAAGCTTATGTGGTTTGTTTGAGTCCACGAGGTGCAAGGTATGTCCTCTTTTCGAAATTTAAAGCTCTTCTTAGTATTTAATTTCTAGTTAATTTATGTATTTATACTTTTATTTATTCAATTAGGAAAATAAATAAATATGTGAACCAAATAAATAGAAAAATATATAATATACATGATATATTTGAGAAATACATTTAATTTCTTTAAAAACTTCACTTGAAATCATAAAAAACGAGATGAATTGACCCAAAAACCGAATCAGTAAAAAAAATGACTGAGCCCGTCTGTTGATTGGACTACCTTGTCGGTTGACCACATGCTTCAACAGTCAGTTTTATGACCGTTGAACTGCTGATGGTTGATTGACTGACCCTCTAGTTCGTTGACCCATCAGATCAGTATGATCTCTCATTTTTTCATTTTCAGCTACATGATTCGTTAGTTGACCGACCCAACTTGTCGGTTGACCGATCCAACTAGTAGGTCGTCCATTTCACTTCCTTGACTCACTGTTTCGGCTAATCGAACGAACCCTTTCGTCGATTTACCGAATTGACTTGAAAATTCACCACTTTAAGTGTTAAAATCACTTTTTGAATTAGACCCTTAACCAAAAGCATTTTAATGACTTAAAACTTCATAAAAACCATATTAGGACCCTAAACTTATCAATACAAACATAATATTTATTCATTTTCAAGTGCCGTGCGTGATCCTAATTTGGGTTGCATTAAGAGTATAAAAGTAATTAATTATTTTCACCTAACTGTCATCAATACTCTTCAAATCTTCAGTGTCTCCATTTTGCCCCCATTATGAATTCTTCAACAATTCTTCTTTTTGACCAAATCTTTTTCTCATTTCAGTATATGGAATTTAAATCTGAAACAACTCAATAAAAACATTAGTTCTATAAATATCAACATTTAATTATCCATCAAAACATTAGGTTCAATAGATTTTCGATAGAAAAGCATCGTGAGTAAATTCGGGACCTATCAGTCCTGATTTCCGACAATGGAACTCCATTTGTAGGTGGCAAAGTGGATAGATTTTGCAAAGAATTGAACATACATCACCGGACGAGCAGCCCAGGTCATCCTCAAGCCAATGGTCAAGTCGAGGTAAGAAATGGGGCGATCAAAGAAACAATCAAGATAAATTTATTTTGGTATTTTTGGACGGCGATTTAAAATAAATTATTTTCGAGGTAAAAAAAAAAAAAAGTTTATAAAAGGGATCAAAATAAAAAAGTTTATAAAAATTATTTTTTTTGACTAAATTAATTAAATCAAAATAAATCTTCAAAGTTATCATGTTTTATTAGGTCAATTCTAATTTCTAAAAGTAAATCAAGTGAAATTGAAGTTTTGAAAAAAATTCAATGTGACCTAAAAAATTTAGGTATGTCTAGAAATTCATGAAATTGACAAATAATGAAAAATTATTTTCGAATTTTGAATAATTCAGTTTTCAGTTTTTTAGAATCATTTAGGTAGATGGTGATAATAGTTAAAGAATGTAAAAAATAAACGAAAAAGAAAAAATGAATATGAAAATGAAAAAACAAAAAATATTTAAAAAAAAAAAATGGGGGGCCTTAAGTTGGGGAGGGAGGGGGGGACTTCCCTCCACTTTTGCATGGTCACTTGTCCACGCAGATGGTAGGGGGCACCCATGTTTCCCTTGCCATCTTCCTCCTCTTAATTAATTAAGGGGAAGGGCCCAATGAGAAAAAACCAACTAACCATCAGTCGGGTTCCTCATTTTAATAAAAAAGAAAAAGAAAAATATGTTGTAAGTTGAAAACGGGTGAGTTTCGACCCGTTTCAAAGAAGTCGGCCGAACCTCGCTCGTTTTGCTCTAAAATTGTATTGAAATGTAGAGGGGGTCTAGTTAGAAAAATGACAACTTATTAGATCTAAAGAGGTAAACAACTCGCTGCTACCATTGCCTACTATCAAAGTTGCCACAAGACATTCATCACCACCATGAACGTTTTTCACCACCACCATAATCACTAACTACCGGCTATTATTACTGCTCCCACAATAAACATTTATCTCCACCACAATCTTCGTGACTGTCGCCCATACTGCTCTCACAATAAACATTCAACACCACAATAAAAAAACATTTTCATCACGACATTTACCACAACCACATTGAACGTTGACCACTACAACAAATATTTAGCATCACTGTTGAACATTACTGCCACCATAACAATAATAACCAGATAAACACAGATCTAGAATTTCTATAAATAAAATTTGAAACTTTCAAAATATGAAATGTAGATAGAGATGTGTCAAATGAAATTAAAACATCAAATTTATAAATCGGTGGCAAATTCATGAAAAATGTACAAATTTCTAGTAAATTTTGGCAAATATTATATAAATATGCATCAAATTTCTAGAAAATTCATATAAATATGCATCAAATTTCTAGAAAATTCTGGTTTGTTAAGCTTTCTTTCAATTGAAACGTGAAAAAAAAAAAAAAAAAAAAAAAAAGCATAAATATGATTTTTTTCAGATCATAGAGAGAGAGAAAGATTCCAATGGTGGTGGTTGACTTCGGTGCGGCGGTGGCAACATGAGAAGAAGCCCATGGTAGTGGTGGTCGCATTGCAATGGGGATGGTTGAGACCAGTTTGGTTGATGGAATGCCAGTCGATTTGGTAGTGGTGTTGCGATGGTGGTGACGGCTTTGGTGGTGCTATGCTAGATTGAGAGAGAGATAAAGTAACGGGTAGGGTTTAGGAGGAACAAAGTGATTTTTATTGTGAAGGGTAGAGTTCAGGGGGAAAGTAACAACTTTGGTGATTTTTTTTAAATGGTTTTTTAATGTTTAGCACTAATTTTGGACTCTCTTTCCTAAATAAGCATTTAAAAAAAAAAAAAAAAACTTATTATTTAATCATTCATTTAGTATTTAATCATTTGACAACTAGAAAAAAAAAGAAAAAACCGAACCAACAACTATACCCCTATATAAATATAGCAAACCCTAACCCTAAATAATAAGTCTCTAATCCTTTATAACACACACACACTCTCTCTCTAGCCATTTTGTAGAGTTAACATCACTCATCAAATCTGAGAGTACTATCTTTATTTTTCTCCAGATCAGAAGACCATCACTATCGGCAGTTTTCCATGCTGCGGCGAGAGAGTGGTTCACCGTTGCAACGGCAAGAGAGCAATGGTGGTTCGTCGTGGTGCGAACGACTTACCGTTGCGGCAGAGAGAGGCGCCATTACTAAATGACCAGAATATAGTGGTGGATTGTTGCGCTCAGCCTCTCTCTCTCTCTCTCTCTCTCAGTTGTGAACAGTTTGCTATTGCGACGATGGGAGGCGGTTCACAAAGTCGGTTCATCGTTGTGGCAGCGGGAGGGCAGTGGTGATTCTCCATGCTCAGTCACTATCTCTCTCTCTCTCTTAGATCTGGATTTTTCATAACTGAAAAATTCCATATCTGCTTGTCGCCGTGTATGTGAATGTGATTGTTTTAGATATGTGAATTTTGAGTTGATTTTTTTCCATGTGAATATTCAGATCATCATGAATGGTTATGTAATTTTTTTGTTGATTATTTTATGTTGACATTCAGACCAGTAAATGTTAATATGAATTTTTTGTTGATTTTTTAGGAGGTTTTGTTTATTGATGTGATATTTTTGTTGATTTTTGTGGAATTTTTTGTTTATTAATGTAAATATTTTTTTGTTAATTCTATTTTTGTTCTTGGTAAATGTTCATATTAAGGTGTTTTTGTGAATGTTGTGAATGTTTTTTGTCCTTTTTTTTTTTTGTGTGTATTTGGTGTTTTAGTGAAAATTCACATTGTTGTGTTTTGTGAATATTCATATTGGTGTGCTTTTGGTGAATGTTTATACTGATGTGTTTTCAGTGTTTTTTTGGTATTTTAGTGAAAGTACATATTGGTATGTTTTGATGAAAATTGTAAACATTCATAGCAACACAATGAACATGTATCGAACGTTTAAATAAAGCAAATTAAAACTGTAGATGTTCATGTCTTGTTATATTTTATATACTGGTATTTATGTAAATTATTAAAAACTGATGATTAAAAAACAGATGACTATTTTCTAAAAAATATTCGGTGACTAACAACTTTATTATAGTATTTGGGGCTTCATTTTATGATTTCCATATTTTTTGAGAACCAAATATATATTTTTTTAAATAAGGGTTGATGAGGGGATTTTTGGGTTTCTCCGAGTCAGCACTTGGGACTCAGCCACGTGTTCGTTGTTGTAGTAATAGGGATGCATTCCGAAATCCATAAACGCCACACTGGAGCTTACACCGACCACGGCTCCTCCCTGGAACCTTATTTGCATCCAAGGAGGAGCGAGGAGCCCCGTTAGGACATGTCGCTCTGAGCTCTACGCCGTGCCTTGGGTAGTCAATTTCAGGGACTCAGCCGTTCACCTCGACCGGCTCCCTCTTTCACTTTGTTTCTTCTTCAGGACTCCACGGATCTCCGCTCTCATCTACCATCTTACTGCCGGAGGCCTGACAAAGGCTCGCGGGCTTCGCCAAATGGGCCCAAAAACCCAAGCCCAACGATTATCTCCTAAACACCTAGGATTATCGGCTAAACACATGGTTTTGACTACTTAACTGTGTTTAGGGCTGACTAATCATCTTCAACGCCTATATATATTGGGAGCTATGTAAGCCCGAGGTACGTTTTAATGCTTTACATTACGTGCGAGTTCAATTGTTTACCTGCTATATTATGTACATTTTCTCTTTGAGTACTGATTACCACGCCGGAGGGGCTTCACCGGGACAAACCCTGGTTTGAGCCTTCTGCAGTTACACTCCCTGAGGAACAGAACTTTAGACATAGTAGGTCAGTCCTCCTAGGACCCAGCATAGCTCACGTGAGGACTTTTCAACCGACGACTCCACCTCAGCAAGAGGACCCACCTGTCATCCGACTGGACCATACTTGGGGTGTGTACCAGTTTTATGCTATAACAGTTTGGCGCCGTCTGTGGGAACCGAGCAAAACATCTTCCCCTGATCATTGCTCTCTGTTCAGCTGAGCTTGAGTGATCACAAAGGTCCAATTGGATAGACATAAAATAGAAGAACGAGAAGACATGTCGAACAATCCAAGCGCATAGCCCCTAGCTCCTACCAACGAGGATAATTGCCCCCTATGGTTAGTCAATACCATCAACTCTGCCACCTGGGGCTGCGGGACAGACCTCAAAAGCTGTGGATGCATCTCGGGTTGATCTCCTTGAACACCAAATACAAGAGTTCAAGTCGTATGTACAGCTCATCTTCACGTGCCTACTGCTGACCCCCGTCTAGGGGGAACCATTTCTCTAGACTGCAGGGCTCGAGGAGTGACCCCATGATCACGATGCTCATGTGGAATCTTCAAATGGGCTTGTACCCGAGGGCCGCCATCCACCTTGCCATACTGGGGCTACCGGACTGGAGAGCCCCCCTCGACCGCGTCAAGATCCCATTATCCACAAAGACATGGTGCTAGGGACTGACCAGGGCTATCCTTGGGCTCAGCTTCCCAGCCACGTAGTAAGATCCGACTTGAGGGCCCGTCGTAGGCAGGGTGAAGCGCCTACCCGTCACCCTCGCACCACCATGGCGTCCGAGCAGTGGCCAACTATGAGCATGCAACTCAAAGGTAGAGACGAGCAGTCCTCAATCCTACCAGAGATGGAGACGAGCGCCCTCCAGCTTGTCTCCAACAACGGTATTCCGACAGTCTGAGTCACGAATGATTCTCTATATCAGCATCCTAACTCCGGCGTCGTGAGTGGTTTTCCACGGTTGCATTCCGACCCCCTGAGTCGTAACTTAGCTCTCGGTGTCACGAGTGATTCTCCATGGTTACATTTCGACCCCTTGAGTTGTATCCCAGCTCTCGGCGTCGAGAGTGATTCTCCACGGCTGCATTCTGACCCCCTGAGCTATATCTTGGCTCTCAGCGTCGCGAGTGATTCTCCACGGTTGCATTCCGAACCCCTAAGTCGTATCTTGGCTCTCGGCATCGTGATTAATTCTCCACGGTTGCATTCTGACCCCTTAAGTCGTATCTTGACTCTCGACGTCGCGAGTGATTCTCCACAGTTAGATTCCGACCACCTAAGCCATGTCCTGGCTCTTAGCGTCATGAATGATTCTCCACGGTTGTATTTTGAACCCCTGGATCGTGGATAATTCTCCACCCAACATCCCGACTCTCGATGTCGCGATTAACTTTTCACAAGCCTTATCCTAGCGCTCAACGTCGAGGGTGACAACCAGACCCTCTTCGGAAGTCAATAGTCCATACCCGGGGATAAACTAAGGTCATCCACCAAGGGCAGGGCATTGATCGGGTCTGAGGGCCTGCAGCCAAGTACTTATCCCTACCAGTCGACTATGAGTCCAACGTTCTAAAAGGGAAGGTGCTCCTGCATGGACTAAATGGAGATAACCTGAAAGAGTTCTTGAATGAGTTTGGCTACGGAGAACTCCCCAATGACCAGCTGCGGGGGTCCAACCACCGCGTTACGCCCCTACGGACTGAGAGGACCAGGTACCCTGGGAAACACTCATCCTAAGTCCATGACACGATTTCCTTGCTATCAGGTCGTGTCCCGAACTGGGGGGCTAGTAGTCCATGGCCCTGGACAGAGACGAGAAATTTGTTTGGCAAAGACGGTAACAAATTTCAACAAAATTTTTAAAATTTTACAACTCTGAAAACAAGACTAAGCAGAAATCGACTTGGCAAAAAATATCGGGAGAAATTAGTTGACTCTGAAGTACCCTGTCTATGCTGCTCAAAAGCTTAAATGCTCGCGTGTAGAAAAATAAGAGTAAGCGAAAAAGAGTGTAAAATCCTAAGTCCTGAAAAAGTGACAGTCCGAGCTCAATCTTCTCTGCCCTCGTTGTGAGGGGTGTTCATGCGAGGGGAAGTGGATTTAAGCTCACCTCGGGGGGCTCTCATCAGCACTGTCGGCCTCGACATCCTTGTGCATGACACCATCTTGAGGTTCAGCCTCAGTGCCTCGTAACCGAAACAATCAGGTGCGATGGACACCGCTTTGCCGTGCCACTCCTAGCCGGCAGGGTCCGGTAACGATCTTTTCTAAAAACGTCGTCAAGGAGTGTCGTCCAGAAATTTCACCACATCTCCTCCGGCTGGCGTCGTCTAATCCGGCTCCTCTTGTCCTACCGTGCTGCCTCAGGTCGACTGGGCGCAGATGAGGGTCTATCGAAAATTCTCCCTTAAAAAAATCCATAAGAATAAAAAAAAAAATAAAAAAAAAAAAATAAAAAGAATTTTTTTTTATTAAAGTTAAAGTTGGAGAGGGGCAAGCCCCTTAGGGCTGCATCCCACTTTAGGGGCGCAGTACCTAGGGCCCTGGTGACACCAGCGCCCGGCCCCTAAGTGCGCGCTGGTCACCAGTGCCCAGCATAAGTGGGTGCTGACCAGCGCCCAGCTTAATTGGGCGCTGTCCCCAGTGCTCAGTTGGGCGCTCGTGTCTGACCAGCGCCCAAAATGGGCGCTGAGGACAGCCCAGCACCCACTTGGGCGCTGGTTAGCCCCGTTGGGCCATTGCCCATTGCACGGCGGCGGTCGGCGAGCTCTCGGCCACTCGTCGCGTGCCCGTTCCCTTGTGGCTCACCTTTATTTTCTCGCGCTGAAGGCCGGTCCGTCCTTAGGGATTGTTCACGGCGAATATGTGTCACCTTGAAAATCGAAAAAATTTGGGGTCGCCCTGCCGTGCTACCTAACCCAGGACCTCGGCGATATGGGAGCATATTTCAAATCAGCTTCCCTAAAAGAGTTCCAACTCTTGAAAAATTATCGTCCTGAAAATCAAAGAAATTCGGGACCGTCCTGCCATGTTACCTGACCCCGGACCCCGACCATATAGAGGCCTATTTCGAATAAGCTCCTCAAGAAAAAACTAACTCTTGAAAAAATGTCGATCAGAGGTGTTCTAGTACTTTGAAGTCTCCAGGATGCCCGTTTAAACCAGGAATTGATATCCCTAACCGTTTTGCTTCTCTCGTTGCCCAGGGCTAGGGGGGCTACTGATGAGAAAATTTTTGGGTTTCTCTGAGTCAACACTTGGGACCCAGCCACGTGTCTGTCGTTGTAGTGACAAGGATGCATTTTGAAATCCACAAACGTCACACTAGAGCATACGCCGATCACGGCTCCTCCCTAGAACCTCATTTGCATCCAAGGATGAGCGAGGAGCCCCGCTGGGACGTGTCGCTCTGAGCTCTACGCCGTGCCTTGGGTAGTCAGTTTCAGGGACTCAGTCGTTCACCTCGGCCGGCTTCCCCTTTCACTTTGTTTTTTCTCCAAGACTCCACGGATCTTCGTTCTCTTCCACCTCTTATTGCCACAGGCTTGAAAAAGGCCAGCGGGCTTCGCCAAATGGGCCTAAAAGCCCAAGCCCAATGATTATCTTCTAAACGCCTTGGATTATCGGCTAAACACAGGGTTTTGACTACTTAACTGTGTGTAGGGCCGACTAATCATCTCCAACGCCTATATATATGGGGGCTATATAAGCCCGAGGCATACTTTAATGCTTTACATTACATGCGAGTTCAATTGTTTACTTGCTATATTCTGTATCTTTTCTCTCTAAGCACTGATTATCACGCCGGAGGGACTTCATCGGGACAAACCCCGGTTTGAGCCTTCTACAGATAAACTCTCTGAGGAGTAGGACTCTGGACATAGCAAGTCAGTCCTCCTAGGACTCAGCACAGCTCATGCGAGAACTTTTCAACCGACGACTCCACCTCAGCAAGAGGACCCACCTGTCATCTGACTGGACCATACTCGAGATGTGTACCAGTTTTATGCTCCAATAAGGATATTTTGGAATATTCAAAATAAAAAGACCAGTTTCTCCCAAAACAATTATTTTGGTATATGAAAATCATAGAGTTTTTCGAGATTATATGGTCCATTTATATTAAGTAATAAAATTGGAGATTGATCTAATTAGAGAAAATTACCGGATTGTAACGAACCGATTTTTCAGAGCCGACACTCGGTTTCTTCTTTTTATTTTTACGGAGAAATAGAGTCAAAAGACAAATTAGTCCACCAACACACTTCTGCTGCGTTACTGTGATAAAATAAATAATAATATATTTTTTCAACTCAAAATTTAACAATTATATATAACCAACTATTCCATAGCGAAACTACAAAATTTAAATTCTTCCTCATCAACATCTGTCCTAACTGCCTCAAACTATCACAACACTCCCTAATTCTATGTAACGCTAGTAGTGGATCTGTCTCTAACTGGAGTACCTAAGATCAAATAATTTATCGGTATACTATCTCCATAATATAAAAACAATTTATGGATCAAGTAAATAGAATATAACCACAATTAACAATATTAAAATTCACAAATATACTATTTTCATTGCACGGCGGCGGTCGGCGAGCTCTCGGCCACTCGTCGCGTGCCCGTTCCCTTGTGGCTCACCTTTATTTTTCTCGCGCTGAAGGCCGGTCCGTCCTTAGGGATTGTTCACGGTGAATATGTGTCACCTTGAAAATCGAAAAAATTTGGGGTCGCCTTGCCGTGCTACCTGACCCCGGACCTCGGCGATATGGGAGCATATTTCAAATTAGCTCCTCTAAAAGAGTTCCAACTCTTGAAAAATTATCGTCCTGAAAATCAAAGAAATTCGGGACCGCCCTGCCGTGCTACCTGACCCCGGACCCCGACCATATAGAGGCCTATTTCGAATAAGCTCCTCAAGAAAAAACTAACTCTTGAAAAAATGTCGATCAGAGGTGTTCTAGTACTTTGAAGTCTCCAGGATGCCCGTTTAAACCAGGAATTGATATCCCTAACCGTTTTGCTTCCCTCGTTGCCCAGGGCTACGGGGGCTACTGATGAGAAAATTTTTGGGTTTCTCCGAGTCAACACTTGGGACCCAGCCACGTGTCTGTCGTTGTAGTGACAATGATGCATTTTGAAATCCACAAACGTCACACTAGAGCATACGCCGACCATGGCTCTTCCCTAGAACCTCATTTGCATCCAAGGATGAGCGAGGAGCCCTGCTGGGACGTGTCACTCTGAGCTCTACGCCGTGCCTTGGGTAGTCATTTTCAGGGACTCAGTCGTTCATCTCGGCCGGCTTCCCCTTTCACTTTGTTTTTTCTCCAGGACTCCACGGATCTTCGTTCTCTTCCACCTCTTATTGCCACAGGCTTGAAAAAGGCCCGCGGGCTTCGCCAAAGCCCAATGATTATCTTCTAAACGCCTCGGATTATCGGCTAAACACAGGGTTTTGACTACTTAACTGTGTTTAGGGCCGACTAATCATCTTCAACGCCTATATATATGGGGGGCTATATAAGCCCGAGGCACGCTTTAATGCTTTACATTACGTGCGAGTTCAATTGTTTACTTGCTATATTCTGTATCTTTTCTCTCTAAGCACTGATTATCACGCCGGAGGGGCTTCACCGGGACAAACCCCGGTTTGAGCCTTCTACAGGTACACTCCCTGAAGAGCAGGACTTTAGACATAGAAAGTCAGTCCTCCTAGGACTCAGCACAGCTCACGCGAGGACTTTTCAACCGACGACTCTATCTCAGCAAGAGGACCCACCTGTCATCCGATTGGACCATACTCGAGATGTGTATCAGTTTTATGCTCCAATAAGGATATTTTTGGAATATTCAAAATTAAAAGACTAGTTTCTCCCAAAACAATTATTTTGGTATATGAAAATCATAGAGTTTTTCGAGATTATATGGTCCATTTATATTAAGTAATAAAAATTGGAGATTGATCTAATTAGAGAAAATTACCGGATTGTAACGAACCGATTTTTCAGAGCCGACACTCGGTTTCTTCTTTTTATTTTTATGGAGAAATAGAGTCAAAAAACAAATTAGTCCACCAACACACTTCTGCTGCGTTACTGTGATAAAATAAATAATAATATATTTTTTCAACTCAAAATTTAACAATTATATATAACCAACTATTCCATAGCGAAACTACAAAATTTAAATTCTTCCTCATCAACATCTGTCCTAACTGCCTCAAACTATCACAACACTCTCTAATTCTATGTAACGCTAGTAGTGGATCTGTCTCTAATTGGAGTACCTAAGATCAAATAATTTATCGGTATACTATCTTCATAATATAAAAACAATTTATGGATAAAGTACATTAAGAAAAACCCACTTTTCAAAAATAGAATATAACCACAATGAACAATATTAAAATTCACAAATATCATCAAAATATAGCAGTTGTATATAAATCAATCAATCAAATCATTTTTATATAATAAACTACCAGAAACATACTTCTTTACTAGCTATAGAATTATTTCACCTTACGATCTGGAGTTATAACGGTACTGTAACCTGTACAACTGGGAAATCTAATGTTGTCATCAATATCAGGGTCATTCAATAACTCCAATGGTAGGAGCCAACACGTGGTATAAACCACCATATCAGGATGATAACTACTATCGTCAATAACAATAGCCACAACAACGATGACAACAACCATCACTACCACCTGCAGGACTTGCCCTTGTCAGGTCACAACACAACAACGTCCTACAGAACATGTTATCCTGTTAGGACCAACAATATCCCACAGGACAT
This sequence comes from Eucommia ulmoides, assembly GCA_016647705.1. Taxonomy (NCBI): domain Eukaryota; kingdom Viridiplantae; phylum Streptophyta; class Magnoliopsida; order Garryales; family Eucommiaceae; genus Eucommia; species Eucommia ulmoides. Next base: position 31,997,048 of record CM028341.1, on the reverse strand, counting down.
GCCCTCCTGTCCAGATCATACTATGACACAGTAGTATAATAATAAAAACTATTTTTCCACTATCAACTTTTTACTTAATCATTTTAAGTTATAAAATTGTCCATTATATATATATATATATATTAATTTAAGTACGAAAATATAATTTAAAAATTTACATAGAAGACAGTACACTCACTTTGATATTTGCACTACTTATAAGCTATCGTTAAAATATAGTCATAGTCAACGTCGCCAGAGCATCTAACACCAAGTCTACAGAATCTGTAACCTAAACTCTAATGCTAACTGTAATGACCCGATTTTTCAAGGCCGCCACTCGGTTTCTACTTTTTATTTTTACAGAGAAACAGAGTCAGAAGAAAAATCATTCCACCACCATGCTTCCGCTGCGTTACTATGATAAAATAAATAATATTATATTTTTTCAACTCAAAATTCAACAATTGTATATTACCAACTATTTCATAGCAAAACTACAAAATTCAAATACATTCTCATCAACATCTGTTCTGACTGCCTCAAATTGTCATACCCCTCATTGACTCTGTCTAAACCCAGTAGTGGACCCATCTCTAATTGGAGTACTTGAGACCAAATAATTTATCGGTGTACTGTCTTTATAATATAAAAATAATTTATGGATAAAGTACATTTAGCAAAACTCACTTTTCAAAAATAGAATATAACCACAATGCACAATATTAAAATTCACAAATATCATCAAAATGTAGCAGCTGAATATAAATCGACCAATCAAATCTTTTTTTATATATAAACTACTAGAAACATACTTCTCCACTAGTCATATGATTGTTTTATCTCACGATTGAGAGTTATAACGGTACCGTAACTTATACAATTATATACTCTAAGGTTGCCATCAATGTCAGGATCATTCAATATCTCAAATGGTAAGAGCCAACACGTGATATAAACCACCATATCAGAATGATAACCATCATCGTCAACAATGACAACAGCCACAACAACAACGACAATAACAACAACAACCACTACCGACAGGACTTGTCCTCCTGTCAGGTCACAACGTAACAACGTCCTACAAGACATGCCCTTCTGTTAGGACCAACAACATTCTGCAGGACATGCTCTTCGGTCGAGATCACACTATGGCATAGTAGTATAATAATAAAAATCACTTTTCCACAATAAACTCTTTTCTTAATCCGTCCCAGTTACAAAATTGTCCATTTTAATATATATATATATATATATATATTACAATTTAGGTACGAAAGTATAATTTAAAAATTTACATAGAAGATAGTACACTCACCTTGATATTCGCACTACTTATAGGCAATCATTGAAATATAACTGTAGTCGACGTCATCGGAGCACCTCCTTATATCTTACCATAATAACACTCTTGAAAACAAGTCTTTAATTTTAAATGAAATAGGAATTGCCAAAGAAGTCCAATCTCTCACATGCCATGCCATGTCAATTTGCTCAACCAAGATTCATAGCCAACCTTTGAGCTTATTTCTATTAATCCTAAAAATGTGATTCATCCTTGATGGCTCAAGAATTACCCAAGATGGGAGTGAATTGGATTTTGGCAAATTTTCGTTAATTTAAATCAACTCAATTTAAACTAAATGTTTATGTGATAGTGTGAAGTGCACAGCACATATTCAATCAAAATAATAATCACAAACACAAATATTAGCGGAAATATAAAGTGTAGAGATAGAGAGATTAACATCGATATTTATAGTGGTTCGGCAAAAACCTTTTGCCTAATTCGTTCCCCCAAACTCCTTCGAGGATTTTACTATCTTTGATCTTCTTATGAGTGAAGACCAAATCTTCTATCGTCCCCACCTTAGAAGTTCATATCTCAAGAATTTTTAATCTAAAGTTAATATGTTACATTCACAAATCTCTCATCTTGAGGAAAACCCTTACTCAAGATTTACAGTCTAAATTCTCACCGTCTCACAAAATAGGGTTTCAACACTCACAAGATACAGAACTCATCAATCTATGTGTGTGAAGTAATAATACAACAATTACTCAAGACTATGAATCAAGGAAAGAAGTGTTGACAGATTTTTACTTGGAAGCTTTGATAGTATCTCTTTGATATTTATGCTCTAGTTGAATGAATGATACTTAATGAGTTTTTGGTAAATTTTCCAACAATCGTCCTCCTTTTATATATGTAGATAATGTATGGAGGATATCACAAATGAAGAGCTTGAGAGCAAAATGACCGTTGGGGTTTCTTTTCAAATTGTCAAGACACAAATGCAAGGCTTCTCTCCAATAGCTCTAGGATAGTCCTGGTTCCAACTACTTTTCATTATAATTAATTATATCACAATCTCAACAAGTTGCACAAATCATGGATACAATGAATACAATAATGGTTTTATAATTAATCACATGTATTCAAATTTGAATATATATACAAAGTCACTTGATTCAATGAAGAAAGATGTGAACATGGTGTGGTGGATTTAATACTCAATAAATGTGTAGTAAAAGTTGTTTGAATTTTTTCAAGGCAAACTCATGAAAATAAGGAGAAAGTAGGTGAGCAGTTAATTGAGAGACAATCAAATGGTTGGACATTAATTTAGCCAACCTCGCATATAAAGTAATCTTTTGTTTAATTAAAGGTGCTCCTACTTAGTAGTCTTGACAAATACATATCTCATACTTACATATATACATGATCACGAAATTGGGCATCCAAATACATCATATATATTGTATTTTGTACATGTATACAAGTATTTCAAGACATTGAACAATTAGAACACATTTCTCATGAAGATAATAGAATTTTTAGAGTCTATGTGCCAATTTGTCAATTAATCTTAGATAAAATGATAAACATATCAGTTGATCATGAATATATTAAGTAGACACATTAAATTAACATGTCATAACATGATTTGAACATTTCAAACAAAATTTGATATGCAAATCCAAATTTTGATTCATGACAAAAAGCTGAGAATTGAGTTCTTAATACATTCAAGATGTTATGATCAATTATACTTTAATTTAATGTTGTTTTGATCAAATTGAATGATGATAAGATGTTAAACAATCATTATAAAGCATAAAAATCATCATACAACAATTAGAACAATCATACGTGGCCAAAACATCAAGCCAAAAATTGTGCGGGAGAGAAAAAACATAGTGCTCAGAAGTAGTCAAATACCTCTTGCATAAGTAATTGACTACTTGTGCTGCAATTCATGCGATATTCTGTTTTTTTCCGTTTTCGATTTTTTATCTCGGTTTATGACCATTTATCATCCTAAACACTTCTAAAACATAGTACAATGATTTTCATGATGTTTAAATGATCCAAAAACACAATGTATCTTATGATCATGTTAAAAACATAAATTTTCAATTTCGCATAATTATGTTCAAGAGGTGATTTTTTTTTTTTTTTTTTTGCATGTAATGATCAAACACATAATTCACATTATGATATTTAATCATATTGGACATGTGAAGATTAGTATATCACAATTCTATACAATCTCAGTGTGTGTGTGCAATCCTATAGAGTTCCGAGTTCAATATTTCGCTAATATTGTCGGAATGAAAAATTTATTTTATTTAAATCGTACATTTCATATCTTTCTACTTGAATTCATCTTCTTAATATGGTTTGATTATACTCAGATGATCTATACTTAAAAAACATTGTTAGTTCATTTAAAATGTCAAATGTAGTGTTATTGTTAAAATCATATTTATTCGGGAATCCTTTTATTGAAACCGCTTAGGCTAACAATCTTCCCCTTTTTGAAGATGATAACTCATTTTATGTTTTAATAGTAATAAATACTTTACTAGCTCCCCCTGAGAATGAGATCGATTTTTGAAATATTTTTATCCAATGAAGTTCAAATTTTCATTCTTTTAAGGTTAGTAAAGTTTTTGTCATTTTCACAATTAAGATCATTTTTAACAACCACACAAAATATAGCATAGATTAATAGTTAAAAATAATCGTTCAAACATACATAACGATAAGCGAGCAACTAGATGAATGCTTAACATCAAATCTAGGTTTTTTCGCCCTTTGTCACATCAGAAAAGAATTAAGACTTAGTTTTCAAGTGGTGGAGGTGGACAGTATGTGTAAAAATTGTTAGTGAATTGATTGAAGGATCCTATGAGTGTAGGAAATCGCTTATCCACGTTATGTGCGTGGGCATCAAAATGGTCTGAGAGGTTGTCTATTCTTGAAATCGTGTGGACATTTTGTCCATTCGTCCTTCAAACCTCATGCTCATATTGTCCATTCGAGAAACAAGATCGTTATAGTTGTAGTTTGGAGTACTGGAACATTTCCCAACTTCAAAAGTTGAAGTTCAACCGGTTTACGTGGTATATCTTTCATTTTGTCATTGCCTTCCTCATCTTCTTCTTGATCCTCTTCAACATTTTCAGCATCTTCTTGGTATGCATCGGCACGCCTTGATTCCACTAGAACATTGGTGAGTGAAAATCCGAACACTTGGTGATTGTTGTCTTGTTTATCTCGTTTTTGCCAATGACTATTTACAAAGCTATATCCCATTTTCAAAACGTTAGATGAATCAAGGATTTCATGATTGGTAATGATAGACAATGGATTTTCATTATTGAGTAGAGCTTGGAAATGAGTGAAGATTGCGGTGAGAGCAAATAACTTTTGGTTTTGTGCTTTTGAGCCAACATGTATTTTCTGATTACAAAAGCGAGATCAATATTGATATTGTTAAGAAAGCTCTTAAGAATATAGAGATCAAAGAAGTTAATATGAGCTCGACTTTCTACTCTTAGCACAATAGAGTGGTTTATTATAGAGTGAATCAAACGAAACGCAAGTGGTATGTCGGCTACGAAATTATGATGACCGGGACGGAACGTTGGTCCAATAAGAGTAGCCAAAACATGCCTTTGATTAAAGTTCAAATTTCTTGACAACCAATTGTTATTGATTTTTGGTTTGACATTTCCTCTTGGTAAATAAAGGATATTAGCAAGAGTTTTAGAATCAAAAGAAACTTTAACACCGTTTACATAAGAAGTGTAAACTCCACGTTCATACACAAGATCAGCATAAAACATTTGGATAAGAACGACAATTAATGGTGAAGAAATTGCAACAAAATAATCCTAACCAACCGGCATGATTTAGATAAGTATAGGTATGAAGGTTGTGATTTGAGAGAGAATCAAAATCAACTGGACGACTGGGAATTACCTTTCGGTGAGAGAAATTGAAGCGAAATTGTTCCTCATGTTTGGGACGAGAGAAATGTTAATGATCAAATTTAAGAATCGGGGCTTCCTCCTCTTGATTTCTCCTTGATAACCTTGTTGCCATTGCAAGAACTTCTCAAAAACTCAAGCTAGGGTTTGGGATTTTCTCAAAATCTATCAAGGTTAGCCTCCTATCAAAGTTGTGGATGAGCAAATGTGAGAATATGAGTATTTATAGGCAAATAATTCTGGTGAAGCAACACTAGAATCATTAAGTTGCATTGAATACATAACCACCCGAACACTCAACCACCAGGATAAGTAATTGACTACTTTTCCTGTAACTTTTCCAGTAGGTAGTCGGCTTGATCCATTTTTCATTATGCGCCTTGTTTTGATGGTTTTAATTAATATTTAGCCTTTGTATGGTTTGTTGGTGTATATATCAATACTATATAACTTAGAATTGATCTACATTACCCATAACCAAAATTCGTTGTTGCCTCAAGGATTCAAGTTATCAAAATTAGGTTTTTGATCACTTTGAAGAACATGGTTTTGAAATCCATTTTCAATATTATAAATTAAAATTGAAGTGAATTTGGCAATTAAGACAATTTTTGCAAAATATATCATTTTTACTCTCAAAGTTAAAATTTTGAAAATTTTGTTTGTAAAATCATTTCAAAGAATATTTTTCTCTCATCATACTTAAACCACGTAATATTTTTGAAAATTGTTCTTCCCCAAGAGGCTTAGTGAAGATTTCATCTAGTTAATTATTAGTGTCAATGAATTCCAATGTGATATCGCTTTTTTGAATATGGTCATGAATAAAATGGTGTCTAATATCAATGTGCTTTGTTCGCGAATGTTGAGTAGAATTCTTACTCAAACATATGGCGCTTGTGTTATCACATAAGATCAAAACACAACCAACATCAATACCGAAATCTCCCTATTGTTTTTTCATGTAAAGAACTTGTGCACAACAATTTCCAACCGCGATATGTTCAATTGGGCAGTGGATAAAACAGCAAAATTTTGTTTCTTCCTTGACCATGAAACCAATGTGTGTCCTAGAAAATGACAAGTACTACTAGTGCTTCTATGCTCGACCTTGCAACCAAAAAAATCAGCATTGGAATAGCTAAGCAAACCAAAACATTCATTTTTAGGATGCCATAAACCTAAATCACATGTACCAAGCAAATATTGAAAAATATGTTTTTCTGCGGTTAACTGGGATTCCTTAGGATAATATTGAAAATGAGCACATAAACAAACTTAAAAATGATATCCGGTCCACTTGCCATAAGATAAAGAAGACTACCAATCATACCTTGGTATTCCTTCTCATTTACCTTCTTATCTTTTTCATCGACGTCCAATTTAGTTGAAATACTCATTGGTGTATTGTATACCTTTGAGTTTTCCATTCCGTATTTTTTGGTCAAGTCTTTGGTATACTTTGCTTGATTTTTAAATATTCCGTCTTTTGTTTGCTTAATTTGCAATCCGAGAAATAATGTTAGTTCTCCCATCATAGTTATCTCAAATTCTTCCTGCGTAAGCTTACTAAACTCTTGGCACAAGATCTCATTAGTAGCACCGAAAATGATAACGTTAACATAGATTTGTACTAATAAGATGTTGTTTTCAGCTTCTTTAATAAATAGAGTTATATTACTTAAACCACATTTAAAATATTTTTCTAGAAAAAATCTACTTACCATCTCATACCAAGCTCTAGGTGCTTGTTTGAGACTGTAAAGAGCTTTAGATAATTTAAAAACATGATTTGACAACTTTTCCTCTTCAAAACTGAGAGGTTGTTTAACATAAATTTCTTCGGATATGAAACCATTTAAAAAAGCACTTTTAACATCCATTTGAAAATGTTTGAAATCATTAGCACAAGTGAAAAAAAAGTAGCATTCGTATAACTTCTAGTCTAGCTACTGAAACATATGTTTCATCATAATATATCATTTCTTCTTGATTAAATTCTTGTATTACCAATCTTTCTTTATTTCTAATAACAACACCCAACTCATCCTTTTTATTTCAAAAAACGCATTTTGTTCCAATTACGGGATGATCATTAGGTCTTGGTACTAGAGTCCAAACATTATTCCTCTCAAATTGATTTAACTCATCTTCCATTGATAACAAGATTCATCGTCAATAGCTTCATTCACATTTTTAGGTTCAATTTGAAATAAGAATGCAAAATTGTTAACATAGTTTCTCAAAGAAGATCTAGTTTTTACACTGCGTTCAATGTCACCAATAATTTGGTTGGATGGATAAATGTAAACCATTTTCCATGCCTTTGGTAACTTCTTCATGGATGGTAGTACTTCCATTGAATCATCATCAACGAGCCTCAAATCAGCGTTTTCAACTTGCTCTGTTGATTTTTCTACCAAATCTGAATTTTCTTCATCTAAATCCTTACTTGGTGAAAATGGGTTAGATTCCTAAAAAAAAATGCATTGATTCTTCAACTACAAGTGTATGTTTGTTATATACACTATAACCTTTTCTATTAGTTGAATAACCAAGAAAAATACCTTCATCGGATTTAGCATTAAATTTTGAAAGATTTTCTTTATCATTTAAAATAAAACATTTGCAACCGAAATTTTTTAAATAGGAAATAATGACATTTTACCCTTCTATAGCTCATATGGAGTTTTATTTAAACTTCTACGGATTGAAACACAGTTCAATACGTAACAAGACGTACTTACAGCTTCCGCTAAAAAGTATTGTGGTGAAGAATGCTCGTTTAGCATAGTCCGAGACATTTCTTGTGAAGAGCGATTTTTTCTCTCTACAATGCCGTTTTGTTGAGGTGTTCTAGGGGCTAAAAAATTGTGTCCGTAACCTTGTTCATCACAAAATTTTTCAATCTCATCATTTCAGAATTCTCTTCCTCTATCGCTTTGGATATAGTTAATGCTAATACCTTTCTCATTTTCAACATGTTTACAAAACTTAACAAATACATAAGCTACATCACTTTTCTTAGAAAGAAATAGAACCCATGTATATCTAGAATAATCATCAACAATAACAAGTGCATAATTTTTACCACCTAAACTAGCAACGGGATTAGGACCGAATAAGTCTAGATGCAAAAGTTCTAACGATTTAGTGGTAGAGATAAACTTCTTCTTCTTAAAATAACTTTTAACTTGTTTACCAAGTTGACATGCATCACATATCTTATCTTTAACAAATTTAGCATTTGGTAATCCACGTACAAGATTATTCTTAGCTTAGTTTGAAATAAGTTCGATGCTAGCATGTCCTAACCGTATATGTTATAACCAACTATTTTCGGTAAATGCATTAAGGCATGAAACATTTTGAGAAGATAAGTCATCAAAAGAACATGTGTAAATATTTTCAAAATGTGATGCAACTAACAAAACTCTGTGATCATTATCTTCTTTGACAACACATTGATTTTCGAAAAATGTTACTTTAAAACTATTATCTCATAGTTGACTTATGTTTAAGAGATTATATTTTAAACCTTCAACAAGTAAAACGTTTTCAATGATAAATGTATTTTACCAATACTACCAACACCAATTATTTTACCCTTAGAGTTGTCTCCAAACGTCACATGTCGGCCATCTTTAGGTGTCAAAGATGTGAATTTATTTTTATCGTCCGTTATGTGCCGTGAACAACTGCTATCTAAGATCCATTTGTCCTTATATTTTCTTTAAAACTAACCTACAAAGAGCACCTCAAATGATTCCTAAATGGTACCTATTTTACTTGGGTCCGGGAAGGTTAGATTTTGGAACCAAAATTTCCTTTGGTACCCAAAATTTTCTTATCTTAACATTAGTATTTTTCAGTTTTCTTTCATTACAAACATCAAAGTATGACAAACTTTGTTACAATAAAAATATTTTATAAACTTCTTGGTCTTTCAGAAAAAATTTTGAAATTTATTTTGTTTCTTATGTTGATGAAAACCCAAATTGGCTTTGCCGAAAACATCGTTTTGACTTCCCAAGAGAAGTTTGAAGTTATTTCACCTTTCGTAAACATATGGACTGTTTTGGTTAAACTATCAACTTGATTTTTCAAATAAGCATTTTATTTTTCAAGATCATGTTTCTTTAAAGAATTATTTTCTTGTTTTAATGAAATAATTTCGGATTTTGATTTTTCTAAATCTTTTAAAAGAGTGGTTATTGTTTTGTTAAGATTTATCATTTGTGAAAAACAATTTTTAAGCTCTTATATCAAATCCTCATATGCATCAAGTAACTCATCATATTTATCAATTGAATAAGTTTCGAAAATTGGAATTACTTCATCTTCTATTACCATGAGTGCAAGTAGGTTGATTTTTTGCCACTACTTTCACTTTCCGAGCTACTTGTGTCAGTCTCATCCCAAGTTGCCTTGAAATCTCTCTTATTACTTTTGTGATGATGTTTTTTCGACTTTCTATGATCCTCTTTAAGTAGAGGACACTCGGTTTTGTAGCGACCAAGCTTGTGACATTTGTAGCATTTAACCTTGCTTGTGTTAGTTGTGTTGAATATCTTCTTTATGAAGAATCTCCGGTTGAGCCAATTCATCCGTCTCTCCAAGAGAGCCATTTCGCTTTCGACATCACTTCTAATGCTTTCATCATCACCATCATCATCTTGAATAGCTTTTAAGGCTATTCCCTTCTTTCGGTTCATTCTACCTTATTCTTCAAAGCTTTTGAGTGAAGGCTTATGTATGGTCCAGTTACCAATGAGTTCATCAATGGTATAGTTGTTTATATATTTGGATTTTGAGATGGATGTTACGCCTTAGGAAGAGATCTAAGGATCTTTCGTAGTCGGTCGGGTATTGAGTATGGAATTCTGAGTCCATTCAAACTATTACAAATATTTGTAAAGCGAGTATACATCTCCATAATTGATGCTCCATCCTCCATTTTGAAAAGTTCGTATTGGTAAACGAGGATGTCGATCTTGGATTCCTTGACTTGGTTTGTACCCTTATGAGTAATCGTAAGAGTATCCCAAATCTCCTTAGCCGATGAGCATCCGGAAATGTTATTATATTCATGAACATCTAAACTACAATAAAGAATGTTTATAGCTTGGACATTTATAAAAATTAACTTTGTATCTCTATCATCAAATTCCGATTCTATCTTAAGTGTAGTAGATCCATCAAGATTAGTTTTAATAGGAATATGTTGACCATTTTAAATAACTTTCCAAGCTTCATAATTTGTAGTTTATAAAAACCCTGTCATTCTAGGCTTCTAAAACACATAATTATTACCATTAAACAATGGGGGTCTATACATGGATTGGCCTTTGGGAAAGGTAGTTGCAACAAAATTTGTCATGATCTATTTATTAGGATTTTAAGCCTATTAAGAAAGTGTAACTTTGATGCCAACTGATGGCTCAAGAATTACCTAAGAGGAGAGGATGAATTAGGTTTTGGCAAATTTTCGTTAATTTAAATCTACTCAATTTAGACTAAGTACCTTATGATAGTGTGAAGTGCATAGCGGATATTCAATCAAAACAATAATCACAAACAAAAATATAAGCGGAAATATAAAGAGTAGAGATAGAGAGATTAACACCAGTATTTATAGTGGTTCCGGCAAAAACCCTTTGCCTAATCCATTCTCCCGAGCTCCTTCGAGAATTTCACTATTTTTGATCTTCTTACAGGTGAAGACTAAACCATTTATCATCATCACTTGAGAAGTTCGTATCCCAAGACTTTACAATCTAGAGTTAATATGTTTCACTTACAAATCTCTCCTCTTGAGAAAAACCCTTACTCAAGATTTACAATCAAAATTCTCATCGTCTCACAAAATGAAGTTTCAACACTCACAAGATATAGAACTTAAAAATCTATGTGTATGAAACAATAATACAACAATCACTCAAGAATATGAATCAAGGAAATAAGTGTTGTTGCATAGATTTTTACCTGGAAGCTTTGATATTATCTCTTTAATCTTTGTAACTCAATTTGAATGAATGATACTTAGTGAGTTTTTGGTAAATCTTCCAGAAATCTTCCTCTTTTTATATATGTAGAGAATGTATGGAGGATATCACAAATGAAAAGCTTGAGAGCAAAATGATCGTTGGGGATTCTCTTCAAATTGTCAAGACACAAATACAAGGCTTTTCTCCAATAGCTCTAGGATAGTCTTGATTCCGACCACTTTTCATAATAATTAATTACACCACAATCTCAACAAGTTGCACAATTCATGGATACAATGAATACAATAATGATTTTACAATTAATCACATGTCTTTAAATTTGAATATATACAAATTCTCTTGATTCCATAAAGAAAGATGTGAACATGGTGTGGAGGATTCAATACTTAATAAATGTGTAGTGAACGTTGTTTGGATTTTTCTGAAGATAAGCTCATGAAAATAAGGCGAAGGTAGGTGAGTAATTAATAGAGAGATAATCAATGGTTGGGCATTAATTTAGCTAACCTTGCATATAATGTAATCCTTCATAAATGTGAACATGGTGTGGAGGATTCAATATTTAACAACTGTGTAGTGAAATTTGTTTGGGTTTTTCTCAAGACAAGCTCATGAAAATAAGGCGAAGGTAGGTGAGTAATTAATTGGGAGATAATCAAATGGTTAGGCATTAATTAGCCTACCCTGCATATAAAGTAATCATTTGTTTAATTAAAGGTGTTCTCACTTAGTAGTCTTGACAAATACATACCTCATACTTGCATACATACATGATCACGAAATTGTGCATCCAAATACATCAAATATATTGTCACACCCCACCTTGGCCGAACCACCTTCTTTCTCTCCTGAATTTGACGACGACACCCATACACATACCGACGATCATCGTCGACTAATCACACCCACCATGCCGGCTCACTCTCTCGTGCTCCGTTTTTCTCTTCGTTTTAGGCTCTCGTAGATCATGAGTGCATGAATGTATGTATATATATGCATGCGAGAGAGGGTCGTCTTGATGCCACGCGTAGTGTGTTTGTTTTTTTTTCTCACGATTGTATGAATACATACATATACATATATACATATATATATATATATACATATATACATATATATATATATATATATATATATATCATCTTTTTCCCAAATTACATTAACCTCCCCTATATTTTCTTTGGGTTATTATTTAAGCCCGATTCAAAATTTAATATTATTAAAATTATAAATTCACCCCTAAAATTTAATTTAAATTAGAAATGACACATTTTACCCCGTTATTTTCTAAATGTTCTAAAATGCGGCTAATGAATATGCACATGCAGAAATTAAGGTCTTACAACCCTTCCCTCCTAAAAGAAATTTCGTCCCGAAATTTTAGTTACCTTAATCGAACAAGTGCAGATATTTATCCCTCATCTCGTCTTCTCACTCCTACGTCGCTTCCTCTACGGAATGACTGCGCTAGAGTACTTTTACCAATAGAATCGTTTTCATCCGTAACACCTGATCTTTACGACTCAGAATCTAGACTAGCTCCTCAATGTATGTCAAATCTTCTTCTAACTCAATTGGTTGAGAAGTCACACATGCGAAGGATCTGACACATATTTCCTAAGCATCGACACGTAGAAAACGTCATGTAGTCTGGACAATTCTAGTGGTAAGGCAAGTCGATAAGCTGTCATACCAACCCGTTCTAAGATCTCGTCTAGCCCGATATATCTCGGACTTAACTTCTCTTTCTTCCCGATACTTATTAGGCCTTTCCACGGGGATATACGCAAAAAACACATGATCACCTACTTCAAATTTCAACTCTTGCCTACGCTTATCAACATAACTCTTTTGTCAACTCTGAGCAATTCTCAATTTTTCCTGAATCACCTTTACTTTGTCTGCCGTTATTTGGGCTATATCCGGCATCAGTAATTTCTTTTCTCCCACTTCAGTTTAGTCTGTTAGACTGGAGTCATGCATCTCCTGCCATACAATGCTTTATACGGTGCCATCTTGATTGCCGAAATGTAGCTGTTATTGTAGGCAACATACATTAACGTCAAGTGATCATCTCAGCTACCAAGAAATTCCAAAACACAACCCCTCCACATATCCTCCAACATTTGAATCGTACGCTCTGATTAACCGTCAATCCGCGAATGAGAAGCGATACTAAATTTTAGCTTGGTACCTAGAGTAGTTTGGAGACTCGGCCAAAACTTCGAAGTAAATCTCGGATCTCTATCCGACACTATGGGAACCGATGCACCTGTAGTCTAACAATCTCGTCAATATACAATTGGCCATACTTATTAAGAGATTACGTTAGCTTTATGGCCAGAAGATGAGCAGATTTAGTAAGCCTATCAACAATCACCTTGATGGTATTATGTCCCTTTTGAGTGTGAGGTAATCATGAAACTAAATCCATCGTGATATACTCCCATTTCTACTTTGGGATAGGTAGAGGCAGTAATAATCCACCTGGATGTGGGTACTCAATCTTAAGTTGCTGACAAACGAGACACTTGACAACAAATTTAGCAATTTCCCGTTTCATTCCATTCCACCAATAGTGTTCTCATAGATCCTGATACATTTTGGTACTGCCTGGGTGCATTGCGTATGTTGGGCTGTGCGTTTCCACTAAGATATCCTTCTTCAGATTGACTTAATCAGGTACAGATAGTCTATTTCCAACCATCAAGACTTTATCATTATCCCTAACATGAAAGTCAGTTCTATAACTACTTTTTACTTCATCTCGGATTTTCTCTAATTGGGCATCTGACTTTTGCGCTTCTATAATACGATCGATCAATGTCGGTCGCAAAGTCAAAGTCGCAAGCAACGCTGCCGTCTGACCATCCGCCAGCTGGACTTTCAAAGATCTCAACTCATCATATAGATTAGTATGAAAAACTTGAATGCGTACAACTGAACCCGCCGATTCCCTACTCAGCGCATCTGCTACAACATTGGCCCTTTCAGGATGATGGTGAATAGTACAAATAGTCCCTCATCAACTCTATCTACCGTCTCTGCCTTAGATTTAGTTCCTTCTGGGTAACAAGTATTTCAAACTCTGATGGTCGGTGTATATCTCACAAGTCTCACCATATAGTCTCCAAATCTTCAAGGTAAACACATTCGCCGCCAATTCCAAATCTTGCGTCGGGTAATTACGCTCATGATTCTTTAATCGCTGAGAGGCATATGCAATCACGTGCCCATGTTGCATCAGTACACACCCTAACCCTTGGTGTGAAGTATCATTTTAGATCACAAAACCACAGCCTTCAGTCGGAAGGAAAAGTATTGGCTCAAATATCAGTCTACTCTTCAGCTCTTGAAAATTCTGCTCACATTTATCAGTCCACTCAAATTTGGATTCCTTACGGGTCAATTGAGTCAATGCGGCAACTATAACCGAAAATCCCTAAACAACCCGACGATAATAACCCACCAATCCCAAGAAACTTCGAACTTCAGTTACACTTCTCGGCCTCTCCCATTAAACAACAGCTTCGACTTTCTTTGGATCCACTTGAATACTATCTCCCGAGATAACATACCCCAAGAACATGACTGTATCCAATAAAAACTCACATTTACTGAATTTCGCATACAATTGCTTCCCTCGCAAAGTCTGAGACACAATTTTGAGATGCTCCGCATGCTCTTCTTTATTTTGTGAATAGATCAGTATATCAATCAATGAACACGATAATAAACTGATCTAGATAAGGTTGGAAGATCCGATTCATCAAATCCATAAAAGTAGCGGGGGCATTCGTCAACCCGAATGGCATAATTAAGAATTCATAATGCCCATACCTCGTCCGGAATGCCGTCTTCGCCTGTCTCTGACTTTTAGTTGGTAATATCCTGATTGAAGATCTATTTTGGAAAACACCCTGACCTTCTGCAGTTGGTCGAACAAGTCATCAATCCTAGGCGACGGGTATTTATTACGAACCGTCACCCTATTCAACTTCCGATAATCGATACACATTCTCAACATGTCATCTTTCTTTTTACGAACAACACCGGGGCTCCCCATAAAAAAACACTGGGTCTGATAAACCCACGGTCTAACAGATCTTGCAACTGAATTTTCAATTCCTTCAGCTCGGTAGGCGCCATAAAATTGGGTGGAATTGATACAGAAGCAATTCCTAGAAGTAGCTCGATAGTGAATTACATCTCCCTATCCACTAGCAAACCTGGCAATCCTTCCAGAAACACATCGGGAAAATCCCTAATCACTGGAATATTCGCCACCTGAAATTCATTCTGACTTGTGTCAATCGCATGTGCGAGGTATCCTTGACATCCCTTCTTAGTAACTTTCTAGCTTCCATGATTGAAATTAAACTGCTTGGGGTAATGATTTTGTCCCCCGAAAACACAAACTCTGGTCTGCCTAAGACCTGAAAAGTAATTTCATTTTTAAAAACATCCCCCATGGCGTGATAACCAGATAACAAATCCACACCCAGTATCACATCAAAATCGTGAATACTCAAGGGTAATAGATCCACTGACAACTTCCTATCACCTATATGAAGAGGACTATATTTATACGCACTCACTATCAACACGAACTCACAGTTCTCGGCTGCTTCCCACATATCATTCTCTATTAATTTCGTTGTGTTCACCAATTTCGCTTAACTTTTGATATGCCTACCCGTCCACCTGGAACGTATTTCTAAATCAAACCCTTTCTAGAATCGTTTATATCTTGTCTTTTTCGTTTTTACCAAATCAGGAGCAAATCGGGGCTAGACATCGAATTTAATTCCATACTACAAAACGATTATGTTTTCCTGTTTCAATGATATGAACTCTCCCTCCAATGGAATTACAGGGTTTCCTTAGTATTGCCTAGAAGGCAGTTTTATGCACACTCTTAGATGTTGTACACAAAGATAGAATCCATGTATAACAAATAGTAGCGCAATATGTTGTGTAGTCCTATAATACCAATAAGGTGTTGTCTAATAATACAACTTAAGTATGCTCTGTCACACTATTGGTTTAACAACTAAAATATTAAGTGCTACCGATAGTGAATCCCAACGTCGAGTAAGACAAATATGATTACTTATCAATTATAGTTTAACATTTAGAACCACTAGCACCCACACAATCATAATCCATCTATTCACTACTACCAACAACACCATCCAATTCCACCAACTAGCGGTATCACAATTTCATCACACAAGTAATCACCAACTTATAGGTATACCTGTTAACGGAAAATGAGACTAGGAAAAGAATTGCAACAATTTTAACCAAGGGTCAGGCCCTCCTACTTATCTATTACTAATTCGCCATATACTAAGGGAGGACCAACAAGACCAATAACAACGCACGAGGCCAATGTACTATCTAATGCAATGTAATAACTATCACTCACATGCCGAACCTACCTATCGACACCCTATCTCATGGTCCACCACTGGCTCGACAAACTGACATGTCTACAGAACCTATAACCCAAGCTCTAATACCACAAATGTCACACCCCACCCCGGCTGAACCACCTTCTCTCTCTCTTGAAATTGACGACGACACTCATACGCACACCGACGATCATCGTCGACTGATCACACCCACTACGCCGGCCCATTCTCTCGTGCTCCATTTTTCTCTTCGTTTTAGGCTCTCGTGGATCATGAGTGCATGAATTTATATATATAGATATGCATGCGAGAGAGGGTCGGCTTGATGCCACGTACAGTATGTTTGTTTATTTTTTTCTCACGATTGTATGAATATATATATATATATTATTTTCAAATTACATTAACCTCCCCTATATTTTATTTGGGTTATTTAAGCCTAATTCAAAATTTAATATCTTTAAAATTATAAATTCACCCCTAAAATTTTAACCTAAATTAGAAATGACACATTCTACCCCGTTATTTTCTAAATGTTCTAAAATACGGCTAATGAATATGCACGTGCGGAAATTAGGGTTTTACATATATTGTATTTTATACATGTATACAATCCATTTGAGCACATACAAGCATTTCAAGAGATTAAACACGTATAACATATTTCACATGAAGAAAACAACATTTTCAGAGTCTTTGTGTCAATTTGTCGATTAATCTTGGATAAAATGATAAGTATATCAATTGATCATGCATATATCAAGTAGACACATTAAAGTAACATGTCATAACATGATTTGAACATTTCGAACAAAATTTGATATGCAAATCCAATTTTCGATTCATGACAAAAAGCTGAGAATTGAGTTCTTAATATATTCAAGATGTTTTGATCAAATTAAATGATAATAAGATGTTAAACAATCATTATAAAGTATAGGAATCATCATACAATAATTAGAGCAATCATACGTCGCCAAAATGTCAAGCCAAAGACAGAGCAAGAGATAGAAAACATACTGCTTGGAAGTAGTCGACTACTTCCTACACAAGTAGCTGACTACTTCCTGCACAGGTAGTCGACTACTTGTGCTACAATTCCTGCAACATTACATTTTCGTCCTTTTTGGGTTTTTAGTCTCGATTTATAACCGTTTATCATTTTAAACACTTTTAAAACATGTGACAATGATATCCATAATGTTTAAATGATCCAAAGACACAATGTACCCTACGATCATGTTAAGGACGTAAATTTCTAATTTTGCATAATTATGATAATGAGGTGATTTTTTTATTTTTGCATGTAATGATCAAACATAATTCACATTATGATATTTAAGCATATTGGATATGTCAAGATCAATATATCTCAATTCCGTACACTCTTGGTGTGAATATGCGTCCTTTAGAGTTTCGAATTTAATATCTCGCGAATATTGTCGAAATGAAAAATTGCTTTTATTTAAATCATATCTTTCATACCTTTCTACTTGAATTCATCTTCTTGATATGGTTTGATAATACTCAGATGATCTATACTTTAAAAACATTTTTAGTTCATTTAAAACATCAAATGTGGTATTATCGTTAAAATCACATTTATCCATAAATTCTATGATTGAAACCGCTTAGGCTAATAATCCTAACCAACTTTGTGGATTGATATGGAAAGTACACCTAGCTTCTTGGTGGCTTGATATGGAAAGGACAAGTGGTGTTCTTGCCATCTCTATATTTTATTTTGTTTAAATTACAACAATCTCCCGCAAAAATTATAAATTTCCATTTATACCTTTAAAAAAATAAAAATTAATATTTTAAAATAGCAATTTCACCCCTAAATTTTATAAAGTCAAATTAAACTTAACATATTATTCCCCAAAGTTCTTAAAACTAAATTTTTTAAATACCGAAATGACCCCTAAAAATTTTGAAATGAAATTTAAAATAACGTGCTAGACCCAATTTTTTTTTAATTGTCCTAAAATGTAATTAAAAATATGCACAAGCAAGATTAGGTCTTACGCGAACAAACTTATAGTCAGAACCAAATTATCAATAAAGACCAATTGTTTGTGGTTAAACCAATTAATTTAATTGACTTGGCATTTTGAACTCTTTAATTCCAATTTTAAAAGTCCAAAAAATTCATGACCAAAATACCTCCACAAGATATGCGGAATTTAATATTTTTTCTTATTTCATGTTGTTAAAAAAATAGTTTCTATAAATAACAAGCGTCTTAGTCAACAAATGTTATATTCAACATGCAAACAAAGATGGGTATTATGATTATGTGCTTTGCGTAAGACATATACCCTAATTTACAAGCATTTCATGTTATATATATGTAATACCAACAAACAACATAACAATGTATTTTTTCGGCTTCTAATGCATACTATGTTGAATATAGCATGAATTTCTATTCAATGCTCTCAAAAAGAAAATGTTATATTTAACATCCAAACAAAATACGTGAGTCATGATCGTATGTTTCGCGAAAAATATATACCCTACTTACAATTAAGCAGTTTATATTATATATAATACCAACAAATAAATATAACAATGTATTTTTTTTTTCTTGTAACGCATATCATGTTGAATATAACATGAATTTCTATCCAATGTTAAAAGAAAAAATATTAACATCACATTTTGAAGACAATGAAACGGAGATTATTTATGTATAATTTGACAACCAAAACAGTGAATATATTTAGGACAAACCTTTGATAATTTATAAGTACTTTTTTGCAAACACATTTATAAACAACTCCACAAATTAAGGTATGCGTATAAACAAAAATATTGATTGATCGAAAATGGAAAGTAATGACACTTTAATAGGGGTAAATCAGACCATATATTTTAAAAGAATCGTTAAGTACATTGAAATTTTTTTGGGTGTATTTGGTAATTTCGATACTCAAATGGGAATAAATGGTAAGCATCCCATCCAATTATTTCTAAAATAAAAATCTTGAACACGTGCGATTTGTTGTACCAACAAGTGGATTTCCTCAATCTGCTAAAAGTTGGAGGAGATGATTGCCCCTTGAAGACTTGGTAGTGTTAAGCCAACCCTTGTGAACAAGGAATAAAGCATCTGAGCATCTCAACCTTTCAATTTTGAACCCATTTCAAGTCCTTGCAAGAACATTATTTTTGTTCCCTTTGTTTGTTCCCACTCTCCGTAGTTCGGACATTTCACCAACGAAGAAACATACTTTCTATCAATATGAAAACAACTTTATGAAAGGATGATTATAAATTATTATAACACTTTGTTAATTTTTCATACTTAAAACTGAATACATTAAGTATCTATTAAATTAAGTGTATTTGATAATAAAAATTGGATCACTTAAAAATAAGTATCACTTAATTTTTTAATACTTATGATTTAATACCGTAAAATATCTAATTATCACAACAAATATATCAATACTGTAAAATATCACTAAAAATATTATATACAAAAAAATTATAGATAGATAAAATACTAAATTGAGAAAAAAATAGAGAGAAAGTCGAAGAAAGAAAATATTTTAAAAAAATAAAGTTGTAAAAATTATTTTAAGAGTAAAAATTTGTACAAGAATAATTTTTTTGAAGTTATAAGTATTAAAAATTGAATACTTAAGATATTCAACATTTAATAAAATCAGTATTTATAATTTCAGTAATTAAAATTTTCAACACTTCAAATTTAAGTGATTGTCAAACATGAATTTCCACATAATTTTTCTCTCAAATAATAATATATTTACGTATTCTATTCTCGCAAAAGTTGATTTTCAATTAATAAAAAATTAATTTTCAATTATAAATTACGTCTAAGTACAATTAGCAACCACATTATAAAACTAAATTATAATATATTTATTCCTACTTTTATTTAATTAAAGTTCACATAATCACCTTCAAAAAACATGCAGACGACGCATGTGTTTGTATTATTTAATTCATGACAACTCAAGCATTGATTCTTTCAAATTAACTTTAAATTACTGCCTTTAATTTGTTCAATTCCACTGAAATTTAGGAGAAAAAAGTATTATTTCCGTTGATTTTCCAAATCTCGGTTCATATAGCTAATTGAAATTCGCCTAAAGGAATTTGGTTAGTGCGATTTCACAATAATTATCAAATATATATTGGAGGAATATTTAAAGTAATAATTTTCTTATGAGTTGTCGCATATGATAAATAAACAAAAAATAAATGAAATGGTCTCAATTAGTTTTTCGATTTTCAAAAAGTAAAATTGCATTTTTAAATTTTTTTTTTTTTTATAGGTTTCTTGTCGAAATTGTGATGTTTTTTCACATTTCAATTTCTACTCTATTTATTTCACATCATCACACTATCCAACTTCCAATTAAAAAAGAAAAATCAGAGAAATAAAAATTGATAAATAATTATCACTACAAAAGTCAAAGATCCAGACAAGGGAAGATATATGGTTTTGTTGCATTCCATAAATCCCAAAATTTGATCACAAGACTTCTTCAAGGAAACAACCAAGGTGTAGAATCAACGATCAATGAGAGCTTCATCCTAAGATTGTTTTTGTTTCGTTAAAAACTATTAGAATAATTGAGAAGTAGAATAGTGAAATAAGATGAAGTGAGTGTATTTATATAAGAAAAGTACATTATGTGGGCATATACAAAAACCTTTATATAGAGAGTGATTGGGATTTCCTTAGTAGAATCAAGGTTTGGTTAACCTAATGGGTCAAGTCGATATAACAATAGTTTTAAGAAATATTTGTTCTTTAAAAAAATAGATTCATTTAAATTTGGGGAAAAAAAATATTTTGCAGTTTCACACTATGAGAATTTGTCCAAATATTACGCTATGAGAATTTATTTTTTATTTTGTAAATTAATTTTATATTCAGAATTTGTCCAAATATATCATCCCTTTTTTTTTGTGTGTGTGTGTGTGTGTGTGGGGTGGGGGTGGGGGTGGGGGGGGGGGGGGGGGGGGGTTGGCTTATCTAATTTTTTAGAATATATGCCGTTGCTTTAGCCAAAGAAAAAGAGCGAGACGCGGGAGATGTAACAAGTTATTTTTTAATATATATATATATACACACACGATTTTATTCACTTTGAAATATGATTTTATTTCCAAAAAAAATATATAAAATCACACTACCAAATTTGAAAGATAATGGGTATGGAGATAAGGAACAATAAAAATGGATATATAGTGGATTTGATATGGTTGAGATGCCTATAATTGGATGCTTTGTTCCTTTGCTAATTAGTGAGGGTTGACAAATGGTGTAACGCAAAATCAATATTTAATAGTGGAGGCACATTTCTTTAGTATTCATCCTTCTATCTACCCATCCATCCATCCACATAAATATATATATATATATATATGTCATTGACATTTCCTGTCATTTTGTATTATACCAAATACCTCCCCTGTCATTTTATAAATACTAGAGACCTCCCTGTCTTTTTGCTCAAACACCATTTACCTCTTTTATTGATTAAAAAATAATAAAATTTTTATTATAATATCAATTTTACCCTTACCTTTTAAAAAATAATTAAATAATAAAAAACTAAAATACAAAAATAACTCTTTAATTTATATATATTTATCGCTACCTCCTACCACTGCACCCACCGCCGCCACCACCACCCAGCTCCCCCAACCACCCAACACCACCTCCCATCGCCACTGCCCACCACCGCCACGACCACGCACCGCCCTCCGCCACTTCCCACCGCCACCACCACCTACCACCCTCCGCCACCTCCCACCACCGCCACTATCCACGCCCATTATATATATATATATATATATATATATATAACCATTTCTTTACAAATTTTGTTTTTAATAATTTCATTAACCCTTTTCTCTCTCTCTCTCCGGTGGTGGTGGGGGTTGGTGGTGGTAGGAGAGTTGGGCGGTAGGGGTGGGGGTGGCGGTGGCAGTGAGAGTTGGGTGGTGGTGAGAGATAAATATAATTATTTAAAAAGTTAAGGGTAAAAAATATAATTTTAAAAATATAAGAGTGCTAATGATTTTTATTTTTTTTAAATAACCTAAGGGCAATTTTGTCCAAAGAAAAATAAGTGGTGTTTGAGCAAAAAAATAAGAGAGATCTCTAGTATTTACAAAATAACAGGAGAGGTATCTGATATAGTGCAAAATGATAAGGGAGGTCAATGACATATACCCTCTCTTTCTATATATATATATACACTATTTTTTTGTTTTTTAATTTTACGGTCGGGTGTGTTCGAGACAGTTTACATGCACTTTTCATCAAGCGATTTTAAGTACACACTTCCCATATTGCCCTGATACATATAAGAAAAGCGACATCTCCTATTGTCGACCAAACTAACACATGTTGAGTTAATCCTTATGTATGTTGCTATGGATAGTAAATGAAAATTTTTAAACATTGAAACTTGACAATTTGGTCCCCATAAATTTTATTCAATTAACACTTTTTTTCAAACATAAGAATATTTTTTTTTCAAGAAAATGTGATTCATTAGGTAACCCTATTGAATGGCACGTGACTCCACCAGTACATGCAATGGAATAGATTGTATAGGCTAAATTGCGCTTTGCACCTCCAAAGTTTTGATACAATTGCATTTTATTTGTTAATATTTTAATTTTTTTTTTTTTTTATTTTGTCTCATGAAATTTTATTTTTGTATCAATTTCTCATTTAATGAATTGTAGGCAATTTGTCTAGAGAACAAAGGACAAAATACAATTACCACTCTAATACTACGAGAGTGCAAAGAGAACGGAAACATAATTCTTCTTCCAATTTATTGGAAGAAGAAACTAATAAAATAGAAACACTAACCGAATGTTTCTTTAATGAATTGTAGACATTTTGTCTTCGGAGCAAAGGACAAAGTACAATTACACTCATACTTCGAGAGTGCAAAGAGGAATATAATACTGTCTTAATTTCTTCAATTGTTTTCTCTTATGTGCAAGATACACTACAAACTCCGGCATTTAAATTGACCAGAATCAAGAAATTGAACCAAATTGAAAATAAAAAAACAAACTTTGATGGGTAAATGTTAAAAATAAAAAATAAATGGAACAACTTTACAGGTGAAAAGTGCAATTTAGCCACTATATTATTATGGGAATCGAAATCTATCTGTTTTTATTTATTTATTTTGTGGCCTATGAAAAGGGTGAATACTCAATAGGATTAGCATAGTCTTGAACACTATCAAGGAAATTAATAAACAAAAATTTTGCTTGCCTTTGTCAAGGCAGTCCTTGTTGATTCTCCCTCAAGGGCTTCTCATTCTGCTATAAGCTTCTCCTTCAACATATGGGAGGAGAAGCGAAACTAGGTAACGAGGCTCTTGAGGGAGGATTAAAAAAATTGTCTTGCTCTTCTTCACAAAGGAATTCTGTTTATATGAATGCACCCAACCGGGGGGCAATATCTTTTTCTCTTCTTTAGTTTTTTTTAGCTTTTGATATCAACTGCAGTGTGATAAAATGTTGAGAACCGAAACTTGTAACTAGAACTGAAAAATAGAAACAAAATGGTTTTTTCTGTTCTTATGTAGAATCTAGGAACAAACAAAAGTAAATTCTTTTTTGGTTTTGGCTTTTTTGTTTTATATTTAAATTCCAAGTTTTTTGGGAACAAAAACAAAACTAAGTCAGCATTTGTTGGTGTTTTTGTTCCAAGAAATGTGTTCCAAAAGGTTGGGTTTCTAGAAGACAAATTGATTTTATTTTATTTTCAGTATTTCCGTTTTTGTTCCCAGTTTTTTCTTGGGAAAATACTACTAAACTGGGTCTATTTACGATCGTACTTGTTATGGTTTCCATAATAATTGTTGTAGATTGTTGATTTTTATTTTGTTTTAGGGAGATGCAACGAGGTTCTAGAATCTTCATCAAAATGCAAGAAAAACTTCATGCACCATTTTGGTTCACAAATGCTGCAAATCAGGGAAAACAAGGGCCATGAAGAAAATCCTTCAATGCATGAACTTCGCCATCTCGTTTATTTGGAAGCCCTCGAAACCCTAAAAACGTTCAGCCGTTCGGCCATATATTGAATGTAACATAACTTATTGATAAATGTAATTTAGATGTTGAATGTAACATTCAACTGTGATAATGTTGATAATAGCACAAATTATATGAACATGTTGAATATAACATAATTTATTAATAAAGATAATTCGGATGTTGAATAAAACATTCAACTGTGCTTAGATAATGTATAATACTGTATTAAATGTAACACAAATATAAAAACTGATTTTTTTTGAAGTATTATGTTGAATGTAACACGAATTGGAGAACTAATGAAAAAAATAGTAAATTTGATATCATTTTGAAAATTTTATTGAGATGAATTGAAATATATAGTTAGATCGTGACTAAAATGTATACAACAATAATTATTTTGATTTGAATAAAATAATTTTGTTGTGAAAACTATTACATTTAAGAACAAGGATTAAATATGAAAAATCTCAATCCCGTTGATCTCGCATGGGCAAATTAGTCATGTAAATTTTGGCATTTTAAAATTTAGGATTGGATGGTTTTGAAAATTTATACGATGATATTGTTTGGTTCATTTTCAAACAGTTAGAATCAATTGGTAATTTCATGCTAAAATTGGGATCATCCAATAATTTTTCCTTAAAACAAACTTGTACTAAAAACATAACAAATGTTTAATTTTATATTATTCTAGTTGTTCACAAACATTAATGAGCAAATCTCGAACGTTGAGGTCGTTCATTTAATAAACAAACTTAATATGGCCAAAAAAATCCCCGATACGTGTTATAACTCCTCACATGCCGGAAATCTCTGCAACTTACAATCCAACCTATAAAATGAGTTAGTTTTGAGGGGTACACTGGTGTGATGTCTGCAAAAGAACCTCCAGTGTGGAAATAAGATCAGACTGCTCTTTGAGAGATAAAAAGCTTAAGAATATAATATGAATGTAATATTGACAATAATCTTGAAAGTTCCCTGTCATACCTCCTTACCTTTTGCATACATAGGTCGTTCCCCTTGTAACCATCCCTTCCCATGATCCTCTCCACGTTCTATATTTGGTTGTCGTGAATGTTGTCCGGGCTCCCAGTACGATTGTTACACCAATAATGCTCATATGCATGGGAGGGGGTAGGTAAGATTGTGTAAGTGTTGACCTGTTGGCCTCAATGTTGATCATCAAGCCTCTGTTAGGAGACTTCATTTTACACTGGGTTAGCCTAAGCATGGTTGGGCTTTATTAGCAGGCCAGATACACTACATTTTGGACCATCTGCACAATCGGCCCATGGTTCAATTTTGGATTACCTCTCATGGGTCAGGTTTCATCAGCGATTCCGACCTAATAATCCATCATCATCTGCTACGAATCATGGGTGAGAATTTTTCCCAAATTGTTTTCCCTCCTGAATTTCACAGTGATTCACTGAAGTGAGACGAAAGATTACTTCTCTTGTGTAAGTTCTCTTCTTCTTCTTCTTCTTCTACTTTATCGCTTGATTCCTTTACTACATTGTGTTCCTTCGTATTTTCTGAAATCCTTGACTCCAGTAATGGCCTCCACTCTTCCATCTAGTCCGGCTAAGGCTGGTTTGTCGTCCACACTTCTTTCTAAGAGAGTGTTGACGACTGGGGCTCGTGTTTCTACTGATTCTCCGCTGAACTAGGTTAATCATGGGGAGAGCGATTTTAGAAATGAATGGATTGAATTGTTTCGGAGTACATTTGAAATTCTTCCCTTGATTGAGAATAGGGTTCCTTCGGAGGACGAACACCCTTATTCCTACAAAAAAAAGATGAAATATGTTACTTGTTTGGATGTTCAAATACGGTCTCAGACATACTTTCATCTCATTTCTTCACAATTTGTTCCGTGTATTAGAAATCACCCCAACCCAACTGATTCCTAATGGGTTTTGCCAAATCATGGGCGCTATTGCACTGTCTCATTTGAATAATGCCTTCTTAATCGTAGAAATAATAAGAAGTGTGTGTTCCTTAAAATTTCATCATGAAAGCAGGAGGTTCTATTATTCCCTCGTGAAACAGTATACATTTCTTACTGACTTCCCACAAACCGTAAAGAATTGGAAGAATTACTACCTATTCTTCAAAGGGAACTGTGAATGTCCACCGGAAGAGATAGGGTAGCCCCCGATTGTACTACGACATTTCAATTATCCGAGTAATCTTTTTTTTCCATTTTTGTAATTTTTTTTTTATCTTTATTGCCTTGTGGTATTCTCACATTTTTTGCAAATTATATTGCATAGGTAGGAGCGCCTCTCAAAGATTTCGATTAACGCAAAAGGTTATTGATCAATTGGAGAAACTCTTGACTGCAGAAGATCAATCTTGTCAAGAGCTCGCTTACTAACCCTTTGTGCCTCCAAAGATGAAGATTGACCAAGCCTAGATATCCTCATTACTTAATTTAGCCTTGGGAAAGAGGAAAAGAGCATCCAAGAAGGCCTCACAATCGATTATGTCTTCCACAGGTCCTCATCTGGTTGTGGTTCCAACCACACCTATTCAAACCCAAGCATCTCAATATGTCCTCCCTTTGTCACCAGACTTTGATGATGACTCGCAACCTCTAGGTATAAAGCAACATGGATTGGTGTCCGTCCCTGTTCCTAGTACTCATATTTTAGTTCGTACCAAAATTCGTGGATTGGATTAAGCTACTCGAGCAACTGGGACTCCCATAATCTGGATTTCTGAGGCCACAGCAGTTTGAGCTCCGCCTCTTCTACCTCCTCCAGCATCTGGAGTTAGAACCTCTGCAATCTTGAGCTTACCAGGGGCTTCTAAAGAATAGATGTGTTAATTGTTGAAAGAGATAGGCCCATAAGCTTTGAACTATCAAGAAATATTTAAGAATGCTATTTGGTTCCTGTATGGGCAGTCTTGAGGCAAGAGTTGTTTTAGAATTTAGAAGCGTAGTCGAGTAGAGTTCTTTCGATCTCTCATCTGTGCACTCCTTCAAGTAATCTTAAATTTGTCTTTGTAATTCATCTGATGCGCTGATTGAGATTTTAAATAAGTTTAGGTATATTACGGAGTATTCACCTATCCTTTACCTTGGTTGGAAGTTCAGATGATACAACCAAACTGAATACCCAGCTCTTGCACTAACTAACCGAGTATAATCGGCTGGAAGAAGATCTCTGAACTATGTAGGACAAGAAGATTTCCCTTAAAACTGAACTAGCACTGGAGATGTCTTCAAAAGAACAATTTGAGACCAATTTGCAAACCGCTCGTGTTCAATGTGAGTTTTTTCAAAGTAGCAATCAGTCTCTGTTCAGTGAGAACTCCAGGCTCCTATATGAGGTTAGAAAGTTATCGGCTGAGAAATCTACATTAGGAGAGAAGTTCAATAAGCAACAATCCGAACTTGATCTGAATAAGACTCAACTGGATGCCAAAGTAGATGCCCTCCAGCAACTAGAGAAATGGAAAGAGTTGGTCTCCAATGAACTGAGCTTTGAGAAGGTTAAGAGCGTAGCTGATAGGTTGAAATAACCGATCTACTTTTAAACCGGATTTGGTAGTTTTCAAGTGTTTTAGTTGTATTTAATTGCTTTTTAGTTTATTTTTATGTAATTCAGGTGTAGGGATGCAAACAAGCGGCAAACAAGCGAAAATGGTGGAAAAATGGTGAAGAAATGATGAAGAAACAAAGTTTCAAGATCACAAGAGCTACTACCGCGGCAGTGAGAAATGCAGAAAGTGTTGAAAATGAGCAAGGCCCACCGCTTAGGCGGTGAAAGGGCAGAAGGTTTGGAGCCAGTCTCATGGCCGCGACCGTGATCCCATCACCGCGGCCGTGAAAGATCAGAATGTAACCGACTTATCCCACCACCACGGCCGTGATCCCATCGTCGCGACCGGGGGCTCTACACAACAAAATAGATATTTTGAGATATTTTGAAACTTTGTGCCTATTAATACCTATTCTCCCCATTCCCTTCAGAACTCTTGGATGCTTGGAGACCCCTTACACCTTAGATAATTTAAGAGTAGATTAGATTAGTTTTAGGAAGTGATTTTAGCCAATTCTTGTAGAGCTAAAAGAGGAAGTTCATTAATGGAGAAAAGGAAGCTTGGGAGGATCGTTCTTTGGCGAAAGTGGACCACTCCACTTTAAGATTTGATCTTTTTTTCCTTGTTTCTATCTTTGTAATTAATGATTTATTGTAAATGATGATTTTATCTTGGTTTAATGTTTCAATGGCCAAGATCATGTTAGTTTAGTTAGATATTAGCTAAGGTTAGCTGTAATTCATGTACATACTGTTTTGGTTGACTATAAGTTAATTTTAATGGTTTGTTATCTAATTCCAATTGGGTTTATCGCTATTTCAAGTTTATTATGCTTGTTACGATAAACCGAGAATATGAGGTTTGACACTCGGAAGAGGTAACCCCGAATTCGGACTAGGGTTAAACACTACGCGACAATCTAATAACCCGAGAAGGAGTTGGAGAGTGTGTAATCTATGAGGTTGGGTCAAGACTCACGTGGCTATGTGTTCGGAAAGGCGTTCAAGGGGGACTTCGGCGTCAACTCGAAGTCATGTATTCGCTCGCTTTTCAATCGGAAGAAGAAGCGAGTACGTTATAGAAACCGAGATTGTTGGATGTGATAATAACCATTATTGATAACTAAACTAAGCCAAATAGGTACTAAGTGAATGAAATCGATCCCTAGTTAATTAGTGTAATTGGAATTAATCCTTAGGAGTAGTTTTAATTAGTTTAATTTAAATATTAAATTGAATCGTCAGGATAATATGAGACTACGTAAATTGCGGTACTCAATTATTCACACTTTCCCTGAGGACACGACACCCAATCTTAACCGATCCACTATTCTAAAACTTTGACCTTGTATACTTGCGAGTGTAAGTAGCGGCGTATTCACGCGCTACCAAGTTTTTGGCGCTATTGCCGGGAATTGTGTGAATTTTAAGTTGATATTGTGACTAAGTGGTCGAATGTTAATCCTAACATTTATTTTTAATTTTTATTTTTGTTTTATTGTATTAGTGTGATCAAGCCGTGCGAGAAACAATGAAGAATATTAGAATTCTTAATTCTCAATCCCGAGATCGAGCGTATATTGAAAATGATAAAGACAGAGAGGAGAAGCCGACTTCAAGCCATGATCTTGATCCAACTGAGCATTTGAGCACAAACTCCTTGTCTATGGGCAATTTTGGTAAAAATGCTTAGCCACACGAAAGTCCAGCTAGGGATGTTAAAACACCTGCTTCACCCATCCGTGCCGCTATATCTGTTACAGAAACTCCCTTCCAATAAGATGATGGTGATGACTCCTCGTTAGGTGGACAGTAGGGGATAAGACTTCTACGCCTTATTCCCTAGGTATGTGTTTAAACCCAATTTTTTCCAAAAAAATGTTATATTTTATTGGGTTCGCTGATTTATAGTTAAACACTGCCGTGTTCAGGCCTAGATGGGATGGAATGGATGTTAGTATAGTGGATGTTCATCCATTTTGATTATTTTTGTAGAGAATGATGAACCATTATTTTTTGAACAAACTGCAAAAAATTTTAATGTACAGAATTATGTTTACGTATGTGTTTTATTGTTTTAATTAATGTTTTAGTTTTTAATTTCCAATTTAGTTTAATCCTTGTTTTTACATGTGTAGTTTTTAGATTAGTATGTATGTTAGTATTAGATTTAGTTTAGAATTGTGTATGTATGAAGTTGTATTTGCATGTTTAGTTGTTGAGTTCATTTGGTCCAAGTCCCGATAATAAGAATTATCCCCTAATTGCATATTGAGATTGGGAGTAATGCCTTCCATGTGTGTTTTGTGTGCTTAACATGTCGATTGGGTAAAAATTATCTCGATCCTAAAATCACACGACATTCGGACTCAATGTATAATAATTTGAGCAATTAAACGCCGATTATTCAATATGAAGTTCATGACAAAAATAAGGAATCTAGAACTTGATTTGGGAGAAACTTAAGGCGAAATCCTAGGTAAGGTAATTCCAGAGATGTAATTTAGGCTATCATTTTTTCACTTGAACCGTTATAGCTAACCTAAAAAATTCCGTCCCTTATTTCCCCTGTCAAAGCCGATAACGTAATCAATTCTGAAAATGTTCAAATACTCTTTTCATTTAAATTTTTCCTAAACTAATGTCGTTAAGCCTAATTTTCAAATTGAGTAAAATCAAGTGAGCGGTGGGGTTTTGGTTGAATTTTTATTGACTCGGTATTACTATATTCACTTGTCACTTTAGTATTTCTTTTCATACACTCCTAAAATAAGTTTGGGGGTGTGTTTCTACCATTTCTTTTTGCATATTCCGAAAATTTTATAAATTCGAATAAGTTTGGAAGTGTGTTTCTCTAACTTCTTTTTCTACACTCCTAAAATGGTTATTATTCGAATTAATTTAGGAATGTGTTTAAAAAAAAAAAAAAACGTATGTAAATAGTATTTTTATTTTCTTTTCTTTTGACAAGAGAATACACATGATCTTCGTTTCTTATTCAGAGTTGTACTCTAAAAGTGTGGGGTTATGAGAGAGGATAGCGACAAGTGATTTTACCTCGGGTATCGATCAATTAAACCGATTATCTATTTTCAAATACAGTGATACTTGTGGTCGTTCTCCAAAGCCAAATCAAGCCCTATTGATCTATATGAATATCCGAGCCTACATTAGTGGATAGTAGACCCCAATCAAGCGTATGGTTTTCCTGAATCCTTAAACGGTATACGTTATGAACTTAACAATTAAATAATCCAATCCGATATGTGCAGAGAGGGCCTAAAACTACTGCAAGCCCACCGCCGAGGCGGTGAAACAACAGTAAGGTCTCTGATCCCACCATCGAGGTCGTGACTTAATCGATATACCCACTGCCACGGGGGTCACTCTGCACAGCTGTTAGATATTTTTTTAGATATTTGCTCCCTATTTAAGCCTCTCTCCTCTCTCTTTTTCTAACCCCCGGCCATAGGAGACCCCTTAGGGTTCCTAATATTTTGAGAGTGTTTTGGGGTGTGCTCAACCAATTCCGAAGGAGAAGAACACGTTGCAAAGAAGGAGAAGTGATCGTTGGACGGTTTGAGCATGTTTAGCTCAGTTTTCATTGTATAAATGGTTATGGCTATGAACTAAACAAATTTTGTTTAGGGATTAATATATTTTATGAAATCGTTGTTTGTTTGAATTTGTGTTTTGTTAATGGTTGTTCTTCTCCATTTCGATTGTGTTTACCGTTATTTTTTCATATTATGCTTGTTTAGATAATTAGAGAATACAGAGTTTGACACTCAGGAGAGGTAACCTCGAATTCGAATTAGGGTAAACACAATGCGACGATCTAATAACCCGGGAGGGAGTTAGAAAGAGTGCAATCAATGACATTGGGGCAAGACTCATGTGACCTAGTGTCATTAAGACGTTGAGGGGGACTTCTTCGTTAACGCAAAGTCGCATATTCACTCGTCTTACACTCGAGAGAGGTGGCGAGTGAGTTTACGACACAGAGATTGTTGGATACATCGAACGCCGTTATTGTAAACTAAACGAGACCAAACACGTTTTTGTAAACAAAATTAATCCCTAGGAAATCTTTTCCCTAAACATCTCAATATAATATTAGTATAGTTAGATTAATTAACTTAGTATTAGTATTAATTAATTATAAACTCAATTTATGTCGCCTAAATAAAATTAGGTTATGACAATTGCGGCACTAGACAATAATCTCAACCAATCCCAGTGAATACGACAACCCCTACTTCTTCCCATCTATACTAAAACTTTACCCTTACACTTGCGGTGAAAGTGGCGACATAATATTCCGCCATCATCTAGACATTGTTTGATTAGTTGGCTGCCTTTTCAATTTTTATTTTCATTAGTTTTGTAATGATGGCATTTTGTAATTATGACTACCTTTAAACATCAACTGCATTTAGTCTTGGAAATCATCATCTTTTTCCTTCGACATTGGTTGTTGTCATTTCGTATTTGACATCATAAATGTTTTGACGATTTGGTTTCACCTTTTTTGTTGTTTGGTGGACGTTGGTTTGGCTATTTAAAGCCAAATCCTCTTAAGATTTCTTTATGTTTTCTCCTATTTTGTTAGTCTTCTATCATCTTCTTCCTTCTATTTTTTTCTATTTCGTATCAGCTATAGACTCATCATCCTCAGCATCAGCTATCTTTGATGTCGTTCAGGCTGAGAAGAAGAAAGAGGTAAAACTAGGGCAACAATTTTGAGAACTCATGATGATGGCCAGGGTTCTTGACGAAGAGCATCTATGGATTCACACTATCGAAGACACCTGTGTTGCCTTTGCCTCTCTTGATGTTGCCCATTTTTGTGCTATATCTCAAATCCACGAACTTCGTGATCACCTGAAGTTGGCAGAAAAGAAGATCAACGATCTGCGAGCCCAAGTTCACATCCATAAATCCTATAACAGCGTGCTGAAGACGAAGAATGACAAGCTCTTGGAGAAGAAAGAGAAGATACGCTATCTGATTCAAGCGTTAAATCAGTATGAAGAACATGACTTCTACCATTCGAACTTAGATTTTGAGGGCTTAGGTCCTGTGTGTTCTCCTGGATCAGATTAGTTTCTCTTTTTATTTTTTATTTTTTATTTTTTTATGAAAAGGCCTCTAGAGCATTTTTTGAACAATACGAGCTTATTAGTCACCAAATAAGCTTCTATAGTGCTCTTTCAATGGCTCCATCAAATATGGAATGCTCATTGGTAGGATTCCTATGATGGAAAAATCTAATTTATGTTGCAAGAAAGATGTAATGCACCTTTAGATTTGTATTGATTCCGTGATAGGAAGTGACAAGTTCAAGACTTTCTTCATTTTTAGATTTTACTGATGTATTTGTTGTGTATGAAAACTGTTTGGGCTTCATATGTTGCGTGTTAAATGATCTTCTGAAGTAATACTCACATCGAAATGGGATATATGGAGCATAGTCTGTCACATATCGAGTATTAAATCGTGTATTTAACTTCGTAAATGTTTTAGAAATGGGCGTATTAGGCATATTAGTATTCCTCCTGCCCTCCTTCATTACACGTTCAAGTAATAAACATGTTATAGATTGCCTGAGTCTTCGAGATCTATGGCTGAACTGATCTTGGCGGCTCCGTTAATGGATTGCCTAGGTAGCTTGGTTTGTAAATGAACTAATTTAGGTAGTTTAGCTCGATTGATGAGCTAATTTTGGTAGCTAAGCTTATTTATAAATTGATGAGCTTATCTTGACAATTCAGTTTATGAATGAACTGATTCTGGTAGTTTGGTTTAATCGGTGAGATTATCTTGGCAGCACAGTTTATGAACTAACAAATTGATCTTGGTAGCTCAGTTTGTGAACAAACTGATCTAGGCAGTTCAGTTGAGCTGAGCTAGGTAACTTAGCTTGTGAGTGAACTGATCTAGGCAATTCAGTTGAGCCAAGCTAGGTAGCTCAATTTATGAATGGACTGGACTAGGAAGTTCAATTGAGCTGAGCTAGGCATCTCAATTTATGAATGAACTAGACTAGGCAGTTCAGTTGAGCCGAGCTAGAGCTCAATTTATGAATAAATTGATGAGCTGATCTTGGCAGCTCAATTCGTGAGTAAACTAGACTAGGTAGTTCAGTTTGATTGATAAGTTGATCTTGGCAGCTTGGTTCGTGAATGAACTAGTTTAGAAAGTTCATTTTCGGTCTTGTCTATTGTTTTAAGCGTAAGGTTGATCATTATGGACACTTCTTAAATAGATGAGTGGTTTTTATTGCTTATTCAGAAAATAACAGGGAATAATTCTTTTTCAAAACTTAAAAAGTCACAAAACGAAAATTATAAAAACTCACAAAAAGTCTTTAAAGTAAACTAAAGCCCTGAGTTGGGCTGCTAATTCTAGCTCTGGAGAACATCGATTCCTAATCTGGGCTATTGGTTTACACTTTTCCGAGCTTTTGCCTTTATCGCTATTGTATAGCTCTCTTCCCTTTCATGGCCATCGCAAAACACTGCCTAGATGCGACTTGATCTCCTTTAATTACAGTTACCCTGCCATTATTTACATACTCGATACATTGATGGAGGGTAGACGCCATAACTCTCATTGCGTCGAGCCAAGGTCGTCTCAGGATAGTATTGTATGGGGATGTAGAGTTTATTACCATAAACTTGGTAACTTTGGTCACTCCATATTCATCTTTGTTTGCAGTGACGGATAAGGTGATCTTCCCCCTTCGGAGAGCTTATGTCTTCATTAAAACCTACCATTACTGTTTGGGTTGACCCAACGTCTGAGTTAGGAATACCCATTTGGTTGAGTATGTTGACAAAAATGATATCGGTTGAGCTGCCGGTGTCGATTAGGACTCTTCTTACCTCAAAGTTGGAAATTCGGACCATTATTACCAAGGCGTCATCATGAGGGTGAGCTACCCTATAGTCCTTATCATTGAATGTGATCACCGTCCCAGTGTTGTTGGTTAGAGCCATCACTTCTATATAGCATCGTTCTTATGCTGTCTCGCGGATTTTCATATTTTGTTCACGATTTGACCTTCAAGTATAAGGACCCACCATATTTATCATGTAGATAATCCCACGAGTATTATTCGGGTCATCATTCTTCCTTTCATTGTTGTGGTTCCCTGGATGAGCTTCACTTCTTGCCCTCTTTCCTTCCCTTGTTTGCTCTTGTAGATATCCACGCAATCGTCCCACATTAATCAATCGTTTGATCTCTCTTTGAAGTTCTCGACAGTCCTCAGTATTATGTCTATGATCCTTGTAGAACTCACAGTATTTGTCCTTGTTCTTGTTGGATTTCGTTGGGAGTTTAGGAGGCCACTGCATGACCTCAAATGATCTGATTGCATAAAGAATTCTAGAGATCATCATCCGCAAGCTTGGAAGGTTTGGCCCTTGATGTACCCTTACTCTCGTCACTGAGCTCCTAGGACGCTCTCTCTATCTGTCCAAGGCACCGCGCTTATCTCTTTGACGATCTACCTCACTGGACCTGGGATTGTCTTTCATTATTGTTCTTCCTTCACACGCGTATTTGACGTCTTCTAACTTTATATAGGGTTTTGCCTTCTCCATCAGCTCAATCATAGTTTTCAGGGTGTGCTTCATCAGTAAATCTTGGAATCGACCTGATCTCAATCTTGAGGTAAACGCATTTTTAATGAGGTTTGAATTACATCCTTCGATGCATGTTAGTTCCTCGTTGTAGTGATTCATGTATTGAAGCAAAGATTATCATATTTCCTATTGCAAAGCTAGAAGGCAGTCAACATCTTT
The DNA here is from genome assembly GCA_016647705.1 of Eucommia ulmoides. NCBI lineage: Eukaryota > Viridiplantae > Streptophyta > Magnoliopsida > Garryales > Eucommiaceae > Eucommia > Eucommia ulmoides. The sequence continues at coordinate 31,960,935 of CM028341.1, read as the reverse complement.
CATCAGCCTTTGACACGTGATGAATCGGTCAATGAACTGCTTCCCAAAATCCATAAAATATGAGATTGAGTTGGGTGGTAACGTGTGTAACCACTCCAGGGACGACCCTTTCAAGGTTATCGTAAAAGCTCAGCAAAACGCAGAATTACCTACTCCGTAGAGTGCCATCAAATGTTTGAACTGTCAGATGTAATCTATTGGGTCTGTTTTTCCATCGTACTTCTCAAATTTGGTGGGGTCAAACTTGTCAGGCAGCGGTACTTCTAGGATGTCCAAGGTGAAGGGCATCTCAGTTCCCCTTAGAAACACGTCCAACTCATCCATTGGTAAATCTCTGCCCTCCAATGCACCACGTCCCTGGTGGCACTCTACCGTCTTATTTTAGGTAAGCATTCGTCTCTCACCTGGGCGATTACTCATATCCCTCTGGTCGGTTCATCTTCCTTGTGACGAATCTAGGAATTCTGGAGACTTCGCTTGCTCTCCCAAACCGTTATCGACAGGAGAGGGCTGCTGAGCATTCCCATCAATCTGCTGGGCCATCCTCATCAACATCCTTTCTATTGCAGCAATCTTCACTATTAACGCGTCGATTCTTGTGTCCGTCGTTTGCATCTTAGAGCGAGGAACGGTATGTACTCTACCTGAGGTCTCCATACATGCTCATATGCTCATTGGAGGTGGTATTTCACTCCCCTAACTCAAACCAATCACTCTTGATCGTAATTGTGTCATCTCGACAAAGAACTTCTTTTTGTTCTTCTTCTCACAGATGGCGCCAAATGATGTTACCAAAAATCTCTGGTACGTGTTACAACTCCTCATGTGCCGAAAATCTCTACAACTTGCAATCCAACCTGTAAAACCAGTTAGTTGTGAAAGGGACACTGTGTGGTGTTGGTCAAAGAACTTCCAATGTAGAATAAGATCATACTGCTCTTTGAGAGATAAAAAGCTTAAGAATGTAATATTGAGAATAATCTTAAGAGTTCCCTGTCATACCTCCTTACTTTCTGCATGTATAGACTATTCTCCTTGTAACCATCCATCCCCATGATCCTCTCCACGTTCCATATTGGGTTTGTCGTGAATGTTGTCTGGGCTCCCATTACGGCTGTCATGCCAATTACGCTCATGTGTATAGGAGAGGGGTAGGTGAGATTGTGTAACCATTGACCACAGGCCCCAATGCTGATCATCAAGCCTCTATTAGAAGACCTCATTCTACGCCAGGTCAGCCCAAGCGTGGTTGGGCTTTATTAATAGGCCAGATACACCACATTTTAGGCCATCATCACAATCGGCCCATGGTTCAGTTTCGAATCACCTCTCCCTGGTTGGGTTTGATCGATAATTTTGACCCGATAATCCATCATCATCTGCCACGAATCATAGGCGGGAATTTTTCCCATATCAAAACTTATTCATTTATTAAATGAATGAGTTTCAGAATGAGATATTTTTTAGCTAAGCTTCAGTAGTTAATATAGAAACAATTTCATTCATTATAGCCTTACATAAAACTCTGACGTCTCATAAGCATGAGAAAAAATGACAAAGTATATAATAAACATTAGAAACTAGAAAATTAATGACAAGACAAAAATATATATATATATATATAATCTGTTAGTCTAGTGAGCTATCCAAGAGGGAGTGAATTGGGTAGTAATAAAAATTATCTAATAATAACACTTCAAAAATCAAATAATTAATTTTATCCCAAATTAATTATTATCTTTATAACACTTGAATTTTCAAACAATTAATTTAATCAATTAATCATTTTATCCTAAATCGATTATTATCTTTATAATGCAGCGGATAAGTGTTAAAATCTAAGTGCACACCCAAAAAACAGGAAATGAAGAAAATAACAATGCAGTACATCAGGATATATCTTGGTTCACCAAATTACTCTTGGCTAATTTAGTCCTCCGAGCCCCACGGAGATTCGCACCCACCAAACCACTATGATTTTTTTAATCAGGTAGGAACCAAACCCTTACAAAATTATTCTTTTCGCAGGCTCAGAATCAACCTTTACAATTCCTTTTTTCAAGTTCAGAAATAACCTTATCTTTTTCCCAAATTAAAGATTAACCTAATCTTTTTACAGACTAAGGATCAAACCTAATTATTTTATACATTAAGGATCAAACTTAATTCTTTTATATCTTAGGCTAAGAGTCAAACTTCACCAAAATACTCCAAGTATCCTTTTCACCGGTAATGATTGAACCGTTACAATTCATACAATCTAATTCTAATCGGGAAGAATTACGCCTATCTCTTTTCACGGAAAAAGAGTAACTCAATCTTTTTATACTCTAGGCAAATATCAAAATCTCAATCTCTTTATCGGAAGATATTGAAATCAGCTGCCCCTAATTAGATACTCCCAATAGTATCTAATTCGACATACAACTCACCAATTACAATAAAATTCATAAGTTCTACCCACTCGGAGTTTCTACCACCCCAAATTAATTTAAACTCAATTAATATCTCGATAATTACTAGTGATAGGATTAAGTGAGGAAACAAAAATATGATTATAAATAGTATAGGTAACACAAAATTGAACACGTAATCAGATTATCACACAAATCGTTTTAAAATATTGTTTTTATGTTTTTAAAGTTCAGAAATAATTTCACAAGATCAATTATCCAAGCAAGTGATAATAACAATAATAAACTCAATTAAGAATAAGCTTGAAACACTTTTACGAAAAAAAAAAAAAACTGATTATAATAGATATGGGTAGCACACAAATAAGTATATAATCAGATTTTCACCAAAAATTGTTTTAAAATATTTTTATGGGATTTAAGGTTGAGAAAATGATTTTATCAAGATTTTACCAACCAAACAAATATAGAAAAATAAATATGCAATATAGACTGATAGTTTGGAAAGATCTTACCAGAATAACACCAAAGAATTAGAGATTGAAACGCTAGACAGTTTAACTCAGTGACGCTAACACAATCAGCACTTTAATTCAAGAATTTCTCAACAATTGATCTCACAATTTGATCTCTCAAAATAATATTAAAATGATGACTCTTAGAAAAGTTTAGAAACTGAATAGTTCTTGATATTATCTTCTTCTTCTTCTTCTTCATTTTTTTTTTTTTTTTTTTTTTTTATGTGAAATTTGCAAGTTTATATATAAGGAATTAAAATAAGCCCTCCAACGGTTAGTTTTCAAATAATAAGCATCTAAAAAGCATATATAGACCTCATATATCATTATATTCCATTTTAGGTATAATTTACTAAAATAAAGCTTTCAAAACATTCAATTGAGTCCCTAAAAAAAAAATCAAACTCAAATCGATAAGATAGAAAATATTAAAAGGATCAATTTGAAAAACACTTTAATTTCATGTACCAAATATATAAGGATATTCAAATAAAAGTATTATATATTTAATATATTTGTTGGCCCAATGAGCTATCCAAGAAGGGGGTAAATTGGGTAGATAAAAAAATTTAATCCAAATAATAATACTTCAAAAATCAAATAATTAATTTTATCCTAAATTAATTATTATCTTTATAGCAGCAGATAAATATTATCAACTAAGTGTACACCAAACAACTAAATATAAATAAAGTAAATAAAACAGTACACCAGAAATTTATACTGATTCACCAAGTCATTCTTGGCTAATTCAGTCCCCCGAGCTTCGCGAAGATTTGCACCTACTAATCACTATGATTCTTTTAACCAGATAGGAACCAAACCCTTACAAAATGATTCTTTTCACAGGCTCAGAATTAACCTTTATAATTCTTTTTAACAGGCTAAGGAATAACCATATCTTTTTCTCAAGTTAAAGATTAACTTAATTCTTTTATACTTAGGCTAAGAATTAAACCTTACACAAAAATCACTCCAAGTATCCTTTTACCCGGTAAGAATTGAACCGTTACAAATTTACTCAAAATTAATTTTATTCAGAAAGAATTAACACTTAATCTTTTTGTACTCTAGGCAAAGATCAAAACCTCAATCTCTTTACCGAAAGGGATTGAAACCAACTACTCTTTGATTAGACACTCCCAATAGTATCTAATCCGACACACAACTCACCAATTACAAAATTGATAAGTCTTTTTTCCATTCGGAACTTCTACTACCCCAGATTAATTTGAACTTAATTAATGTCCCAATGCTAATGATAGAAATATAGTGAGAATTTCAAAATCTGATTTTAACAAAACGGGTAGCAAATAATTTAGCACGTAATCAGATTTTCTCAAAAAATCGTTTAAAAAATAATTTTCAATTTAAAATTCAGGAAAACGATTTCAAATATCAAAATTCCAAGTATTAAACAATAATATCACACAACAGTTAATAGCAAAAGCTTGAAACGATGTCACTAGTAATCCACCGAATAAAGAATGATTAGCAATGAAACTTCAAGTCGGCAGTAGCAATAATCCATAACAATTTTTCTTAAGAACGCTTCTCAAGAATACTTCTGACAATACACTCAGTATGATTTCAAAATGATCAATCTTAGAAAGCACAAGAACTGAATAACTCTTAAGATATGAATGATTGGGATTATTGAGACCTAAAAAACGTAGGTCAATTTATATGGAATTAGAACAAGCGCTCCAACGGCTAATTCTCATATATCATGACAAATAATTACTCTAATAGAACCCTTATATCATTATGACTTAATCCTGGTATAATTTACTCACTTATAACTCTTAAAATATTCAATTAAATCCTTCAAACTCAATTAGATAGGATAGAAAGAATTACATGAACCAAATTAAGAAATAATTAAAATACTTGAACTATATCTGTAGGGATAGTAAAATATCAACTATATATCTTAAATTCTATCAGATTCCTAAGATGTCTCTCATATCCTAACCATAAAACAACTAGTAATGGCTACTTTTTGAATCAAAACTATGAAATCCTCGAATCCTTAAACTGACTGTCGGTTGACCGACCAGAAGGCGTAGGTCGACCACCCAATTCAGGATATAGCCCAAGCCAAAAATCTCTCACCCATAGGTCGACCTCCACTCCTTCTTCTATTGACCGGACGATACAGAGAGTTTCTCAGGTTGATCTCTCAACTTTGTTTGTTGACCTAATGATTCAAAGAGTTCCTCTTTTGGCCATAGGTCGACCTAGCTGTCGACCAAATGATTCAGAGAGTTCAACTAATTCCCATAGGTCGATCGACCAAACACCATAAGTCGATCTGTCGATTCAGAGACTGCATAATTCCAACACTTTCTCATCGGTTGACCGATCCCTTTAGGCAGCTCGACCGATCCTGATGGAACATATTTTCCTTAATTCATTTTTAACTCAAATCTTCGATATTTTTGCCCCCTTGAATCGATTTCTTTTCTTGGCTAACTCAATTATCACTTAAATTCAATTTTAATCATTTATCTTTTTTATATCAATATTTATTCTTCAATTTCACATAGGAGCAAATATGTTTAACTAATTAGGATCTTATTAAAAACACACATAATCATAAAACCATTTTTGTGTCGTGTGTGATCCTAATCGGGATAAATTAAGAATAAAAATATATAGAGTTGTTTTCACCTAGATTCTTCGGAATTTTCAATCTCTTAGTATCCGTATCTACATCCTTCACAATTTCTTCATGATGTTATCGTCTCTGCATCCTTTATAATTACTTCATGATACTGTCTAAAACTCTTTAAACTGAAACATTCAATAAACACGTTAGTTCCATCAAAAACATCAACACCTAATTGTTAATCAAAATCTTGGGATCAAAATAATTTTATTTTATTTTTGTGATCAAAGGCATTATTTATTATCTCTTAATATTTGTTTTATAGGTATAGAAGAAAATTAATGGATAAAGAAATGGTAAAAAATCAATACTCAACTTGGCTAAAATTTACTAAGCTCTTCACTTTTCACAATTAATTTTAACCATTAAAATGTATATAATCACAAGGTAAAAAAAATTATAGTTAAACAACGAAATTGAAATATTATATGCAAAGTTTAAAAATTCATAGATATTATAGTAGAATTTGTCATATTTTGGGTAGGTTGTGAAAATAACTTTCCTTGAAAAGAATATCAAATTAGAGCATTCATAACGGTGTACTTTTGTCAAATAAATCGTGGTCCTTTGTTATCATATATTCTTAAATACAATTTGTTTATTATATAATTGTTTTTTTGTATATTTCTCACATCACCTATTTTATTAATTACTTTATAATTTTACAAATTTAATTATAATTTTGTTTTTTCCTGTTTTCAGTTTTGGAACTTTTTTTTTTGTAGTCCCCATACACTGACAAATATTCTAGTAAAATAGCAATCCCTAATGATTTTTTATGATATTAATAATGTTTATTTTTTAGTCCTCATCAATTAATGTATGTAGCATTTGACCGCAATACCCTTGTGTGATTTCAATGTCATCAATTCTCTCTCGCTTGTTGAAAAAAAAAAAAAATCACATAATTATATAAACTAAGTAAAATCATAAACAAATATCACATGTTATTTTAATGTCTTTAAAAAATTAAGAACAACAACAATTAAATTAATAAAATGAAGTATAGAATAGAGAGAAACTAAATGTCTGGTAGATCGAGACGTGTAATCACTACCCTAAGAAAAGATACGTCACTTCTATGGACAGAGTTGAATGATGAGCCCATCCGAAAATATAATATCTCTAGGGAGTCAAGATGCAAGTAAGACATTCCTATAATAAATCGATCGCGAATCTTATTGGCTGTAAATCATTAACTAAATAATATATGTAAATATAACAAAATGTAACTTCTTTCTATTTCTCTATCTTGAATAGAATAACGTTCACTATTTTATGTGTTAAGAACTATTCTCTTTATTTTTCTCTATTTTTTTTTTCTATATAGAGTATATGGACTATGTAACTCTCAATATAATATTAAGTACTCATAATTTTATTATTAATAAAATCACTAATCATATACATAAATATAACAATAATAACATTGTAACACACACACATATACATATACATATATATATGTATATATACGTATACGTATACATATACATATGTGTGTGTATATATATATAATGGAATTTATAAAGGCATTTTAATAAATTTTATAACTTAATCACAATAATAATGTCTAATAAACATGTAATTAAAATAAATAATTTTAACAATTATAAATATATATTAATAATATTTTTATTAAATAAAATAATATGATTCATATAAATATAACAAATTAAATATTTAAATTTAAATTATTAACCCCCACATAATTTAAAATTAAAACTAGACTAAAAGAAATGGGCAATATAATATTGATAACTGCGTGTAGGTATCTCCAAGATTTGAATCTCACTTAGTATAACAATTATATATGTGAAGAAATCATACTGAACTATGTCTTGAAGTAAGTCCTTTTGGCCGAACTTTAGCAAGCACACACAAAGTATGAATATTAGACCATGTTCACAATTTTGTGCTTTTATGGCCATGCTTGGGCATCTTGATTCTCATTATAGTCACTAGGAAAAACTCAATCCCATAATCGTAGCCTCATGCCAACTCTCACTTAGTTGAGTCCTCCATGGGAATATTTGACCTCTACTTTGCAAGAGTTTTTGTACCTTGGTCTCATTAAGGATTATACCAGTCTTTAATATCACATTTTACAACAATACTAGTGTCTTAGGGATAAGTAAGAGAATCATTTGAATGAATTCTCTTAGTTATATATAATGTTATTATATATGTCATGTAGTATTGATTGTTACTACTCATTGGACCTCTTTAATGGGATTTCCAATCATAAAAGTTACATTACAGGAAAAAACAAGATCTATCACAGTTCAAAACAGTAATTGAAACGTTTTTATCACACTTTCTGTTCTTGATAGATGGAGGTGTGATAGAAAGTAAAATACTTTTTATTACATTTACCAATTGTGATAGATGATATATATTAAAAAACTATGATGCCACTCAAAATGCGAGATGGGTTACTCACTTATAATCTCGATTGGACATCAAAACTCGATGTTTAGTCTATTTAATCTTAGTTTTTCCATATAATTAAAGGGGTCATATATATATATATGATCAAAAAAAAAAAGACCATTTGGAGAATATCTATCTCATTTATATATCAAACTAAGATTTTTACTATCTTTTTATCACACTTAAAAATCGTCCTTTTTATTATTAAGATATCACATATATATAAAAACAATGATTGTCTCTCTTACCTTTTTATTTTTTATAAATATCAATCTTCCACCATTGTATAAAAAAATGCCATAAAAAATTAACTGACAAATAAATTTCATGCTTCCAAAACAATGAAACTATTAAACTACTAATTTGATGGCTATTAATAACATAAGAATTTTACATCAGTATGAAAAGCACAAATAATATTATTTTTCAATACAAAAATCATAAACTACTACAAATTATACAAGAATCATAAACAAGTCCCTATTTTTGGATAAGTTTTACAACATATCTATCATTTAATTAAAACTTACTCGATATTTAACTATCAAAATTTTATGTAATGATCTCTCAATGTGATTCAAAGTAAATCTTGTTCGCTTATAATCTCGTCCAACGTCTTTTTAGATCTACTTTTCTTCTAGTAGCCCCCTGTACTTGAACTAAATCACATTTTTTCACTAGTGCTTCAATGAGCCTTCTACACACTTGCTCAAACCATCATAAATGTTTTTCTCTAATTTTCTCTTCAATGAGTGATATTTCTAAATTATCTCTAATAGTTTCATTCCTAATTCTATCCATTCTCATCTTCTCACTCATCTACTGCAGCATCCTTATTTCTGTCATCCCAATTTTCTAGACATGTATGATTTTTACCGCTCGACATTCTGAACCATACATAAGCATTGGTCTTATAGTAGTTTTATAAAATTTTCCTTTAAATTTCAATGAAATCGTACGATCACAAATCACCCCAACCACACTCCTCCATTTTAACCAACCTGTCTTGACTCTATGCGAAATATCATCCTCGATTTTGCAATTATTCTGAATCATTGAACCTAAATATCTAAAATGATAAACCTTTGGCACCTCCTTATCTCTAATTTTGACTACATCAATATCTCTCCGGGTATTACTAAAATTGTTAATGCATGTATTTTGTCTTATTTCGACTAACCTTCAAATCTTTAGACTCTAAAGCTTCTTGTCGCCTCTCTAACTTAGTATTAAAACATATTTTACTTTCATCAACTAATACTATATCATCTGCAAACAACATACTCCAAGATACTTTATCTTGAATATATTTTATGAGTTCATCCATCACTAGAACGAAGAGATAGAGACTTAAAAGTAATCCTTGATGTGAGCCTATATTAATAGAAAATGCACATGTTTCTTCTCCTCCTATTCAAATGCTAGTGGCTATACCTTCATACATATCATTAATTACCTCGATGCACACATTGGACACATGTTTCTTTTTTAACACCCACCACAAAACTTCTTTGAGTATCCGATCATAAGTCTTTTCCAAGTCCACAAATATCATATGTAAATCTTTCTTCTTTTTCTTATATTTGTTCATTAATCTCCTAAGTAAATAGATAGTTTCAGGGGTTGATCGACTGAGCATAAATCTAAATTGGTTATCTTCTATGATCATTTCATATCTTATTCTATATTCTATTACCTTCTTTCAAAGTTTCATAGTATGACTCATGAGTTTTATACCCTGATAGTTTGTGTAACTCTGAACATTCCCTTTATTTTTATAGATGGACACTAAGATACTCCTCCTCCAATTGTCAGACATTCTTTTAGTCCTCAAAATGGTATTGAAAAATCTAGTCAACCACTATATCCCAATATCTCTCAAACTTTTCCACACCACTATAGGAATTTAATCTAGACCTACTATTTTTCCAATTCTCATATTCCTTCATGCTATTCTAACTTCAGAAACCCTATTTCTTCTATAAAACCTATAAATTCTATCTGAAGATAAATTAGGTAACGCTAGTCTAGATTCTCCGACGTTGTTCTCATTAAATAAAGTATAAAAATAATTTCTCCATCGTTCCATAATCTCCTCATCCTTCACCAAGACTTATTCATCAGTGTCTTTGATGCATTTGACACTTCCAATATCTCTAGTATTTCGTTCACATCGCTTAACAAGTTTAAATATATCCATCTCATCTCTCTTTTGTGTCTAACTTTTGGTACAAGTTATCGTACGCCCTAAATTTTGATTCCTTATTTACTTTTATCGCCTTTGTTTTTGCGTGTTTTTACTTATCCAAACTCTCCCTACTTCGACATTTTAGCTATTTTTTATAGGCAATTTTCTTGTCCCGAACAGATTTTTGGACCTCCTCATTCCACCACAAACTTTCTTTATATCGTGACCCTCCTCTTCTATAAACTCGTAAAACTTTTCTTCCTATCTCTCTAATACAACTATAGACATATCACTCCACATTTTGTTTACATCCTCGTGTTTCTTCCATAGCTCATCATTACTAATTTTATCCTTAAACAACTCCATCTTTACACATTTTAGATCTCTCCAACGTATCATTGCATGCCTATTTATCTTAAACTCCCGTTTTCACTCCTGAAACTTCAAATCGGTTACCATCAATCTATGTTGGGTAGCAATACTCTCTTTAAGTATGATTTTACAGTCTTAACATATTAAATGATTACTCATTCTAGTAAGAACAAAATTTATCTAGTTATTCCTCTATCCACTCTTAAATGTGATAAGGCACTCATCACTTTTCCTGAAACATGTATTTAAAAGGACTAAAGCATACGCCACAGCAAATTCTAAAATCATCTCAATCATTGCATTATTCTCTCCAAATCCATAATCACCATGTACTTTCTCAAAAGTCCCCATTTTCTTCCCTACATATCCACTTAAGTCTCTCATAATAAATATTTTTTCTTGGTTAAGTATACTTTAAATAACTTCGTTCATCTTCTCCCAAAATTCTCGTTTAACATTTTCTTGTAATCCAACTTGGGGAACGTACACACTAATAACATTAATCACCTACCAGCCAATAGTCAACTTCATAACTATCATTCTATCGCTAATTCTCTTAATATCGATCACGCTATCCTTTAAATCCATATCTACCATGATGCCCACCTCATTCCTAAATTTGTCATTCCCCGTATACCATAATTTATACCTTGTGCTCTCAATTTCTCTAGACCTCTCTCCAACCCACTTAATTTCCTGCAAGTATAAAATATTAATCATCTTCTAACTCATCACGTCTACCAATTCTCGAGTCTTATCCGCCAGCGTTCTTATATTCCATATTGCCAACCTAAGTCTATTCTCATGGACTAATTTCTTTATCTGCACTCGTCCACCAATGCGGAAACCTTCGCTCATTTGACACCGTATCCGGGTGAAAACACAATGCGTCACTTCCGGGCGACGCCCTAGCCCACCCTTGCTCATTTTGCACTACATCCGAGCGATGAAAATGCAGTGCGTTGCTAGTAGAGAACGCCCCAATGTTTAATGTATTCGGATTCATGTCATAAAAGTTCTGACAAAATTTTACGCTGGCTGTCAACTACCTAACGCAACTCTCCTCCTTCACCCGGACTTGAGACCGACTATGTGTAAAGAATAAAGTATCAAACCCCACAGGCGGAATTAAATACTTGAAACAAGTAAAGGAAAAAAAAGTTCAATTTTAAATTGACAAATTCATTTACCAAAACAAAAATGTACTCACATTCAACAAAATTAAAGTATAAAAAGATACTTAAGAATATAAATTTGCAACAGTATTGATAAGTTGAAAGTTAAACTTTATCATAATTAGGGCATTAAAAAATGAAAGATAAGCAGAACGAAAACTTGAAATCACCTCTTAAACAAATTTCATAACACAATAATACTATTACAACAAATTAAGAAAATACGGAAGGGAAAAAAAGTAGAGGATATACAGCTAAAAGAAAGCATAAAAATAAGACCGAAACCTGGACAACAACGGGGACAGAAACAAAAGTAGAATAAGGACCAAAATGAAACATCACAGAAAAACATTGCCGAAATAAGGGCATAAAGTGAACATAAACAATATCTGGGAACAAAACATGGGAACTGTAGGAACAGAAGCTAGGAACAATATATAATCTGGGAACAAAACCTTGGAACAACACCGAGGAACAAAACAAAGTAAAGAAAACCTAGTAGCAAATTACCGAAAAACAAAGTAAAGCAAATTGCCTCTAACAAATTACTTCTAAGTTATCAGATTAATTAATTATAAAATGGGAACAAAAAATTGGAGCATAAGAGTAGAAAAAAAAAGTTCAGAAAATTCATTTTTTGTTTAGACCAACAAAAATTAGAAACAGAACATGTGGATGAGACAAAGCAAAAAAACTTAATATTGAGGACAAAATTTCAATCAACCACAGGACACCAATTTTAATTTTATTTTTATTTTTTCAACACGTTTTTTTTTTTTTTTTTTTTTTATAAAAATTCCGTTTTGAAATCCGCTATCAAATTCTTAGCCAAATGGGCCCTTAGAAACAACAGTAGAAAAAGCACTTAAATCCAGCAAGACAAGCACTTGATAATTTGTAGTAGAATTTGGAAACCAGCAGCAGGAAAAGAACATGAAACAACGTTGTTTTACATTTATTAGCACATAAATATGTACAGAGAATCGAAAGGGAAGGGGACGCAGAAGTCAAGGTGTTTCAAAGAAAAGGAGGTTCTGACTTGTTTGTTTGAGCTTGATATGGCGAGAAAGATTGTTTCTATGGTGCACAGAGATGTGCTGATTCCGTGTTTTAAAAAGAACGAAAACAGTGCAAACAAACATCACAAAACTGAAAAAAAAAAAAAAAAAACAATAAAATGGGAACAACTAACAATCAAAATTTTAAAAATAACAAACACAACAAAACAAAAACCAGGGAATAGGATTGGCCTCAAGTAGACATATTGCCCCATTCTGGGCACTCACCTTGGCATCCATGTCCATGTGGACAAGCTTGTCTCCACCATCTGGAACGACATTTTCAATACTAGGCGCTTCGGCTTCCTTGGCGGCCTTGCATATTTGCATGGCCTTCAGTAGTGGTTGGCAGAGCATTGTTAGTTAGAAAATCAATCCCATTTTCTTCCAAAAGTTGAACTTACTTATAAAAGTTAGTTCCAAAAAAACTGATAATAATGTTTTGAAATGCACACAGGAATAACAAACAAAAATCATTTAAATCACCAATAGTGATTCTGGAAACAATAAAATCATTCAAATCACCAATAGTGCATAACCTGGTGGCATCAGTTCTTGGTGTTGCTTCTAAGGACGTTAGAGAGAGGATATTTGAAGCCTTCAACAGGCTCTGAACATTCACAGTTATAAATGTTGTGTTAATTGGAAGAATTCTTTGGTGGCGCATCCCAACATTTCATTGTCTACGCCACTAATTTTAATACCTAGCAACATAGAAGCATAATAAGAAAGCAACTATATTTTCATGTATTTCCAAGCGTAAAAGCATCTGTTATTCCATACTCAATATTTTCAGAACAGAAATATAAATACGGGAGTAAAAATACTAAACAAATGGGTGTACATGATCAATATATATCTAATTTCTATAGTATATACACATTAACAATACATACATCATATATACTAGGTCATGAATCATGACTAGTACATACACATTTTAACAATCTATACATCATATAGCAATTTTGATACATAACCCAGTAATTAGATGATGCAAATTTGAATTTTGTTTACAGTCCAACAAGATAGCATTATACACCAACAAAATGCAGTAGCAACAGAAAGAGAGAAACAGAAACAAAACAAATTTCAGAAGAGAAACAGAGAACAACAAAAAATATAGCACAATAACCGGCATAAATGGAATAGAAGGACAAAAACAGACAATGAACAGAAACAAGGACATAATTTTGGATTAGAATCCCTTATTATACCATGTATTATATAACCAGAACCTTAAAAATCTACTTTTGGATCAACAAGTACTTTTTATCAACAAAACCAATCTCAAAAAATCCTTTAAGCCAAGTTGTGTGAAAGCCAAATTAAAAGACAACCATCCATGACATAAATATGGGAATAAAAACATAAATATGGAACAGAAAAATAGTACCCAAAAACAAACGGTAGTTAAACAAATAAACAAACTAAACAAAACATACCTTAATCGCTAAAATTGAATTCAAAATCTGCAATCTTCGCATTTTTAATAGATGCATTCAGTTATCTGCACAAGATACCTATATAAATGTAATAAAGAATTTAGTAGTCATGCAAATAAATTTCAATCAATTCATCAAACCAAGAAAATTAAAAAAATACATTATCCAATATTCATCCTCTAAAGGTTTGAAGATACTAAAGGTTTTGATTTGCTTGATCTTGAACCTTCTGTTCGAAAAAATAGAGGAAAACAAAAGAGAAACCAAACCCAACAGAGCAAACCCTATTTTAATCACCAAACCCTAGCGTCTCTCGTATCGCGAGAGGGGATGCTTCAGATATACCACGCAGCTAGGAAGATACGAAGCGTGTTTTCGAGAGAGCAAATATTTCTTTAGTATTTATTATTTATCTCATTTAAATTAAATAATGTGATAAAATCAACTTATTTTCTATCACATTTTAAAAATAATATGAGATAAAAAATATTTATAATCACATAATATATTTTAGCTAAGATTCATGCCGTCTATAATTTAACCATCACAGTTTGTAAAAAATAAAATAATAATAATAAATAAATAAATAAAAACAAAAACAGGATATTTTTTTTTTTTTCTAACTAAACGAGATAAATCTACTACCTTGCAAACTATTCATCCCCCTTAATAATTTTAAGATCTAGTCACTGTTAGTCTTGAGACAAATTGTCTCACCTCGTAGGAATATAACATGTGCACCCTCTTTATACTAAGTTAATCAGAAGAAATTATGAGTTGTACAATGACATCTACTTTCTTTGCAGCCAGTGACTTTATTTGAAGGTCCAAAATTTGTGACATGTTTGGCTGCGATTATGTTAAATCAGTTCCAACTAATAGAAGAGATTCAATGAAACAAAGATTTTTATTGGAAGTGATTTTGAGATAATTCAAGTTTTAGGGTCTGTTTGGTTTGCAGCGTTAAAATGATTTTACTCAAAAGCTGTTTTGAGTCACACACGTGTACAGAGAGAGAGAGAGAGAGAAGGGAAGCTGCAGCAAAGAGAAACAGGGCAACTTTCACTGACCCTCCCCAAAGACTTCCAAGCAGACTTTGCACGCATGTAGAGGTGCCGGGTGCGTGCAGTGGTGGAAGTCTTTGAAGGAGAGTGAGCAAAAGGGTGCCCTGTGGAAAATCAGGCCAGTGAACTTGAGCAAAGCAAGGCATGGGTTGTTCGGCCTCCCCCAGGGGCTTCTAGCTCATAATGCTTCACATAGGAAGTTGATGTAGAAGCCCTTGAGGGAGAGTCAACAAAAAATGCCTTGAAGGTTAACTATAACTTGTTGGGTTGATTGTTTAGGCTTGTATATGGAGCCTTTTTATAGTGGGAAAATGTCAAAAGTGGAAACTTTGAGTGCCCATGAAATGGACTTTGATGCCGTGACGCGGTGCACCTGCACAATAATAAGTCTATTCGTGCTCATGTTAATATAGTTATTTAGTGGCGTTTGATTTCGGAAAGATGTTCCTAATTCACTTTAGTTTTCTTTCACTGTTGACTATATTTTTTCTATTTTTTAGGAAACCCAAAAATAAATAATTAATATATATATATATTCACCCATCACCCATTACCACAATTATCGCCGACCAATACGAGATTTACCTTCACCACCGTCACGTCAACAAAAATTACCACCAGTGCTACCATCGCCTACTACTACGACTACCACTAGCTACTACCAAAGCTGTCACAAGGTATTCATCGCCAGCACGAACATTGTCACTGACAACCGCCTATCAATATTGTTCCTACAATAAACATTCATCACCACCACGAACATTTTTCACCATCACAATCACCGCAAATGTTGCTCATATAGCTCCCATAATAAACATTCAACACCACAATAAAAACTCTTATTCATCACGAAATTTACCACCATCATTATCACTGCAGACCACCACAAAAAACATTCATCACCACTGCCATTGTTGAACATCACTGCACCATAACAAAAATAACTAGATAAACGAAGATCTAGAAAAATCTAGAACTTTCAAAATTTGAGATACAAATAGAGGTGCGTCAAACAAAATTAAAATAAATTTGCGACAAATTTATGAAAAAAAATATTCTAGTAAATTTATGTAAATATAATATAAATATGCATCAAAATTCTAGAAAATTGAGGTTTGTTTGTTCCACTTTATTTCAATTGAAATATGCAAAAAAAAAAAAAAAAAAAAAAACGCATATAAAAATTTTCAAATCAGAGAAAGAGAGTAATGAGTAGCATTTTGGAGGAAAAAAGTGATTTTGATTATGAAGGGTAGGGTTTAGGCCGCCGGAGACTTTTTTTTTTCAACAACAATAATTTTGGAATATCCACAAAAAATGAAAATTTAAGGATTTAATTTATTATATGAGAGTTATAAAGTTTTTTACGATTATGTGATTTATTTATATTACTAATTCAAAGTGAAGACAGATGTAATTATTATTAAAATAAATTTGAAAATGTCACATGCTCATATGCTGATTTATTGTACCAACAAATGTGGGGCCTCCATATCTTTGAGCTTTAGATGTGAGTGGCAAAAATTGGATCGAATGTTCTCCCTCAATCTCCGAACATTGGAGGTAGTGGTGTGCACGGGTCAGGTGGGGGTATTTTGGGCAAATCCAAGCCACACCTAATATGCATCACGTTAGGTTTTCCATCACCCATTTTCGTCTGAAAGCGATGAAGAATTCAATGTTGGCAGGTAATTTTGGATGTCGGTAGGAGACGGTCGAATTTGGAATCAATATCACATTAAACATAAATATCACGAGAACAATGAACATAGTGCAGATTTACTCATAGAAATTTGAAAAATTAGAAACAGAAAGTTGAAAAAATAATATCTATTCACCGTTAATGATGTCACATATCTCGAAGTCTTCGTTGTTCGTCACCGGCGCCGTCACTCACCGTCGAAGATTAAATGCACTGAGCCCCCAACCCAAAGCAATGCAATGAACAAACAAAAGATGAATCGAATTGGAAGACAAACTCGAAAAAAAAATAGGGTTTACATGGTCGAAGACGAAGAGAAGAAGAAGAGAACAAAGGAGAAGAAGAAGAATGAAGGAGAATCGAGACGAAGATCTGAGTCTCAAATCATTGGAGAGGCGAATAAGCGAAATGAACAAACGAAGATCAACTTGAGGAATGAGGTGGCGTGCAAAATGAACAAAAAAAAAACCCTAAAATCTTATAAATATCATAGATGCTAGGTCGGATTGGGTGTGCCAGGTGGTGAAGATGGATACTTGCTATCCAATTCGAATCTAAGTCAAATTCCCAGGTTTCAACACCAAGAAGCCTCAGGCCCAGTTTTTTCGGGTGTAGGTCGATCAATATACTTGGGTGGATAGGGCATTCAAATCCTGTGCATACCCTTAATTGGAAAGACATGGTTATGTTAAGTCAACCCTCGTGAACAACGAATAATGCATTTGAGCATCTCAGCCCGATCCAAAATTTTTTTCATCACATTTCAAGTCCTTGCAAGAACATTGTTTTTGTTCCTTTTGTTTGTTCCCACTCTCCATAGTTGGGACATTTCACCAACAAATAAACATACTTTTTATTAATTAATGAAAACAATTTTATAAAAGGAAAATTATAAATTATTATTACACTTCTAGAGAGAGTTTTAAATATTCTATTCTTGCAAAAATTGATCTGAAAAGGTTATAAAATTAATTTTGAATTGTAAATTGCTTCCACGTACAATTAGTAACCACTTTATGAAACTAGATTAAAATCCACTTTATGAAACTAGATTAAAATATATTTATTCTTACTTTTACTTGCTTAAAGTTCACATAATAACCTTAAAAAACACATGCACCACGCATGTGTTTGTATTGTTTAACTGATGGCAGCTCGAGCATTGATTCTTTCTGGTTAACTTTAAATCACCGCCTTCAATTTGTTTGATTCCACTAAAATTTAGGATAAAAAAGTATTTCTTGTCATTGATTTTTTGAACCCCGATTCATGTAGCTAACGAAAACCTGCCTACCTAAATTTGGTTAGTGTGACTTCAGAATAATTATCAAATATATGTTCGAAGAATATTTAAAGTAACAACTTTCTTTTGACTTGTCGCAGAAGTAAATAAAAGATAAATGAAATAGTTTCAATTAGATTTTCGATTCTTAGAAAGTAAAATTGCATTATTTAAAGTTTCTATTATGTTTGTCGTAGAAATTGTTACGTTTTTCCACATTTTAAGTTTTACTCTATTTATTTCATATCATCACACTCATTCATGATCCAAATTCCAATTTTTTATTTTTTATTTTTTATTTTTTTTAAAAAGTATAGAAATAAAAAATAATAAATAATTATTACTACAAAAGTCAAGCATCTAGACAAGGGAAGATATATGTTTTTGTCCCTTTACCTAAAATCCCAAAATTTGATTACTAGATTTTTCCGAAGATGTAACCAAGTTGTTTGCAAATAGAATATTACCACATTCATCTTTCTGATTTTACCAAGGAAAATAAAAATTCAATGAGAGCTTCATCATATAGGTTTGTGTTTGGTTTGTTTGAAAAAATAATTTTATATATTCAAACAATTAGAATTGAGATGGAGAATTGAGGGAGAATATGGAACGGTTGTATTAATATATAAGAAAATTACATTCTATAGACATATTCAAATAATTTTTATATAGAGAGTGATTAGAATTTTCTTAATCGGATAAAGGTTTGGTTAACCTGCCTATATAACAGTTTTAAGAATTTTTATCCTTTAGAAAAAATAGATTCATTTAAATAAATAAAAAATATTTTGTAATTCTTAGTGTATAAATATGATTTTTTTAAAAAATTAATTTTATATTCAGAAGTTGTCCAAATATTTTTTTTAACAAAAAATCACATAAAAAACGTTGCTCGATTTTCTTCTTTTTTCAATCGCATTTGACTTTACCTAATTCTTTAGATAAATAAATACATAAATAAAATCACATTGCCAAAGTTGAAAGATTATGGGTATGGAGATAAGGAACAATAAAAATGTATATGTGATGGGTTTGATATGGTTGAGATGTCTATAATTTGATGCTTTATTCGTTTGCTAATTAGTGAGGGTTGACAAATCTTGTAATGCAATGGTGGAGGCACATTTCTTTAGTATAATCCATACATATTGCTATGGATGGTAAATGAAAAATTTTAAACATTAAAAATTGACAATTTAGTCCCCATAAATCTTATTAAATTAACATTTTTTAAATATAAGAATTTTTCCTTTTAAAATAAAATGTGACTCGTGAGGTAACCCAACTGATCATGCCACGTGACTCCACCACTACATGCAATGGAGTAGATTGTATAGGCTAAATTGCAATTTGCACCTCTAAAGTTCTGATAAAATTGCATTTTATTTTTTAATATTTTAAATTTTATTTAATTTGTCTCGTGATTTTTTTTTAATCAATTTGGTCCTATCGTAGGACCCCTTTGGCTATTGTTTTGTTCCCTAATTCTTGTTTCTGTTCCCAAAATTTTGAAATTAATGTACAAAAACAAGTTTGGCAAACACACTTCTATTCCCAATATTTTAAAAATAATTTGTTACTATTTTCCAAATTCTTTAAGAATTTGATAAATAAAAAATGTTGATTTCTATTCACTCCCACAAAATTATTTCCAGTACCATCCCATCGGCCACTACCATCATGCCTTCCACTACCACCCCCTCGGCAGCACTACCTCGCCAGCCACCACCAGCTCCCGGCCACTACCATCACGCTAGCCACCATGCATTTTAAGAGAAAAATAAAGAACAAATGTTGCAACTAAACTTATTTCTTGTTTCTGTTCTCATATAAATTAAAAAGAAACAATTTTAGGATGAACGAAGATTATAAATTATTATAACACTTCGGCACCAATTGATAACGCAATTTCTTAAATTAAGTAAGTTTGATAACAAAATTAATCAATCACTTAAAAAATAAGAATCACTTAAAAAATTGTTTAAAATTTTAAATGATGTGTGATTCTATTAACTTATTAACCCTTATTACTTAATACAATAGAATATTTAATTATCACAACTCACATTTTACACTAATATTGTAAAATCTCACTAAAAAGGTTATATACAAAAAAATAAAAGATGGAGAAAATACTAAATTGAGAAAAAATAAAGAGAGAAAGTTGTAGAGAGAGAATATTTTAGAAAAATAAAGTTATAAAAATTATTTTTGGAATAAAAATTTGTGCCAAAATAATTTTTTGAAGTTAAAAATAACATAAAATTGAATACTTAATATTTTCAGCACTTGGTAAATTCCACACTTACAATTTCGGCACTTAAAATTTAAGTGGTTATCAAACATGGCCGAATCCACGTAATTTTTTCTCTCAAATTATAATATCTTAAGATAATCTATTCTCACAAAAGCGGATTTCAAATTAATAAAAAATTAATTTTTAATTATAAATTACTTCTAAGTACAATTAGCAACCACATTATAAAATTAGATTATGATATATTTATTCCTACATTTATTTTCTTAAAGTTCACATAATCATCTAAAAAAAAAAACCACCACGCATGTGTTTGTATTATTTGATTGTTGACGACTCAAGTATTGATTCTTTCAAGTTAACTTTAAATTTCCGCCTTTAATTTGTTCAATTCCACTAAAATTTAAGGAAAATAAATATTTTTTTCCATTGATTTTTCAAATCCCGATTCATATATAACTAATTGAAATCCGCCGACATGAATTTGGTTAGTGCGATTTTAGAATAATTATCGAATATATGTTCAAGGAATATTTAAAGTAACAATTTCCTTCTAAATTGTCGCATATCATAAATAAATAAAAAATAAATGAAATGATCTCCATTATATTTTCGATGTTCAAAAAGTAAAATTGCATTATTTTAGTTTCTTATATTTTTCTTGTTGAAATAGTGACGACTTTTTCACACTTCAATTTTCACTCTATTTATTTCATATCATCACACTCAGCCCCGATCCAACTTCCAATTAAAAATAACCAACTTCCAAATAAAAATAAGAAAGTATAGAAATAAAAATTAATAAATGATTATTACGACAAAAGTCAAGCATCCAAACAAGAGAAGATATATGGTTTTGTTCCTTTCCCTAAATCCCATAATTTTTTCACTAGACTTCTTCAAATAAACAACCACGGTGGAGCAAATAGAGTACTACCACATTCATATTTTTAATTTTAGTAAGCTAAATAAAAGATAATGAGAGCATAGGGCTGTGTTTGGTTTGTTTCGAAAAATAATTTTGTGTATTCAAACTGTTAGAATAATTGAGAGGCGGAATAGTGAGAGAACATGGAGTTATTGTATTGCTATTATAAAAATTTGTTGTACGGACATATGCACAAAGTCTTTATATAGAGAGTGACTAAGATTTCTTAATAGGATTAAGAGTTTAGGTAATCTAATGGACCAAGACCCATAATTTTAAAAAATATTTGTTCTTTAAAAAAAAAAAAAAAGATTCATTTAAATAATTTTTTTTTTTTGTAGTTCCAGACTATGAGCGTATGAATATGTTTAGTTTTTATTTTCTAAATTAATTTTATACTCAGAATTCATCCAAAAATGTTTTTTTAATAAAAAATTAGATAAAAAATGTTGCTCCAAAATAATTTCTTCATATTCCCCTCCCCGGGATTTGGCTTATCTAATTCTTTAGAATATATGCCACCTCCTCTATTTTGTCTTCTATCATATAAAAAAGTAATAGAAAATTTAGTAGCTTTATCCAAAAAAAAAAAAAATGGGTGAGAAGAGGTGGTGGCAGCATGAGGAGAAGCCCGTGGTGGTTGTGGTCACCATTGCAATGGGGATGGTTGAGACCGGTTTGGTAGACGGCGTCTTCGCAATGCAGGCCAATTTGGTGGTGGTGTTGCGATAATGATGACAACTTTGGTGGTGCTACGCTAGAGAGAGATAAAGTAACGGGTAGGGTTTGGAGAAAAAGAGTGATTTTATTGTGAAGGGTAGAGTTTAGGGGGATAGTAA
Source organism: Eucommia ulmoides (assembly GCA_016647705.1). Lineage (NCBI taxonomy): Eukaryota > Viridiplantae > Streptophyta > Magnoliopsida > Garryales > Eucommiaceae > Eucommia > Eucommia ulmoides. Next base: position 31,938,586 of record CM028341.1, on the reverse strand, counting down.
TTGTTTTTTTTTTTTTTTTTTTTTTTTTTTGGGAAGAGTATTTTTAGAATATTCAAAATAAAAAAATCAGTTTTCTCCTAAAAGATTTATTTTAGTATATGGTAGTCATAAAAAATTTTGGGATTATGTGGTACATTTATATTAGCTAATTAATATTGGAGATAAACCCATTTGGAAAAAAAAAATTACTTCACATACCCATATTAAGAACCAAATTAGCAATTAATACCAATTATTTATTTTAAAATCAATTATTCTAATTGAATTGACTTTTTGAACTGTTTAATCTCAATTTTAGAAAGACCAAAATACCTCCAAAAGATCTGCGAAATTTAATAATTTTTCTTATTAAACTTTATTAAAAAAAAAAAAAAATAGTTTTCACAAATAATAAACGTTCTAGTCAATGAAAGTTATATTCAACATTCAAATAAAGACGAAAGTTATGATTGTGTACTTTACGAAAGACATATATTCTAGTTCACATGCAATTCATGTTATATGTAACACTAACATACAATGTAACAATGTATTTTTTTCATCTTGTAGCACATTCTATGTTGAATATAGCATGAATTTCTATCCAATGCTAAAAAAATAAATGTTATATTTAATATCAAACAAAATATGAGGGTTATGATTATATACTTTGCGAAAGACATATACTTTACTTACAAGCAGTTCATGTTATATGTAATATTAACACACCAATGTAAGAATGTATTTTTCCATCTTGTAACACATATCATGTTGAATATAACATGAATTTCTATCCAATGAGCCAAATAAAAACGATTGACATCTCATTTTAAACACAATGAAACAAAGATTATTTTTGTATAATTTGACGACAAAAAGAGTGAATTTATTTGGGATAAACATTTGATAGTTTACGAGTATTTTTCTTGCAAACACATATGGAAATTGCTCCACAAATTAATGTATACGTATAAACAGAAATGTTAATTGATCGGGAATGGAAAGTAATGACACTTTAATAGGGACAAATCGTACTATATATTTTAAAAGGATTGTTAGGTCTATTGAAATTTTTTTTGGTTTATTTGGTAATTTCGATACTCAAACGTGATTAGGTGGTAATTGTCTGATCCAATTATTTCTTAAAAAAAATCTTGACCACGTATGATTTGTTGTGCCAACAAGTGTGGGGCCTCCATAACTTTGAGCATTGGATGTGAGTGGCAAAAATTGGATTCCATTGATTCCAAGAAAGTTCTCCCTCAATCTACGAACATAGGAGGAAAGGATTGGCCCTTGAAGACCTGGTAGCGTTAAGTCAACCGTTATGAACAAGGAATAAGGCATTTGAGCATCTCAACCCTATCCAATTTTTAAAACATTTCAACTCCTTGCAAGAACATTATTTTTGTTCCTTATGTTTGTTCCCACTCCATAGTTCGGACATTTCACAAACATAGGCGTCGTTCGGTTTGTGTCTTCACTTTTCTATTTTTACTTCCAATAAAATGAAATGGACTTCTATTTTATTTTTGGAGTATTTCGAAAATAGAAACATATTTAGTAACGATCATTGTACTAAAATTATTTATTCTTAATTTATGAGAACAAAAACAAAAAACACGTTTGGTTGCAATATATATTTTTTTTTTCTTTAAATGTATTGTAACTGCAATGATGGTGATGGCCGGCGGACTGGAACAAAAATCAGGGAACGAAAAAAAGTAACCAAACGGGGCCATAGTTTCGATCACTATGAAAACAATTTTGTGAAAGGGAGATTATAAATTATTACGACACTGTCAGAGAATTTTTCTCTCAAATAATAATATATTTAGATATTTTATTAATTCTGAATTGTAAATTGCTTGCACCTACAATTAGTAACCACATTATATAACTAGATTATAATATATTTATTCTCTATTTTTATTTCCTTAAATTTCACATAATCACCTTCAAAATACACGCGCAACATGAATATGTTTATATTATTTAATTGATGGCAACTCGAGCATTGATTCTTTCAAGTTAACTTTAAATTACCGTCTTTAATTTGTTTGATTCCACTATAAATTTATGGAAAAAAAGTTTCATCGATTTTCTAAATCTCGGTTCATGTACCTAATTGAAATATGCCGACTCGAATTTGGTTAGTGCGATTTCAGAATAATTATCAAATATATGTTCGAGGAATATTTAAAGTAACAATTTTCTTCTATCATAAATAAATAAATAATAAATGAAATAGTCCCAATTAGATTTTCGATTTTCAAAAAGTAAAATTGCTTTATTTAAAGTTTCTGTTTCTTATACGATTCTTGTTTAAATTGTGACGTTTTTTGACATTTTAATTTTTACTCTATTTATTTTACATCATCACGCTCATCCACGATCCAATTTCTAATTAAAAAAAAAAAATTATAAATAAAAATTAATAGATAATTATTACTACAAAAGTCGAGCATCCAGACAAGGGAAGACATGGTTTTGTTCCTTTCCCTAAATCCCAAAATATGATCACTAGACTTCAAATAAACAACCAAGGTGTAGCAAATAGAGTATTAGCACATCCATTTTTTAAATTTTAGTACGGAAAATAAAAATCAATGAGAGCACCATCATAGGGTTGTGTTTGGTTTGTCTCAAAAAATAATTTTATGCGTTTAAGCTATTAGAATAACTAAGTGGCAGAATAGTAAGAGAACATAAAGCGATTGTATTAATATAAAAAAAAATACATTTTATATATACACAAAAAGTCTTTATATAGAGAGTAACTAAAATTTCCCTAGTAGAATCAAGGATTAGAGTAACCTAACGAGTCAAGGCCCACAGCTTTAAAAAATTTTGTTCTTATAAAAAAATAGATTCACTTAAATAAAAAATTGAAGTTCGGGACTATGAGTGTAATAATATGTTTATTTTTTATTTTCTAGATTAAATTTATATTCAGAATTTGTCCAAATATGCTGGGGTTTTTTTTTTTTTTTAATAAAAGAGTACATAAAACAATGTTGCTTGAAAATAATTTCTTCGTACCTTCTCCCGAGGAGAATTTGGCTAATCTAATTCTTTAGAATATATGCCATCTCCTCTATTTTATCTTCTATCATATATTATATAAAAAAATAATATAAGATTTAGTTGCTTTAGCCAAAGAAAAGGGTGAGACAAAACAGATATAACAAGTTTTTCTTTTCATTTAATATATATATATATGATTTTATTCATTCCAATGATTTTATTTTCCAAAAAAAAAAAGGCAAAAAAATTAATAAAATCACATTACCAAATTTGAAAGATTATGGGCATGGAGATAAGGAACAATAAAAATGTATATGTGATGGATTTGATATGGTTGAGATGCCTATAATTTGATGCTATATTCGTTTGCTAATCAGTGAGGGTTGACAAATGGTGTAATGCAAATTCGATCGATGGCGGAGGCACATTTCTTTAGTATAATACGGACATCTTGTTATAATAACAACAACTAAGCCTTTGTCTGGGTCTACTACATAAATCTATTTACGTTATAGAGATCAATCAAGGGTCATCTCTTCCATCAGGTTTAATATCACCAAATTATTTTTAATAGTCTCGTCCAACGTTTTCTTAGATCTACTTCTCCCTCTAATAATCCTCTGAACTTGAACTAAATCACATTTTCTCATTAGTATTTCTATGGATCTTCTATGTACATGCTCAAATTATTGTAAACGATTTTCTCTAATTTTTTATTCGATGGGTACTATTCCTAAATTTTCTCTAATAGTTTCATTCTTAATTTTATCCTTTCTTGTTTTTTCACTTATTCACCGCAGTATCCTTATTTCTGTCACCCCAATTTTCTAGGCATGATTTGTTTTTACTATCTAATATTCTGAACCATAAAGAAGCATCAGTCTTATAGTAGTTTTGTAAAATTTTTCTTTAAGTTTCAATAAAATCCTAGGGTCACAAATCACCTCAACTGCACTTTTCCATTTTAACCAACTTGTCTTGATTCTATGCATAATATTCTCCTCGATTTCGCCATTACTCTAAATCATTAAACCTAAATATTTAAAATGATCAACCTTCGGCACCTCTTCGTCTCCAATTTTAACAGTACCAACGTCTCTCCTAGCGTTACTAAAATTGCAATGCATGTATTCCGTCTTACTTATGCTAACATTCAAACCGTTAGAATCTAATGCTTATCTTTATCTTTCTAATTTAGTTTTAAGATATATTCTACTTTCGTCCACTAATATGATATCATTCGCAAACAACATACTCTAAGGTACTACATCTTAAATATATTTTATGAGCTTATCCATCACTAGAACGAAGAGGTAATGACTTAAAGATGTTCCTTGATGTAAGTCTATATTAATAGGAAATACACGAGTATCATTTCCTCTTCTTCAAACATTAGTGACTATACCTTCATACATATCCTTAATTATTTCGATATACACATTGGATACCTATTTATTTCTTGCACCCACTACAAAATTTCTCTGGGTACCCTATCATAAGCCTTTTCCAGGTCCACAAATACCATATGTAAATCTAATTTATTTTCTCTATATTTTTTTTTTATTAATCTCCTTAGTAAATAGATAGCTTTAGTGGTTGATTTGTTGGGCATTAATTCAAATTGGTTCTCTTCTATGATCGTTTCATGTTTTATTCTATATTCTATCACTCTCTCCCAAAATTTCATAGTATGACTTATAAGTTTTATACCCTGATAGTTCGTGCAACTTTAAACATTCCCTTTATTTTTATAGATGGACACTAAGATACTCTTCCTCCAGTTGTCAGACATTCTTTTAGTCCTCAAAATGCCATTGAAAAGTCTAGTCAATCACTCTATCCCAATATTTCCCAAACTTTTTCACACCTCTATAGAGATTTCATCTGGCCCTATTACTTTTCTAATTCTAATTCTTCTATGAAACCTATAACTATTATCTGAATATAAACTAGGTAACTCTAATCTAGATTTCCCGACGTCATTCTCATTAAATAAATTATAAAAATAATTTCTTCATCATTCTACAATCTCCTCATCTTTCACTAGTACCTTTTCATCAGTGTCTTTGATGCATAAAAAACGAACCTAATTGACCAGAATAAAAAAATTGAACCTAATTGAAAATAAAAAAAAACGAACTTCAATGGGTAAATGCTAAAACGAAAAAATATATGGAACAACTTAAAGGGTGAAAAGTGCAATTTAGCCACTATATTATTATGGGAATCGAAATCTCTCTCTTTTTATTTATTTATTTTGTGGCCTATAAAAAGGGTGAACACTCAATAGCATTAACATAGTCTTGAACACTACCAAGGAAATTAATACATAAAAATTTTGCTTCCCTTTTCCAAGGCAGTCCTTGTTGATTCTCCCTCAAGGGCTTCTCATCCTACTATATGCTTCTCCTTCAACATATGGGAGGAGAAGCCAAGCTAGGTAACGAGGCTCTTGGGGGAGGATTAAAAAGAATGTCTTGCTCTTCTTCATGAAGGAACTGTGTTTATATGAATGCACCCAAGGGCAGGGAAGTATCTTCTTCTTCTTTAGTTTTTTCATTTTTTCCTTTTTATACCTTTTAATATCAACTGCAGAGCGATAAATTTTGGAAACCAAAACTTGGAACTAGAACTGAAAAACGAAAACAAAAAGGTTTTTTCTGTTCTTATACAGATTACAGAAGAAAAACAAATTCATTTTTGCTTCTGTTTTTTCTATTTATGTTTAAATTCCAAGTTTTTTGGGAACAGAAAGAAAACTAAGTCGGCATTTGTTTGGTGTTTTTGTTCCCAGAAATGTGTTCCAAAAGGCTGGGTTTCTGGGAAAAGAACACAAATTGATTTATTTTATTTTTGGTATTTATGTTTCTGTTCCCAATTTTTTCTCGGGAGCAGAAACGCTGCACAAAACTGGGTCTAACCACATTATATAGTTTACATGATTATTTTTGTACGGTGTTGATTTTTGTTTTGTTTTAGGCAAATTCAATGAGGTGCTAGAGATCTTCGTCAAAATGCAAGAAGGCGATAAAGCTTCATGCACCATTTTGGTTAAAAAATGCTGCAAATCAGGGAAAACAAGGGCCATGATCCTTAGCCACCCCGTTCATTTGGAAGCCCTCGAAACCCTAAAAAAGTGGCCATATCCATCTCCTCCTCAACTAGGTCAGTCCCCTTTATCTATTTAACACATGAACGAGTACGAGGTACATAATTTACATGCAGCCACCGGTGATAATATTATCTCCTCCATGTTGATTATTTCTCATAATCACAATAAAACGGAATTAATTAATAATCGTAAACATACATGGATTATAGGACACAACAATGAAGAACGGTAATCAAAAGCGTACCTGTCTCAGCCATAGCAAGAGATTGAATCTGTCGCAGCGGATTACTAATTAGGTCTTCCTCCCTATGATCTAGATTTCATGGTGTCGGCTCTCAATGGGAAGAAACCCTATATTCTAGATTAGGGAGGGGACCTAGTTATATATACTAAGGTTTTACATTGGACTCTCTCATAACAGGTTTCAACGAAACCCTAAACTTACACTTGCCACTTAACTGGGCTTCTACATAAAAGATGTCACAGCCCAAATCAAAATATGATCACTTATTATTTGGACTACTTAAATAATAGACTATTCATTAGCCCGTTTTTATAAAACAATTAATTCAATTAATGTTAGCCCATAAAAAATATTCTAACACTCCAAAGACTCCCTCTTTTGACGTTTCAATCTTCTCGAATCCAAAGAACTTAGTCTCGTTTGGTTGTGTAAATTATACTATTCTATTAATTATATTAGTTTTGATGAATTATAATCTATATATATATTTTTATTAAGTATGGTTTAGTCAAATCTACATATTATAGTCTTGAAGAAAGAAATAGAAAATTGTTTTGCTTCAATAATTTTTTTAACTAGATTATGCCCCATTAGACAAGAAAATAATATTTGAACTAGAACTAAAATAGTTATATATATAATTACAATCAGTGTTTTAAATTCTTACAATCAAGCACTAAAGTATAACCAGTCTTAAAGTTACTTATTGAAAAATAGTATAATTTGTGAATTGACAGACAATCAAACGGGCCCTTAATTTCTGTTGATTTCTTGCTTATTGAAATGACAAAAAAGAACTCGATCCAAACGGAAGCTTTATTAGCCTTCGAATATTGTCTGAGAATGGAGATAATTAAGCATTGAGATAAGCTCACATCTTGGCCCAATAGATAGGTTTATTCTTCAGATCAAGTGAGTTTGATAAAGATATGGAGTTCGATTAAATGGCTTTAAAAGGAGTTTTTCTTGGAACCCACTTTAGGTTAGTCCTCATTTATGGGCATAGAATTGCTAAAACTCCTGTTTATGCTTCCAAAACGTTTCGATTCATTGCCTCATGATCATAAGAACAATGCGCTCTTATTGAGAGCAATCAATGTGGTTTTGAATGGTCATGAGAGAAAGTGGCTATAATGGTTGTGAGGTTGAATTTCATAGGAAGGAGAAGATGAGGGTTTTGGCTAGGGGTGGTGGTGGTTGGCGTCAATATATGGCGGTGGAAGAATCTTTTTGTAACCTTCTGTACGCTGAGGATTTCATGTGACTACTTTAAAGAAGGTTATTGCGATTGACTTTTGATCCTTCGATTTGCATATGATAGTTTAAAACCATCTGTAGGTTAGTAAACGAGTCGAACATCTTTGTAGGATGTAAATGAGCCGAACTGAACTAAATCTGAAAGTTTATATTCAAGTTTGATTCTTCTAAATAATCAAACTGTTTGCCAACTTATTCCCTTTTTCTTTTAAATTGTTCATTAATTAATTTCTAATGCCAAAAAGCTCTATAAATAACATAAATGAATATGAATTTCAAGAACTATGGTTTTTTTTGGAATTATACATACAAAATAAAAATATTTAATTTATTATCGTTCAATATATATATATATATATATATATATATATATATATATATATATATATATATATATATATATATATATATATATATATATATATTCTATAAATCAGGACATATTTACATTTTGAGACATTTTCAACCGTCGGATCGGATATCATACGACTGAGATTACATCTGAAGACATTTTACATTTGAGACATTTTGGATCCTTAGATGGATATCCAACGGTTAAGATTGAATAATATCGAGAGATATTTTCAACTCTTAGATCAAGGGCGGAGATTAACTTTCTAAATTAATTATTCAATTAAACTCTTAATTGGTAGGGTTAGGGTTAGTTCATTCTCTTCCAACCTTCCTCGATCCCTCTGCCATATCACCATTCCATCACCTCCATCGCTACCACTGCCATCACCTCCTTCATCGCCACCATCATTCTCACTTCTCTTTTCTCTCGCTCTCTCCCTCTCCTTTTGCAAGACGCTGCCACCACCCCATCATCGAATCATCGTTCTATCGCTGAATAGCCGTTCCATTGCTGTCATCACCATTCTATATGCCGAAAGTCTCTTTCTTTATAGCCCCGATCATCGCTTTCCAGCTTCGTCAGCTTCATCTCATCCTTGCCTTTGGCCTTTCCTCTCTCAGCCATCTCTAGAAGCGGCTCTCACCCTTTTTGTCAGAACCCTAAAGAGCTCTCTCTCACTAACCTTACTACCTCTATCAATCATCTTAGCTTGCATGATCTCCCTCTGCCCTCAAACTCCAAGACACACGCGATTCACCTTTGCCTCGTCGTTGCCACTACAAGAAAAAAGACTTTTAATCACGCTTAGTAAATATAATTTACCTCGTTTAAAATTTAAATTGTGATTAAAAATATTTTTTATCTCACTTTTTAAATTAAACGTGATAATAAAAAATTATTTTATCACAGTTTTCATTTTATACGTGATAATTGTAAGTCCCCTTTCGCTTTTTTGATCGCACTTAAATCTCTCACAATCTGTAGTCTCTACTCTAGCATCCGCACAACCCTCGCAGTCAAAGCCCCTCTCTCTCTCTGTCTCTCTCTCGCTCTCGTCGATCTCTTCCTTTTTCTCTTTCACCTGCTCTCACGATGTCACGATCTAACCTAACCCTAGACTTCTAATGTCGCTGCTCTTCTTCTGCTACTTCTCTCCTCTCACTGCTTCTCTCCTCTCTCTCAATGACACGATGGCGATGTTGATGGTGAGACTGGATTCGAGGTAAGAGACAATGCTTTGTAGTTCTTTTTTGCTTATTTGTTCTGCTTGGAGGGTTGTTTTTTCTGTTGGGTTTGGCTGTTGAGAAATTGAAAGAAAATGTTAGGAAACAGATTCTCAGTGATTTTCTATCGAATTGATCATTCCATGTTGTGTTGTGCTACGTTTACTAACACATACTACAAATCTAACAGCAATTTGCTTAGCGTCTCAACAAATTTGTTTTTAGGGATTGAAAGTGAATCTGATAATGAGAGACTACTCTATGCTTGGGATGACAGGATATGAACTGCTAAAGAAGATCAAGGTGGACCATGGTGATATATACATTTTCTTTGTTATGTACTATAATTTCCCTTTGGGTCCATGAAATTAAACCAGTCCAAAATCTATTGTTTGCTTGATTTATTTTCTTCATTTGAATAGAAAAGTTTCAAAAGCGATACCATTCCTTTCAGCCTTTTGATGTTGAGATTGATATTATTGTTTCTTCTTTAGCAGCCTTTTAGTTTGGTATTCAAATATTTCACCATATTTTTATTGATTTATTTGTCAATCTTATGTTTTTAAAGTGTTCTATTCTTATTCATGAAAACACATTTTGTTGCTTGATCTCTCTTCGCCAGCTGTGGCCTTTGATCCAGGTTATCTGTCTCTCTCTTCTCTATTCTGTTCAGTGTGTGTGTGAATTCTATTTTTATAATTTGATTAAATTTAGGTTTTTTTTAGCACCGGGCTATTCTTTTAGTTTTATTAGTGTTTTTGGTAAATTTGATTGCATTTGCTTACAGTATTCCCAATTAGAAAATGATTTCATGAAAACTCTCCAAGATGAGGGTTCTGAATATATATATGTGCATGTATGTGTGTGTATATAGTTCGATCGTTCTTCCATTATAGCATAGTTGATCTATATCTCGATTAAGAAAATTAATATAAAATGCGGTTTATCGGAACCGAATTAGTTGAATTTCAGCTATTTTGAAATGCGAGGAAGGCTTCACCATTAACACATCATTTGCAGAGGAAGCTATTTTAATTGCCTCTTCCTTATTGGAGAAAGAATCAATTACAATTGTGAATTGTCTTTTGTAGTGAGCAGGAAGCTAGGGACAATCGTGTAACTGTTGTTTTTTTTTTTCTTTTTTAGCCCATCTTTTTATACTTAGAATCCAACTATTATGTATTAACAATGATGCTTACAAGTACAGCTTCCTCTGTGCATTTAGCCCCATATTCTGAAAACTTCAAGTATATATGTTGATTATGTGGCATATTATTTGCACAAAAATATGTATATTTGCAGCAAATAATTTCTTTATTTCTATTTTCGCCCATTTTTTATTGGGTTGGGTGATAAGTGGAAGGGGATTTAATTTTTTGAATATATGTGTGCATGTATGTGTGTGTGTGTGTGTATATATTGTTTAATCACCATCGAATTTATTTTTTAGATCGATCGCCAAATGCATAATTTTATTTGTTAGATTGTGAAACACATTGTAGATTGATTATTCTTTTCTAAATTTCCCTTTTATTGATTACTCTGCAGTGGAGTCACCCAAAAAAAAAAAAAAAACATCATGGTATGGTTTTTCTTTCATTGTTTGGTTTGGTGATTCTTGAATTTGAATTACCTTTTCTGTTTATGTTTATTTGATTAAAATGAAGAATGTGTACCTATTTTTTATTTTATTTCGGATTTGTTTATTGTTTTTAATTTATGATTAAAATGAAGAATGTGCAGTGTTTGTGTGTTGTTTCCAAGTTCCTTTGATGAAGTTGATGAAAAAGAAAATGGAGAATGAAGTTGATGATGTGGGTAATGATGTTTTATTTGTGATTGGATGACCATTTTTAGACATTTGCACGTGATAGAAAATTCAAGTTTATGATTATTGTATTGAAAAATAATGTTGTGTTTTTCATATTGATGTAAAATTCTTATGTCATTAATATTTTAGTTGTTTTAGAAATATGAAATTCATGTTTAGCTAAAAAATTTTTATATATAATGGTGCTATAATTTTATTTTTTTTTGTATTTTTTTTTTTAATATAGATATGATAAACTATCACATTTTTGAAATGTGATAAAAGAGGGTAAACATCTCAGTTTAATTCAAAACTGAGATAAATGTTAGATGGACTAACCATCTCGTTTGTTAACTGTAATAAAAAATATACCATCTCGGTTTTTAAGTGTGATAAAAAGTCTACTTTTAATCACACTGCATACTATCACGGTCAGTTTTTGAGCCAAAAACTGTGATAAAAAGCTTTTTATCACGGTTTTTAACTCTGATAAAAAGCTTTTTTTTCTTGTAGTGTGCATTACCATCATCGAGTTTTTGCGTCACAATCGTATCGTTAATTTGCCACCCACTACTCAGCAATATCATTTTGCTCTCTCAACCAAAATCCTCGCAGTTCTATGAGGCCGCGATCATTGTCGTTCCTCTCATCCATCCATCAAATCGTAGACTACACTCTACCCTAATCGAAAATGTAAGCTTCAATATTTATGCCCTAATCACCAGATCTCATGGTTACACCGCTCCTCACTTCTCTCTCTGATTTCTCTCACTCTTTGTCCCTCTAACATCGTCATCGCCATCGTTATCATGCCACCGTAGCTCTTCAATTCCCTTTTAAATCATCCTACCACCACCATCCCCTTCTTCGAATCTATGATTTCGTACTATTTTTGTCTTCTTCTGGTTTTCATTTTTGTAGTTCTTGAGCTACTCCAGAACCTTTGATGTTGGCTTGCTCATGAGGAACATCTTCCATATATAATTCGATCTAAAATACACTGTTGATGCACACGCTGACCTTAAAACCTTCAGGTATGTTCTCTGCCCTGCGATTTTTTTTTTTTAAATTTGGGTTTTAGATATAAACATTTAGGGTATCATATCCTGAAATTAGAATGGACAGAACTCGCAATCTCATCACCATTGCCATCGAATTTGGGTTTTAGATCGATATTGAATTTGTTCATATTTTCAACATGAATTTGTTCATATTTAAAGCAAACAACTTCTTAATCATTTGTTTTTCATTTTTTCATATGATTAATTTTTTCCTTGGGTTTGGAATTTTAGGATGTAAGCAAGTTAATGATGGTTGCCATCCCTATTGCTGATTCTAGTGGAGCTTCAACGGAAACTGCTGCCAAGTACTTGGGTCAATCTATTCGAATAGTGTTTTTTTGTTCCCAAATTTTGTTTTTGTTTTGTTCTTAACAATTGGGTAAAAAACAGAAACATATTTTCATTCCCATATTTCTGTTTTTGTTCATACTTTTTTTGGGAATAGAAACACTGAACAAACACTACCTTACTCTTTCCACTTCCCCTTTTTTGTTTATGTTTCCAACAAAATAAAAATAAAAAAATGAGGCAAAAAATAAAAATCTAGGAAGAAAATTAAAATATATTTCAATTATTTTCCAGAATTTTCCAATTATTCAATCTCTCAAGGACAAACTACAAAAAAACTGTAGATAAATGCGAAAACATAAAAGAAAATGGAAGCGTATCTTTCGGATTCAGAAAACTCGTTTACAATCCGTTCCTCATTTCTTCTCTCGTCAGCAAGAAAAATACTACTAGAGTTTTTTTTCTCGATAATATCCACGCACTCACTAATCAAGACCACTCAAATTTTCTATAATCTAATCATGATAGAAACCTTAGAGGTATCAATAGATATTTATAGAAAAAATCCCAAAAGATGTGTCCATTCTAATGGGTGTCTAAGGAATGGGTATGTCCGTTTTAATGGGTGTCTACTAAATAGACGTGATCCTTAAGATCAAGAGGTACACCAATCCACATGGTGACTCTCCATGAAACATAGGGCCCATGTGGACGATCCACGAGTCGACCTGACCTGCTCCATAATTCAACATCTCCCACTCGGACACAATGGGTACCAAATGTGTTTCTCTCTTTAAACTCATGCATTATACTCTCTTTATACAGGTTAGTGGTGTGTGCGACAGATGGGTGTCTTCAAACAATGTGGGAGCACCATATTAAGTTTCTATCAAACTAACATGGTAACATCCCGCTGCAAAATAAAATACTCATCTATGCCACAGACCAATTCAGTCATATTAAATTAAGCATTTCTAACCCTTCTAGAGTTTAAAACTCAAAACATGCTTAATCTCCTTTACAGTAGCAAGCTTATTTTAAAAAAAACATAATATATATATATATATATAATTTTGAAAAATAAATTTATATGTAGTGGCTACCATTAAGTACCATACACTGCATTTTTAACAAGATGTGTTACTAAATTATTTTCTTTTGATCCTCAAGTTACTCAACTTTTATCTGATTGCTTTCCTAAACATGTCCCTTTAAACCGCATCATTCATGACCATAGGATAACAAGCTAAAGTAGCAACATCAAATTTTTGAATCATAACATAGTTCAAAGTCATAAGGGCACAATTAGATCATTATTAGTGATCAACATATATAGGGCTCACATCATGAGAAAACATGGATCCATTTCTCACTCCCTATGTGGTCGTCTTAAAGTACATGTAGTATGATTTACATGCTACAGTATTATACTCACAAAAAAAATGAGAATGTTAATCTAAATTACCATACGAATCTGAGTTTAATCATTACATAAGTGATTGACTTGAGAATTTCAAGCTGGTATCTCCTCGAGTTTCCACTTAAAATCTCACATTCGGTTATTCTCAAGCTATATGAATGGTTGGAAACTCTCATGTTCGATTTTTCATAAACCTCATCTTGGCTCATCTAATGTGACATTGTAAAGAATTTTCTAATTCAATCTTCATAATTCTAAAGTCTCATCTTGCATGCTATCTTAGCATCGAGGCTGGTTGTTGTGTGAGTAGCCAACCATTTAACCTAGTAACATCTACTATCATGATAATAATGTGTGCCATAGCAAATATCCTAAATTATTCATTATACTTTTAATGAATGCAAATAAAGTATGAAATTGTAAATGTGCATTGTGATATTTAGGATCCTTGTTATATGCAAGGGCAACCATACTATCACAATGTATGGTTATGGAATCTGCAGAATGTGTTACTATCTCAAGACTTTCTATTTTTTTTAACCAAACAGCCTCTTAAACTGCTGAAGCACAAACAATATCTTTTACTTCCATAGTGGATAGTGCTATGCAGGATTGCTTTTTTTCTAAACAACAAAATAGAACCATTATTGAGTATGAAAGCATATTCTGATGTCGACTTACGTTCGTTCAAGTCACCACTCCCATCTGCATCACTATATCCTTGCAAATGTATATTTGCACCACGATAGCAAATCATATAGTATACGGTTCTACGAAGATACTACAAGATCCTTTTAATTGCTCTCCAATGAATAATTTCTGGATTGCTCTGGAAACGACTAACCAACCCCACAATATAACATATGTCTGGTTGTGTACACATCATGGCATACGTTAGGCTCCCAATTGCACTTGCATATGGTATACGAGACATCTCTTCTTTTTAAGCATTAGTTCTAGGATAAAGATCAAGACTCAAGGTACTACCTTTTTCAACAGGAGTGTCTATAGACTTAGCATTATGCATTCAAAATTGTTCAAGCACCTTCTTGATATAAGTCTCTTGAGACAAAGCAAGAAGTTTCTTAGAAAGGTCTCTAATAATTTTAATACCAAGTATATAATTTGCTTCACCCATGCCCTTCATATCAAAAGTAAAAGACAACCACTCTTTAATGGAGATAATCATCCCTATGTCATTTTCTTCTAATAAAATATCGTCTACATACAAAGTAAGGATAATGAAACCCTTCTCTGACCTCTTTATATAAACACAATGATCTTCCTCAATCATGATAAAGCCAAAAGTAATTATGGCTTGATAAAATTTGAGGTATCATTGTTTGGATGATTGTTTTAGGCTATAAATGGAACATTTTAGCTTTCACACTTTATGCTCTTATCCCTTGGCCACGAAACCTATAGGTTGATCTATGTAGATATCCTTATTTAGTTCTCCATAGAGAAAAACAGTTATATAGATCTCTTCATTTAGTTCTCCATAGAGAAAAACAGTCTTTCAATTTAAAAAAGTTCTAGATCTAAATGGGCAACAATGGCTAGGGTTAGGTGAATGGAGGCAAACCTAACAATAGGTGAAAAAGTTTCCTCATAGTCTACACCCTCTTTATCCATCTACCTTACATTTAATCTTTAAAAACAATTTGTTTTCAATAGATTTTCATCCAAGCAGAAGATCAACTAGTTCCCATACTTGATTCTTTTGCATAGAACTAATCTCATATTTTATTGCAATTATCCATTCTTTAGTAGTAGGCGACGATAAGGCCTCTTGATAATAGGAAGGCTTGTCTTCATCTAGTGAAAAACACATGAAAAATTCTTCATCATTCTCAAATAGATGTCGAGGAATATTTCCATGTTGATTTCTACGCAGTTGAAGAGTTTGAGAATTATTTTGTGGTACAGTCCTACTATTCTCTAAATCTCTCCCACTATCATCGGAGATCATTGGCGTATTTGCAAAAGGACGAAGATAAATTTTCCCACCCTTGCCGAGTGATAGTGTAAAGTTACTTATTCAGCTCATAAAGTTATTTTCTACCTTTTAGTTCGCCTTTGCTTGGAAACTCATTTTCTAACAATTGAACATCACATGACTCAATCTCAGTTAGTACGCCATTAGAATGTTCATGCAACATCACATATCCTTTCGAGTGAACAAGATATCTAATGAATGTGCACTTTTGAGCTATAGGGCCCAATTTTCCATATGCATGTGATGTAACACGAACATAACCAGCAGATCCCCATGGTAGCAAGTGTTTTAATTCTGGTTGGAAACCAGTCCATAACTCATCTGGTGTAGATAGTATTGACTTAGAGGGCACTCTATTAAGGATATAGGTTGTTGTCAATAAAGCATCTCCCAGAAATTGATTTGTAGATTAGCACGTGCCATAATTGACCTAACCATATCCAATAAAATTCGATTCCTACGCTCAGCTACTCCATTTTGTTGGGAAGTACTGGGAATCGTCAACTGTCTACATATGCCTCTATTATCATATAAGTCCTTGAATTGTTCAGACAAATACTCATGTCCTCGGTCAATATATAAAATCGTAAGATTTTTATCTCTTTGATTCTTAACTAAATGAACAAATCTTTGGAAGTAATCTAATGCCTCTGATTTGTGAGAAATGAGATAAACATAACCAAAACGTGAGTAATCATTAATGAATGTGATAAAATAATTAGCACCATATCATGCCCTTCATAAGTCCGCAAATGTCAGAATGGATTAACTTTTAGGGAGATGTAGCCCTCTAGCTTTACCAAAAGGCTTTCTTGTGGCCTTTCCAACCAAATAAGATTCATATATAGGTAAGTTAACTTTAAAGAGTAGACCTAAAAGTCCTTCACGAGCTAACTTTGTTATTCTTTCTTGCCCAATATGACCAAGTCTTGTATGCCATGTAACAGATGTAGATGTAATAGAATCATTATTACTAGAAGTTATGTATCAAAATATAAAGAATCATCAACATCTAATACATAAAATCCATCTATTTTGTGTCCACTAACACAAAACATGAAGTCTAAATAAAATTGAATAGTGTCTATAGTGAAACTGAAAGAAAACCCTAGTCCGGTCATGGTTGCAACAGACATCAAGTTTCATCGAACTCCTGGAGCATAGAGAATATCATAGAGAAGCACGGTGTGTCTAGAACGTATCTTTAATTGATAGGTTCCAATTCCTATTACATCTTCACTAGTGTTATTCCTCATGTAAATACATTAACTCCCAATTGGAATTCTACAATACTCAATGAAACTACTAAATCTTTTCTGACGTGTCTTGTTGCTCTAGTATCTACAATCCAATCAGGAAATGAATGGGCAACCAAGACATGACTGCACACAAAGGCGTCATTTTGAAAGACATAGTTGGTTTGTAGCTTCTTTGGCTTAGTGCATTCATGAGCGAAATGACCAAGTTTATCATAATTGTAACACTTCAACTTAGACTTGTTCTTCTTTCCTCCATGCTTGTCTTTTTGATACGTTCTGTCCTTTCTCTTTTTATAAGCAGATCCTCCTATTCCTCAATGTCGTGCTTTGTCCTTCTATTTTCGCTTAGATCCAAATGTATGTCGATGGCTAGACTTAGCGACAAAAATAGAAGTATTGCCTTGTGCCTCCAACCTCTCTGCCTTCAAATCCAAATGATGCTGTAATTGGGTAAAACTTTTTGTAGTTTTATTGTGCGTCATTGTGAGCTTCATTTGCTCCCAATAATTAGGCAAGGAGTAAAGCACAATAAGGATTTGTTTCTCATCAGATAAGTTGTTACCAGCTGCTTTTAGATCGCGTATCATGGCCAACATTTTTCGAAGATGCTTAACCATCTTTGTTTTGGGAGACATCTTATAAGTTTCAAACTTAAGTGTCAAGGCTCGCAACCTAGTTGTTGAACTTCAAGGCAGTCGACATCTCTAGTGTGGTGGTATAGCCTTCATAATCACCAATCAAACCATCGTGCATATAACTTGACATAGTAAATCTTGCACTATGATCTTTCTTGGCCCAATTTTGATAGGTTTCCATCTCATGTCGATGTTGGGTAGAATTACTTTCGGGAGGTGATTCCATGCTATGTGTCAGTGTTTCCAGAACCTCTCACTTATTTAGGAGATACTGGATCTTACGATACCAAATATCGTAATTATTCTCATTCAGTTTCTCAACTTTAACAAGGTTTGCTACAATATTCGTTAAAGTCATTTCACTTCATTTTATGCACATTAAGATATTATCACACATACTAATTATTTTGCCACAATAATCGAATCTAAAAATAACACATAACTCTATAGTAGAAGATCGAAAATTTCTCTATGCTTATAATCCTCTCTTCTATTTATAGATTTAAATATCATTTTTAGATACATTAAGCATAAAACAAAAATGAGAAAAACATATCTCAACTCATTATTGTCCACAAATTTTAACTTCATACTTTTCTAAATGAACACGATATGTATATCAAATTAAATAACATGAAATATTTCACATATAATTCATGCTGACAAGTAGTAGCGAAAACGATTTTCAAGACATGGCATACAAGTAAGCATGAAATTGATGCATTGTAACTTAGACATATTCGAATATAAGTAACAAATGCAATGATATACATAGACTTGGCTTGTCCTAGTGGTTCTTAGCCTAAGTTTCGTGTTGAGCGTGTAGGTGTTTGATTCTCATAATGCTTATTCAAAATAGCCTTTTTTGCCAATTAAAGGAATAAAAATAAATAAAATAATTGAGTAGGTATCGAACTCGTGATCTCTCACACGCTTAGCCAACGACCACACGAAGTAGACGCCAACAAACTAACACATCACTTTGCTTTAAAAGGTGTGAATAAATTAAAAGATGACGCATTGTATCATTTCAAAAATCGAAATGAAACGATGTCATTTCACGTCGTCTTTCTCACTTATCCAGAACCAGAAACCATGAACAGTGTTTACGAAATTCTACGTTTTCAATTTTTAAAAAATCATATAAAATCAATCGTAAATCCAAATTTTATGAAATTTATATTGTTGGACTCGTAATGGAACGTAGAATTTTTTGGTATAAAAAAAATATTTCTAGAAATATTGAACTTTTTGGAAAAAAAATATTTAACGAGAAAAACGTTTTTTCTTCCATAGACAACATGATTTGGCGAAACGAGTCTATAAGGCTCTGATACCAATGTAGATAAATACGAAAACATAAAAAAATAGAAGCGTACCTTTCTAATTCGAAAGATTCATTTACAATCTGTTCCTTGTTTCTTCTCTCGTCAGTAAGAAAAATGTTACTAGAGTATTTTTCGATAATATCCACACACTCAATAACCAAGGCTACTCAAATTTTCTATAATCTGATCAGGATAGAAACCTTAGAGGTATCAATGCATATTTATAGAGAAAATCCCAACGGAAGCATCCGTTCCAATGGGTGTCTACTGAAAGGGTATGTCCGTTCTAATGGGTGGCTACCAAAAGGATATGCCTGTTCCAATGGGTGTCTACCAAATAGACGTGATCCTTAAGACCAAAAGGTGCACCTATTCTTATGGTGACTTTCCATGGAACATGGGGCCCATGTGGACGCTTCACGGGTCGACCCGACTCGCTCTATAATCCAACAAAAAGAAGAAAAGGCCATCTCCATCATATGTACTGTAGTGAAAAAATCACTTTAGGCACTTTGCCATGGTTGACCGCAACTTGTAGTACCTTCATAGGCAATAGTAAATTAGCGTACTTTTATTTTTTAGCTTTTCATTTCTGTTAATCTCTCATTTTTTGTTTGATTTTCCTAAAAAAAAATGGATTCATAGATTTGATTTCATTTGTTAGTTTTTTCAACATAACTAATGGCACTAAAGCTAAAATATGGTCAGTCCTGCACGAGTTCTTCATCTGTTGTTCGTTTTTCTCTTAAACCTAGGTATGTTTGTCTCAAATTATTATTTAATTATAATATTTATATCATCCATTGAACCATGGAAATGTATGTATTCTCCATTGAACCATGTTCGTATTTATTGGAATCTTTTCAGGATTGATTTGAGTTGGATTTGAAAAGGATTGGAATAGAATTTTTCATCAATTGTTTGTTTTTCTCTTTAACGGTATGTATGTTTCAAATATTTATTCAATTATAACCTTTTATATTCTTCATTGAACATGAAAACATTTGTATTTATATTTATTATGATGTTACTATATGCATTTTTTAATGATTTGCTTTGCTTGTGTAAAATTCAAAGAAATTTCATTGGGTATTTTTGGAGTTTTTTTTTTCTTTTTTTTTTTTTTTAGGTGGTTTTTAGGGGTTTTTCAGTTTTGTTATCAATTGGTGGTTCGATTTGGCCAGATTTTGGTTTGAATTGTTGCACCACTGATTCAATCGTCAACAAAAGTCTGGGAACAGAACCAAAACGGATACATTAAATAAATGGTGTTAATTATGCATCATACTTTCTTGAGGATAGATGGAGTTGTAGTGCACTTCTGCCTAAAAACTCAAGTAGAAAACTATGCCAAAAACACAATAAAAAATGAGGGAATATATTTTTTATCGTCAAGATTAGTGAAGCAATTAATCATTCATACGAATGCATAAATTAAATGAGATGAAAAAATTAACAACAATAATAAAAAATATGAAAGTTCAAGCATAAGAATGAAACAACAACTAACATATAATCAAGGAAACAAATATGAAGAAAAAACAATGGTTGGAATCATACTTGGACACATGCCCTTCATGTATTCACCATATGGCATGGGAACATATCACTTTCAGTTCAGAATCCTCCTTAATATACACAATGCATTCTCTATAATCGATAAAATTTGTTTCTATAATAATACAAATGAATACACATAATCATATCAAAGAGTCTTAGTTCTTCCCATTTCAGGCCATGATACATATATTCATTATTCTTATCCGTTCTCTAATTGGAATTTTATCCTAACATGCAGTCATGCAGCCTAATTCAAGAGACAAAAAGAGAACAATATTAATCAATGTATGGTATTTAACTTATTTTCAGTTTTAAATCCCAAACATTTCAAACAACCATTAAACAATGTTAAAAGATTTTTAACACTAAGAATTATGTTATTTAATTTATTTTCAATGACAATAAAGATCTAAATTAAAACCTTGAAGTAGAAATTAAATTTCAAAAGAAGGAGCTTACAAAGATGGAGTTCGGCGTCCTGATTTGAAACTAAGGATTGAACCACGAAGCCATGGGTCAGGCCACTGGAGGTTATATCGTACAGAGGATATCCAGTCACATGATGAAAAGGCCCAACCATAAGATTTTACAAAGTAAAATCAATTCACAATTTAGTAAAATACAAGGTCAACATTCTGCACTTTCGATTCAAAATGTAATTTAGAACGAAAATGAATTGACATAAAGTAAGCAATTAAAAAAAAAAAAAAAACTAATGCAGAAGAAAGTGATTCCACATATACATACAGTAAAGAACGCAATGAAACCATTGAAACGGTTCCTATATAATTGAAATAACAACATCAACAAAAAACAACAGCAGTAAAAATTGATAACGGTAACAGTAGCAACAAAAACAATAGCTACAACAAAAAAATAGATCAAATTCATCAGCAGTTCAAAAAGATCGAATGTGTGTCATTAACTTCTTTCACAACACTTGATTCCATCTCCCTCATTTCCCACTTCCATCTCTCCCTGTTTCTATGTGTATCTATATATACATTACCCACATATACTTATACGACCAAGTTGGCTTTGCCAATGAAAGAGCTAAATATGTGTAGGGTAAATCTGGCCGATCACCAATCCAAAGTTGATTCATTATTTTTCAACAAGAAAAGCGAATCGATTGGGATTGATTTTTTGTTTCTTGGTATAAGCAATTAACTTATTGAAGTGGGCAGGCCCCATTGAAAATGATGATCAATCTTAAAATTCAAAATTGAAAATGATGATCAATCTTAAAATTCAAAATTGAATCAACAAGCCTTACAAGTGCTTCACAAATCTCAGATCCCTAAAGTGTTTGAGAACTTCTCTAATATAAGCAATATGATGCAACTAATCATCATTTCAAGAATAAACTCCTTTTAACGGACACCCGAAATATCCAACAGAACACCAAATATACAAAATCAAAAATTTCAATTGAAAAGACACACCTTAATAAGCCATCAGAGCTAACACCAAAAGGGTTTGTCTTCAAGGCTACATCAAATATATTTACCTTTAGAGCTATCATACTGACATTGCTTGGTGAGCTGCAATGAATTCTTTTACCTAGGAAAAAATGTGATCTTTCATGAAACTTGTCCTCAATCACAACATTTAAATTAAATATTATCAATAACAATTAGAAACCCAAAATTGCAATAACTATTTGCATTCAAGAAACACCAAAAAAGTATTCATGTTTTTCCACTTTATAGACAGTACATACTAGAAAAGAAAAACACAATAAAGATGTTAGATAAATTTCCTCACCTATGAGAACTCAAAATTAGATTGCTTCAATCCTAATAAAACCTGGAATCAATAAAGTGATATGACAACTATAGGAGAGAACATGGAGCAAACTATTTCAATCGTATGCATATATGAACAATTGCAAAAAGATATATAACAGATATGGAGGAAACTGGAGGTAAAACAAACTTCTAATTCGAAAAACCCTAAATCCACGAAATATCTACGTACCCTAATTAAAAAAAAAAACATTAAACCTAGCAAATACAGAAGAGATTGAGGGATTATTGTTCGAATCGTTTCTTGGATCTGGTGTTTTTGCTTCAGGATCATGCGATTGGGGAAGCAGTGGGTGGCTTGGATGCAAAACTATGAGAAAGAAGACGAGAACGACCTCGAGATCGAGAGAGGCTGGAGAAGATAATGATGGCGATGAATAGAGAAGACGATGATAGAGACGGCCGAAGAAGAGAGAACAAAGTGAAGGCTGAAGACGACGATGACGATGACGATGAAGGATGAAGGCTTGGCGACGGTAATGGAGAAATCTCAGCGATTTTAAGAGAGAGAGAGAGAGAGAGGCTTCGACTTCTAGGGTTGAGCAACAACTAGGGTGTAGAATGAAGAAATCGTGAGATAAATATTTAAGTGCCAACAAAAAGGCGGAAGGGGATTTCGATGGAGAGCGGGAACACGAAATTCCTAGCTCATTTTGTTTTTTTTGGTTTAAGTTCAACCTTAAACACAATTAATCTCAGTTATAAATAATAATTGTGATAAAACCTATAACTTCTTATCATAGTTTATTAAAATAGTGAGATATAAAATATTTTTTATCACATAATAAATTTTAAGCAAGATTATATCATATTCATATTGTTACAATCATGATTTATTAAAAAAAAAAAATGAATTATATTTACTAAGCATGATAAAAATCCATTTTTCTAGTAGTGCAGCTTCTATAGTGGATGCAACAATAACAGACTGGTTCACACTCTTCTATGAGATTGCTCCTCTCGCTAAAAACAACAAATAACCAGACGTAGATTTTCTTATATACACATAACTAGTGAAATTTGAATCTGAATATCCGCCCATCTCAAGATAATTAGATTTTCTATAAGTAAGCATACGATCTTTCATTCATTGCAAGTGTCTCAATACTTTCTTTGTATCCTTTCAGTAATGCAATCTTAGATTACTTTGGTACCTACCTAGCATTCCAACAACAAAACTGATGCATAACCTGTACAAGTCTAAGCATACATCAAACTCCCAACAATGTATTCATAAGGAAATTCTTCTATTTGTTTGCATTCTATTTCATTCTTTGGGCATTATGAGGGACTAAAAATTATCTCCTTTCTAAATTGGAATAACAGATGTTAATCTTTTACCCATCCTAAATCTTACTAAAAGTTTGTTGATATATGTTTTCTAAGACAACCCTAACAATCTTTGTGATATATTTTGAAATATTTCGATCCTGATCGCATAAGTTATGTCTCCCATATCTTTCATCTCAAAGTTATTGGAGAGAAATTGATTGGTTTTACATAATAAACCAATATCATTAGTTGCAAGTAAGATGTCATCAACATACGGAATAAAAAATATAAATTTACTCCTACTGACCTTTAGATACACACACTGATCAACGGTGTTTTCCTTAAATCCAAAGGAAACAATGGTATCATTAAACTTGAGATACAATTGTCAAGAAGCTTATTTAAGTTCATATATTGATTTCTTAAGTCTACACACCATGTGTTTTTTCCTTTCAACTGGAAATCCATCTACTTGGTTTATGTAAACTTCTTCCTCTAAATTTCTATTTACAAAAGTAGAGTTCACGTCTATCTGATGTAGCTCTAAGTTATAATGAGCTTCCAAAGTCGTGATAATTCTAAGAGAGTCTTTCCTGGAGATTGGTGAAAAAGTCTCTTTATAGTCAATTCTATTTTTCTAAGCAAAACCTTTAGCAACAAGTCAGACCTTGTAACATTTAATGCTGCCATTTGAGTCATGTTTCGTTTTGAAGAACCATTTACATCTGACTCTTTTGTAACGTTTAGGTAATTCAACAATGTCTCATACTTTATTCTCTTTCATAGATTTTAATTCATCTTTCATAGCATCTTCCCATTTATCAGAATTACCACAATTAATGACATGTCAAATAAATCCGGATCATCATCAATTCCTAAGTCAAATTTTGACTCTTGAAGATATACCACTTAATCATTAGAAATAACAAATTTTATTTTTCATGGAGACCTTCTTAATACTATTTCTTGTGGCATCTATTATAGGTTCATCAATAATAACTTCATTGTGGGTTATAAAATCATCCATTCGTTGTTCTTGATAATTGTTAAACTATTTAAAAATTGGAGGAACAACAACTTTAGAAGAAGTATACTTTAAAGCAACTTGGACCCTGACTTCTTGAATTACCACATATTTTTGTGGCGTTTCACTCCCACTAACTTTACTATTTTCAATGAACATAACATTTCCAGTTTAAAAAATTCTTGTATTATGGTTAGGATCATAAAATATACACCCTCTAAATTTTTATG
This sequence comes from Eucommia ulmoides, assembly GCA_016647705.1. NCBI lineage: Eukaryota > Viridiplantae > Streptophyta > Magnoliopsida > Garryales > Eucommiaceae > Eucommia > Eucommia ulmoides. Next base: position 31,913,695 of record CM028341.1, on the reverse strand, counting down.
GATAACCAATAAAGAAATTGGTTGTTGTTAAATCTAGTTTCTTTTCATGCGGAATATAAATTCATACTTCTAACGGGCAACCCCAAACACACAGGTGCCTTAAACTAGGTTTTCTACCAGTCTACAGTTCAAAATGTGTATATGGAATTGCTATATTAGGAACCTTGTTTAATAAATATATGGTAGTTTTTAAAGGATACATCTATAGTGAAAATGTTAAAGATGATTTGTTTAAAATACTCCTAACCATATATAATAAAGTACAATTAAGCCTTTTTGCTACGCCACTTTGTTGTGGTGTAAATGATGCTGCTTTGATTTTGTCAGGGATCTCAGCTCCCAAAACCTGATTAATACCTGCAACATTTAGGATAAGTACTAGGAATATTGGGTTAGTATCAGTGAAATACACTCCAGCGTGAGAATAAGTTAACCAAGAATTGAGAGATATCATAATCATAGAATAAATTACGTGTAAATGTAACCTATAGATAACTACATTTATAGAGTGAGAAATAATTGACTTCTCATGATTTGGGGAAAATAATATCTCTGAAATAACTAACTTCAGAAAATGATATATTCACAATTTGGGGAGAGAATATCTCCGTGATTTGGGGAGAATAATATCTCTTGAATTTGGAAGAATTATACCTGGAGAACAATTCAAATTGAACTAGGTTGACCTGGACCATAGTTTCTCGGCTTGACTTATTAATTACTTATTCATCACACCTTATATAATTTGAGTTATACCCATTAAATTCCATTTTGGCATTCACCATTGGGCCTTAATGATATAGATTTATCTAGTGAATTTTACCCACATCATTTGCCCCTTTGATTCATTAGTTTGTCTGAACTTTGAAAACAATTGATGAGTCAATTTAAAAAGTTTAAACAATGTATTCCCCTGGTTGGAGGTTCGTCAAATAAAATAGTATATGATAGAGAGAGAGTATTTGGCCAAATTTTACCTTTAGGTGTGCTTGGGTTCTATGTTGAACATGGCCTTTATTTTTAGGGATAACTTACGAATTAACCTGACCTCTTTTTATTTTTTGAATCGGTCTGTGAATGACCTGATCTCTACTTAGGATGCTTCTTTAGTTGGTTCCTTAGGTATTAGGGTATATTACTAAACTTAACCTTAAAGCACTTTCTTAATCAATTTCATTGATTTCTTGCTTTCAGATTTCTTTAATACTCATTTGTTTTGCATGTACCTATGAACTTTATTTATAATATTTTGCAATGAATTATTATATATGTGGTATTCTATTTGGTGATGTTATTTCTTCTGCCCCTTTCCATGCTTTCGTATGTTTATGTGTAAACACCCATATCACGAATTTGCATTCTAGTTGGATTTTCCTTCATGAGTATTCAATTTTGTCATTGTGTTGTGCTGGTGGCCTTACCCTTTGCCCTCCTTCATAATTTGTGTGTTTATATGTAAACGGGCAAATTGTGAATATGCATTTCTCTATAAAAATGATGGATGCTTGAAACACACACAACTTAGGTCGTTCTTACAATATTCTTGTTGTGTTTTTTTTTCAATATTGATCCACTTGTTAAATGGTCATTTAGCATCTCTGAGTAGATTTCCCTTAGTGGTTACCGAGATTGGATCGGTTTGGTAATTTGTCCTTTTTCATAATTCGAACCTTTTATTGTTTTCTCCTCTATGAGATTGATCCATACTATTTTAGTTGTTCACCTTTCTCTTTGGAAATTAGTCCGACCTAATTTATTAGCTCTTCTTAATCGCTTCTAGCGATTGTTTCAAGTTGTTCTGAACAATTTGTTTTCATTGTACTTAGCCACTATTTCGAGTTGTTTTGGGTAGTTTGTTTTTATCACACTTTGCGATGGATCCTAGACGTTTTAAAATAGTTTGTATTTGTCTCTCACTTAATGATTTGTCCTAACTAATCTCAACAGTTTACCTTTTATCGCATTTAGCAATTTATCCTAGCTGTTCTGAAATAGTTTACCCTTTTTTCCTACTTTGCAATTTATCTGAATTGATCTCGACAATTTGTCTATATCACACTTAGCAATTTACCTGAATTGATCTCGGTAATTATTATTTATCGCACTTAGCGATTTGTTCGAGTTGTTTTGAAACAATTTGATAAAACATTTTGCTTTTATCATACTTAGCGATTTTGAAATTCATTAATCGCACTTAATGATATGGAGATCCGAACAATCTTTAGTAATTTTTCATCTTTTGTACTTAGTAATTTTTAAATTCGTCGATCGCACTTAGTGATCTGAAGATTCGAACTACTTTTAGTAGTTTGTCGTCTTTCGCACTTGACAATTTTGAAAATTTTCAACTGCACTTAGCTATTTGGATATCCAAACTTCTTTTAGCAGTTTGTCCTCTTTCGCAATGGATGATTTTGAAATTCGTCAATTGTACTTAGCGATTTGGAGATCCAAACTGCTTTTAGTAGGTTGCCGTCTTTTGCACTTAGCGATTTTAAAATAAGTCGATTGCATTTAGCAATCTGGAGATCCAAATTTCTTTTAGTAGTTCGTTGTTTTTCGCACTTAGAGAATTTAAAATTTGTCAATCGCATTTAGCGATTTTGAAATTTTTATCGATCGCACTTAGCGATATAGATATTCGAACTGCTTTTGATGGTCTGTTGATGTTGATCACACTTAGAAATCTGTAGATTTGTGGTAGGGTTCTGTCCCTGAGCTTCAGTTGGGACATGTTGTTCCTTTACATGCTAATTAAGAACTGCAACTCTTTCCGGGTATCCAAGTTGAACCAACTTTATATCCTTGAAACCATTAAGTACTTTGCACGTACTTATTTGGAACTTCAAAAAATCATTCATGAACATATTAGTCATTCCTTTAAGAATGCTAGCGATATATTCAAAAACTATTAGCCCTTGTGTGAAGTTAAAGCACTTTCTAGCGATGAATTTCGTAATATTAACTCTTTTGTTTCAATTGTCATTCTTATATTGCTGTCTTCCCAAAATAAATGATTATGCCATCTCAAGTTGACCTTCCTTTGTTGTTAGTTCAGTTGGTTAACCAAGTTGACCTTCCGTTATTGTGAGGTCAACTTGTGAACCAAGTTGGGCTTTCTTTGTTATTGAATTCTCGTCTGAACGGAACATTGAGGGGCTTAGGTTTTTAGTTGAACCTGACCCCTATTTGTTTGAACAAATATTATCATTGGTTGACCCATTGGTAAGTTGAGACTTTATTGGGCTGACCTGTCCTTTTTGTCTTCCCCTTAACTAGGATCATCTTGTGGTAATGCTGACCTAATATAGTTTGTCCTTTGCAATCTCACTCGTTTGTTTTAATTCTGACTTGAATTAGCCTTGAGGTTCTGTTGGTTCATAAATTGAACCTCCCCTCTATTGGTTCATTCGTAGACCCGATCTTAGGACTAGGTCAGCCTCGAGGTTCTATTGGTTTATAGGCTGACTTGTCCCATCTGCTATTCTCAGGTTTACACTACTCTTGTGATACTATTGGTTCATAGGTTGACTTTCTCTTTCTACTATTCTCGGATTTAAATTACTCTTGAAGTATTATTGGTTCATACGCTGAACCTACCCTTTGTTTATCTTGGCATCAAGGTACTATTGATTCATAGGTTAAACCTCTACTTTATTTATCTTAACATTGGGGTACTGTTGGTTCATAGGTTAATCCTCCCCTTTGTTTATTTTGGTATCCAGGTACTGTTGGTTCATAAGTTGAACTTCCTCTCTGTTTATCTTAAGCTTAAATTAGCCTCATGGTTTTTAGGTTTATTATATGAACCTGACCCCATTGCCTATTCTTCAAGCATTGAGTTCTTTACAGAACTTAGCCTTTTTCTCTGATTTATGTTGAATTTTATTTTCCCATAATATGATGTTAATTTTGCACCATAATACTTTATTAATAAACTTCGATGATACGGTTTAACAATAAAAGTAAAAACAATTTCAAATGAAATATTTTCTTAGTTGATTCTCTTCAGGAGGGCTGAACTCTTCTCCACTTTCTGTATCCTTCTGGTCATTTCTTTGTTTGGGATTTGACGGGGATATGTAGTTCTTTAACCTACTCTATAAGAGTTACAGTTTCTTGTATGCCATGTAGTAATCATTAACGAACAAATAGTTTCGTTCTTCAAGATGCAATACAAATGCATTTTTTTAAATTCATAAATTATGCGAACTTTCACCCTGAACATCAAAAAATTACTCAGGATCATGTTATTAATTCCTTTAGGAAGATTGGAAGTATCCTTAATAATTACTAGCCACTGTATGAAGTTAAAACGCCTCTAATCTGGAGTTGTCTGATGCCAATCCTTTATTGCCATTCTCATCTTCAATGATATATCTTCGATTTAGACAAATATTTCAACTCAAGCCTTTAGAAAATTTAGTCGAAATAGATTATTTTTAATTTTTCTCATGGAGAATAAATGATATTCCAAACCAAACTTTCATGATTTTCCATAGATAATGATAGGCAGAGCAGGTAATGCACTACAGGTTTCGTATTTCACATAATATATTCAGGTCACAAGCCGAATTAGATTTAAACTCTCATGATTATAATTTATCAAAGAGAAGCACTCTTGAATTGAGTATTTTATTTCTACTCATGCAAATTCAACTTTTAAAATAAGTTGTAATAGTGTAATTCAGAACATTTCTTGATGTAAGTTGGATTTTATGATCTTAATATTGTTTTATAAGTTCTTTAACGTTTGAATTTATCGTCTACACAAACAATAATAACAAGGGTGAACTGTATATCTTGCTTTGTATCATATCAAGTATCTTCTAATTTTTATTAGGAATAGACCAAAAAGTTAGTCTTGATTCAGTCTTGGAAAAATCCTTCAAGTGTTTCCTCCATCTTTAGTATTTTTATGAGGGTCTCATCTAAATAATAAAAATAGATTAGCTTGTAATTAAATAGATATTCTTGCATTATCTTTGAGGCAAAGTAAATTTTACTCCTAGCCACTAAATTTACGTCTCAAATGTAAAGTTCAACTCATGGATCGAGTGTTACCCATAATCTCATTTGATATAATCTATTACCTCTAGGTTTATACAAAAACGTAGAAGTACTAATTGTAATTTATCTATTTCCACGGGGGAATCTTGAAATTTTTAAGTATAAACTTATTTCTTTAGCATATTGGTCCCAAAATTTAAAATTTATTCCTCTTAAGGAAAACATAATATCTTAGAGGTAGAAATTGCAAATGAAATATTACCTTATTTGACTTTAAAATACTTAGCATCTAGGTCATATTCGTCAACTTCCTTATCCTTGTCGTTATTATATAACTGACGTTTTCTTCATATTATCACGCACATCATATAGAGTTTAGATACTAATTTCACAATTTAACCGTGTTATCTAATCTTGTAAATTTTTAGGCATACTTGAATATTTTTAAAGTGTCAATAAGGCTTTGAGAACACATAATTTGTTGAAATTAAAGTTGTAGGGACCAAATTGACATCCCACCAAACTTTTCAGAAGGGGCCAAAGTGCAATTTCGGTTCAGTCCTAGGGTTTTGAATGATTCTTATCAAATTATGGGGCATACTTTGCAATTATAATGCACTTCATATATTTATTTCTTTAGCAAATGCTAAACTTCCTCTAAGTATCATAATCAGCACCATAATTCATAAATCAGAAGATTCAAATTGTAATTTCAATGTTTCTAAAAGACACTTTTAGTTTTTAATCAGAAAATATAACCTTCTTTGATTCTTAATGTATCAAGATGTGATCAACAATTTAAAAGCTTATTACCTTAAAATAAAATTGAGGGGGTAAAAACTGTAAATAAACTTGTTACTTTAAGGGCTTTAGAGCATCTCCAAAGGCATTGGTATATGGTGTACCGTCCTGTTTTTTTTATCTTTTTTGAAGGGAAAAGGAAGCTCCAAAGGATGTGCCATCTTGTGTGCCATTTTGGCACACATGCCCTACATATGCCAAATATAGCATATGTAGAGGAAGAGCCAAATATTATATTAGTGGGTGATAGGTGGGTTAATTAGGTTTAATTAGTTGATTTGGGTTTAAATATTATTTGGTTAATGTTGGGTTTTCTTAATTAGGGTTAAGTAAAATTTGTTTGGTTAGGCTTATATTAATTTTTATTTAATTAAATTAATCTAAAAAGGTATCTAAAAATATCAAATTTAGATATTTGTACCCCGTAAAATTAAGGAACCATGGCATATATGTTTAGAATAGATTCCATTTTGAGAGAGTTGAAAAACCACTATCTCGTTGGAAGTATCTATACATCTGCACTTTCTCAGATTTGATTTAATAGGTTTTGTTTATTTGTGTTTAATTAGGTTTGGTAGAATTTAATTTATTAATTTAATCTTATTTGAGTTGGGTTAGATTAATCGGTTAATTTTATTTTATTTGGGTTATATTGAATTAGTTTTATTTGGGTTGAATTTAACTAATTTTAATTTTTATGCAAAAAAGAAAAAATGGCACTCCAAAATATAGCAACTTCCTTGGAGTGCCTTTTAAATTTTTGGTGTGCCATTTCGACAAATGGCACACCAAAATATAGCAACTCCTCTAGAGTTTCTCTTAGAGTATGTAGCCCTAGGTTTTTCTTTGTTCTTATGTAGCCCAACACATCAACCGATGCATTCATAATCTTATTTGACAACTTAAAGAAACTCTTCAATCATTGATGGCCGAAGAGGAAGTTGATAATCGAATCGAATCCTTGCTACTCCACTTCACCGTCTCTAGTGGCAGGCAGGCAACATTCGTCGATAATAAACGATTACATTCTCAGTGACCGCCTTGAATACTCGCTCCGATTGTAGAGCTCTAACGCCATGAATTCTGGTGTTTCGATTTTTGTCGACGAATTTACTCGCAAGTGCACGAGGTCAAGTTTTAATAAAGTGGATCCGAAGATCGAGTGTCGTCCATTGGGATTTGTCCTAGGATTAGTTAAGTACTACAATTGACATAACTTAATATTATCTAGACGTTTCAAGTCTTGAATTGTGTTTGCAAATTGAAAACTAATTAAATCTAAACACTTGAAATTTCTTCTATGAAAATGGATTACCTAGGGATTAATTTTGTTCACAAATGCATGTTTGATTTCGTTTAGTTTACATTAATGGTATTCAACCAATCCAATAATTTAGGTATCGTAAACTCACTCACTACCTCTTCCGAGTGTAAAGTGAGTGAATATACACTCATGTCAACACCGATATCCCTATCTAGCATCTAAACGAGTACATGAGTCTTGACCCAATGGTAGCGCGAGAAAAACACGCCGCTACTTACACTCGCAAGTATACGAGGTCTAAGTTTTAGTATAGTGTGATCGTTAAGATCGGGTTATCGTATCCACAGGGATTGTTGTCGTTATTATCGAATACTGCGTTTGTCGTGACCTAATTTTATCTAGGCGAAAAACAAATGTATTTAATTAATTAAACTAATACTAATATATCTTAAATTAAATACACTATTATGTTAATATGTTTTAGGGTGAAGAATTGTATAGGGATTAACGTGTTTACAAATACGTGTTCGATTCTGATTTACTCGCATTTACGTTGTTCGACCTATTTGACAACCTCGGTACGTAAACTCCGCCGCCACCTCTTCCGATTGTAAGACGGGGGAATACATGACTTCGAGCCAACGAAGAAGTCCCCCTCAACGTCTTAACGACCCTAGGTCATGTGAGTCTCGCCTAGCGTCATTGATTGCACACAATCCAACTCCCTCCCGGGTTATTGGATCGTCGCGTTGTATTTACCCTATCGACAATCTCCGTTCTAAAACTCCTTCGCCACCTCTTTCGAGTGTAAGATGAGGGATATAACGCGACTTCGAGTCAACGAAGAGGTCCCCCTTAACGTCTTCACGACCCTAGGTAGCGTGTGTCTTTCCCAACGTCATCGATTGTCCACGATTTGAACCCCGACCGGGTTATAGAATCGTGGCGTTTGTTTACCCTAATTCGAATCCGGAGTTTTGTCAAAACCCCGTATTCTCCATTTATCAATTCAAGCATAATAAACAAATAATACGATAAATACAATCAAACTACGAAGAACAATCACAAACGAAACACCGAAATCATCCAAACAACGTATTTATAAATATTAGGTTAATCCCTACTACAATCCATATTTAACTCGGGGCCATAGCCGCATATACAATAAAATAACGAGCTAAATATGCTCACATGCTCCTAAGACAAAGAAATAAGGAAAAACGATCGAAGAACTTAGCCTCGTCCGAAGATAAACCGCTAAGAACGCTCAACGATCGATTCGCCGTCTTCTCCACTTCGGGATGCGAGCTCCACCACTAAAATTCCTAACCCTTGGCTTAACTATAGCCTAAGGGGCTCAAAAATGTAAGAGAGAGAAGAGAGATCCGGCCAAAGGGGAGGAGAGGGGATATTTATAGCCAAAAATATCCTAAAAATATCTAAAGGCTGTGCAGGGCAAATCCGCCTAGGCGGTGGAAATTGCGCCTAGGCGGAGTTAGGTCGGTTAAGTCTGATCGCCTGGGCAGTGAAGTAGGCGGTGGATTGGAGAACATTCTGTTGGATTTTCACCTAAGCGGTAGAAATTTCGCCTAGGCGAGCGGCTGTCAGTAGCTCTACTTCGTCCTTTGCTGGATTTTCGCCTAAGCGGTAGAATTTCCGCTCCGGCGGTCTTCCGTCAGTAACATTTTTCTCTTCTCTGCATTTTCACTGCTTAAGCGGTGGTCTGGACGCTTAAGCGGTGGGCCTGTTTCGTCTTTTAGCCTCCGAGCTTGTTTATCCACCGTAACTTCGAACTGCTTTGGTTCGATCTCATCATTTTAGCTCCAGTTTCCTATCTTTTTGACCCATACACCTGAGTTATACAAAAAGTATAAATCCTAATTAAAACATAATAAAAATAACTATAAACATATTCGAAAACTAACCAATTAGGATTGGAAATAGATAGGTTTTTCATACCTATCACCCAACCTCACAGATTGCACATGTTCTAATAATCTCCCAAAGTTCTAATAATCTCCCAAAATATTAGAACATCACGTTATGTTTAACCCCAGTCCGAATCCGGGGTTACCTCTCCCGAGTGTCAAACCTCGTATTCTCAAACCAACCATAATACCATACAAAGCATACCATAGGTGTAATAAAATGGTAAACACAATCGGATAAAGATAAACAATCGTTAATGAAACAAAGATTCACTCAAACATATATGTTCATGAACTAATCAATCCTTAGATAACATTTACTTAGCCACACATGATCATAACTAAATACTCATTAAAACATGAGAATAACATCATCATTCAATACACAAAGTTGAGAAACAAAGATAGAAACAAAGAAGGAATGGCAAATCTGTGAAGTGGATGGTTCTACTTCCGCAAAAACTGCTCCGAGATCGTTTTCTCTTCTTCAAATGAGCTCTCATCTTCAAGGGTCTAATCTACGGCTTCTATTAAGTGTAAAAACGTCCTCATACAAGGTTGGTATGGGTGGATACATAATGAGTTCAAAAATATCTAAAAAGATTTATGGCAGCTGTTTGATTGATCGCTGCAGCAATGGGAAGTATCGCTGCAGCAATGGTTAGGCAATAAGGCTTCTGCCCTTTCATCGCTGCAGTGATGAGGGCCATCACTGTAGCAGTGGTTGGACAGAAGGTCCACTGACCCTTCACCGCTGCAGCGATGAAGGCCATTGCTATAGCGGTCAAGGGACAGAGGCCCTTGATGTTAGCGTTGCAGCGATGAGGCTACAGTTTCTATTTCTGGATCTTATTTAATGTTTCTCCACCGATTTCCTACCAATTTGCTTGATTTTCAACCGTTTTTGTCCCTACACCTGATTTACATAAAAACGAATATAAATGATTTAAAACATTACAAAAACACTTGAAAACTACATAATTCGGCTTGGAAACATATAGGTAAATTCAACCTATCAAATACCCCCAAACTTGGACGTTTGCTAATCCTTGAGCAAAGCACCCTTACATTAAAATAAACTATTACAACTAATTAACTAACTTCAATACTAAGAATGAAAAAACACAAACAAACTAGAAGTAATAACGTGTGAGTTCTGAATTCAACTAATCAACCAAAACATTTTTCCCTCAACAGCCCCCAATCAAATCAAGTTCAAGAATAAAACGGACAATGTGGTGTTCTAGAATTTCAACATTCAATATCAGTAAACGTCATTCTAGATCCATTCAAGTGTGTGTGGAAAAACTTAATTATACTACCATCCAAAGACCGGATTGCATTATTCACTAACAAAGCTCATAACTTAAACCATAAAGGTATAGGATATCCATATGCCAGACTGGATTCCCCTCTCCACTAATGTAGGCTTGGAAATTCAAAAAAAATCAAAAGTGCTTGGTTCGGTTTTTGTCAATTAGCCAAGGGTATATCAGGAATATAAAATAGGTAAACATTATTAACTCAACGATACTTAAGGCACAACGCTTAGCGCTCAATCACACTCGTACCCTCAAAGATCAATTTGAAACAACCCTATACTAACATTTTAAAACGTTGTACTCACTTGTCAAAAGAAACAAAAATAGAACTATATTTACATATGGTTTTTTTTTTCGTTAACTATACCCCTAAACTTCTTTGATTTGTATAATTTCACGGGTGTGAAAATACGATAGGAAAATGATAAGTGAGTACTCGAATACCAAACCAATAAAATGTTCGCCCAAAACCCAACCGCGCACTTCAAGTCGTATTTACAAATGCTAACTTGATTTTGACTCAAATTGTGCTTTAGGTTTAGCGACATAGGTTTGGAAAATGTTTTATTGGTCAGGGTATTTGTTACGTGTTTAGAATTGAAACGGCTTAGAAGCTTCGACAGGGTAATAAGAGGTAAAACATATAGCATGGAAGGCTTTAATGGCTCGAGCGATCAAAATGAATGCCTAAATCATGTCTCCTGAACTACCTCACCTAGGATTTCGCATCAAGTTTCCCCCAATCAAGTTCTAGAATCCCTAAAATTATCATGAACTTCCTACTGAATAATCGGCGTCAAATCGATTGAATAATTATACATTGAGTCTACGTAATCGTGCAATTTAGGATCCAAAATTACTTTTACCAAATCGAAATATCAAGCACACAGAACACACATGGATGGGCACTACCCCTAACATTGATAAACAACTTGGAGATAATTTCATTATCGAGTAATGGCCCAGAAGAACTCTCAAACTCAGCATACAACTACTACTTCAAACATAAACTCATTTATACTAATACTAAACACAAACATGCATACATTACACTAAATAACCTCAACACAACAATAAACTTCTAAACATGCATGAACATAAACTACAATTTAACTTAAACTATAAAATGTTTAACAACTATTAAAGTTAACTACATAACCAATAAAATGTCTTCAAACAAGAAAAAGATACAATACTTAAAGCATACATATAAAAAAAAATAAAAAAATAAAAATAAATAAATAAAAAAAAAAAAAATCCCAAAACATAACATAGGCATCCTACATACAAAACAACTAAGATATCCCCCCAAACTTAGTCTGGTCAGTTTCCATAATGACCCATCAGTGATCCCAATAATAGCATGTAGCATGATAACGAAAAGGGTTGTGAACACGTACCTGGGAGGTGAGACATTAAAGACTCACCTCCTACTGCCAGTCTCGAGGAATGACGTCCCCACTACCGTCGTGGTAGGATGGATTGTGTGGTGGTTGTTGAAGATGTTCCAGGAACGGGGGCATTACGGGGTAGCCGCTTATATCATAGCCTGTCTGCATTCCGAAGTAATGCAGAGCCTGATGCATCGTCTGGTTATACTATTCCTGGTACACTCGAAATGCAGCATGTTCATTTCGAATAGCGACAGTGTTTATCCATAGAGCTTGTAGTTGCTCCCTCTGTTACATCACCTTTTGGTGAAGGCTTTCCATTGTGATTTTCGCTGGGACAGGAGCCTCAGGACTTTGGGCCTCAGACGACCCTGCTTCTTCTTCTTCTGGCCCTACAACCCCGTTACTACAGATTTGTCTCATGGCTGCCAGATCCATAGGTCTTTTGGGGAGGCACAAGCTATCTCTAGGGATTACTACACCCATATTATGGAACCAAATCTTTAAACATTTGTGCAAGAACTTGGATGGAAAAATTGCTAAATCCAACCCCGTATATAACCAATGAATATTACCGGAATATAGGGTCTTGATGACCGTTTCTAGGTCTTTCTGCTCTATTTTTTCATCTGAATCTTCTTCTGGTTCCAGAGGAACCAACCCAAGTAGCTCCTTTATTGTTTTCGCATCAAACTTCACTACTCGAGTCTGAACCCTGGTCTGGTCGTTCTCAACTTCTACACAATTGGCGAAGAATTCACAGACCAAAGCTATGTTGCTTGGGCCCGGTTGTCTACACATATGTTGCCAACCTCTTTCCTGAATCATATTTGCAATTTATGCCGAAAGCTCATCCAATTTGACAAAGCTGCACTCACGAATGTAATTACACCTATGCTCAAACTGATTGAAATGTTGCTCCATTCATTTGGAAACGAAACGACTTGAGTCATAATCTAAGGCGGGATCGTCGAATCGTGAACTGGATCCCTCACCCCTTTGACGTTTGACAATGGATTTCTTTGGCATGGTTTCTAATCAATTCAACACACAAAAATCTGCCACTACAACACAATAGAACTCCACAAATCAACAAAATAGAACAAGCCCTCAAGAACACCAACAATCCCCAATTTGCACACAATAATCACAAGATTTTAATAAAAATTGCATAAACTTGGTAACAAAACTTGGACCTAACAAACAAACCACCACTAAACAACTTGTTCTTCACAAAAAATTGACCCAAAACCACAATGTCAAGAAAATCACATTAGGGGTTCAAGGGTTCTACATCAACAATCCATTTTCACAACCAATCTTCAAATAAACAAGCAAATCAACACAATATTGCAACACACACGTGTAATGTTGTTTCAAAACGACTTGCTTGAGGAAATTTTGAGCACCCAACAGTTGAAAATAGAAGATTTCTCATCTTTGAACTTTAACCCTAGAACCACGAATGTTGGGTTTGAAATGCGATTTTGGTGGTGGGGATCTTTGTTTTTGAGTATGGAATGATGATTTTTTGAAGTTTGATTTGGTTTTGGAGGAAAAATTGAAGAGTTATGAGAGTTAGGGTTTAAAATTTTGGGTTTTATGAAACGAGTGCCTCTATTTATCTGAACAGGGGTGCTATTACTGCAGTGATGAAAGTCTAATAGGCTTTTTGATGTTCCATCACTGCAGTGATAGTCTTCATCACTGCAGCGATAGAATAATAGAATGGATTCTGCTTGGCGGTCATTACAGCGATAGACTTCATCGCTACAGCGGTGAACGTTGCAACGTTTTCAGTTGGTTTTCTGCATTTTTCAAAAGGCCTACCACCACTTCACTTCCATTCCATTCCGCTATTTCATCACGTTCAAGATCATATTACTAGCCCAAATGTCTGAACTCTTCAATTCACTCTCAAACTCGCTTCGTGATCACTTAAACCTCCAAAAAGTTACTATATCAAAAATTGGCTAAAACCAATCCCACAGGTTGTATATAACAAAAATGCTTGATTTAACGTTTTGAGCTGGACTTAGCGAACATTCATATCAGTCTTCAATGAGAGAGATACTCTTCACAACTCATTTTTCATTCCCAAAATAATGCTTGATTCTCTCCCCATTGACTCGAAAAATCAGTCCGTGTTCACCTTCCAATTCGACGGAGCTGAATAGAAATATATGCTTGATCTGGAACTGTCCAGACTATCTGGACTTCAACTTTTCGGGAAAGAGTCTCAGCTGAGAGTTAAAAAGTAGAACTTGTTGTCCTGGGCTAAACTCTCTTCTGACGATGTGCTTATTGTGTCATTTCTTGGTTTTGTCTTTGTATAACTTGGCGTTCTCATATGCCTTATTCCAAAATTCTTCCATCTCATTGAGTTGAAGAAAATGTTGTTGCCCCGAAGCATTGAGATCAAAATTAAGCTGTTTTATCGCCCAATAGGCACAGTGCTCCAATTCTACCGACAAATGACACGCTTTCCCAAACACCAACCGATACGGTGACATTTCGATGAGTGTTTTAAAATCCGTGCAGTATACCCATAGTGCATCATCTAATTTCATCACCCAATCCTTATGATTAGAGTGAACCATCTTCTCTAAGATCTATTTTATCTCTTGATTAGACATTTCGGCTTGGCCGTTTGCTTGGGGATGGTATGGAAGCGCCACCTTATGCCGAACTCCTTACTTTGTTAGTAGAGTATTGAACATTTTATTGCATAAGGGGGTCCCTTCATCACTGATAATAGAACGAGGAGTCTCGAACTTTGTCATTATGTTTTTCTAAAGGAATTTCAGAACCACCTTGGCATCGTTAGTTAGCATGGCCACAGTCTCAACCCATTTTGACACATAATCCACTGCCAGTAAGATATACTCTTGACCAAAGGATGGGGAAAATGGTCCCATGAAATCAATCCCCTAAACATCAAAGAGCTCCAACTCGAGAATAGATGTCCATAGCAACTTATGTCACCTTGAGATGTTGCCAACCCTTTGGTATCGATCACAGGTTTTTACAAACGTATATGAATCAGGAAAAAGCATCGGCCAGTAAAAACCTAATTGAATCACCTTAGCGGTCATCCGTGTTGCTCCAAAATACCCCCCACACGGTGATGAATGACAATGATATAAAATGCTTGCAATTTCCTTTTTTGGAACACATTGCCGAAGGACTTGGTCAGCGTATTTCTTGAACAACATGGGGTCATCCTACATATAATGCTTCACATCGAATAGGAATGTCTTCCTTTTGGGCACTTTGCACGCGAGATAATTGATTATATCCATGAACCACGAAAGTTTAGCTTCAACATTGAACAAGTATTCATCCGGGAAAATTTCCGTGATACAAGAATCATCACCAACATCTTCCTGCACGAGCTGGGAAAGATGATTGGCTACCACATTCTCACTCCCCTTTTTTATCTCTAATCTCTGCATCAAATTCCAAAAGTAAGAGAATCTACCGGATTAGACACGGCTTGGATTCCTTCTTCGCAAAGAAGTATCGGATGGCAGTATAGTCCGTATAGATGATAACCTTGGACCCTATAATATAAAAATGGAACTTATCACACACGAAGACCACCGCTAACATCTTCTTCTCAGTGGTGGTATAATTCTCTTGAGCGTCATTCAGCATTTTGCTTGCATAGTATATGGATCGAAAAATCTTCTCCTTGTGTTGGCCTAAAATAGCTCCAACCGCATAGTCGCTCGCATCACACATGATTTCAAAAGGCTCATTCCAATCCGAAGCGATTATAATTAGAGCCGAGATCAACTTCTTCTTCATAGCATTGAACGCTTCAACACAAGCATCATAAAAAATGAACGAGGCTTCTTTTTCAAGCAAATGACATAACGGCTTTACCATTTTAGAGAAATCTTTTATGAAACGCCGGTAGAAGCCAGCATGGCCTAAGAAACTTCGGACTCCCTTCATATTGATTGGCGGTGGAAGTTTCTTGATCGTCTCAATCTTTGCCTGGTCCACCTCAAGCCCCTTGGAAGAGACCTAACGGCCTAAGAAAATTTTCTCCTTGACCATGAAATGGCACTTTTTCTAAGTGATAACTAGATGCTTCTATTCACATTGGTTGAGAATAAGTGATAAGTTGTAGAGACAATGGTTGGAGGATGAACCAAAAACCAAGAAATCATCCATGAAAACTTCCATTATATCATCTACCATGTTCGAAACGATAGGCATCATACACCGTTGGAACGTTGCCCGAGCATTTCAAATACCAAACGGCATACGTCTGTATGCAAAGGTGTCGTATGGGCATGTGAAAGTTGTCTTTTCTTGGTCTCCTGGTGCAATGGCTATTTAATTGTAGCTTGAATAGCCGTCAAGAAAACCATAGTAGTCATAACCGAAGAGACGATCCAACATTTGATCAATGAACGGTTAAGGAAAATGATCATTCCATGTGGCCTTGTTCAACTTTTTATAATCAATGCACACTCTCCATCCAATGATAGTTCGTGTGAGAATTAGATCATTTCTTTGATTCTTCATCACAGTCATGCCTCATTTCTTGGGAACCACATGCACCGGACTCACCCATTCACTGTCTGATATAGCACTATAATTTTGACATTCAATAACTTCAACACCTCAGCAAGAACCACTTCCTTCATCGCCTAATTTAGCCTTCTTTGGTGCTCAATGAAGGGCTTAAATGAGTCTCCCATCAAGATTTTATGTATGCAAATTGTTGGGATAATTCCCTTGATGTCGGAAATATACCACGTGAATGTGGATTTATGCCATTTCAAGATGCTAAGCAGCTTGTTCTCTTCTTCTTGAGTTAAAGATGATGAGATAAGGTCTCCACTTGAATCGAATCCATGACATCTTTAGGTTCGGCTTCCAAAGATAGGACATAGTCCACAACACTTTCTTTTGTGGTTGAGCCTTTTTCACCAAAA
This sequence comes from Eucommia ulmoides, assembly GCA_016647705.1. Classification (NCBI taxonomy): domain Eukaryota; kingdom Viridiplantae; phylum Streptophyta; class Magnoliopsida; order Garryales; family Eucommiaceae; genus Eucommia; species Eucommia ulmoides. The sequence goes on along the minus strand of CM028341.1, from coordinate 31,897,027 downwards.
TCCCCAAAAGATAAGGAATGTGTTATAGCATGATCCAATGGATCCCGATTCAAGTTTTCATAAAAGAATTCCCTAACGCAGAACTCCACCACTTCCACTCGATTGTGCGTTGGGCATTCATACAAAAACTTCATTGTATTGAAAATATTGAATTTCATTTCATTATCATTCACCCTCAACGTCAAGTTTCCATCGTGAACATCAATCAACGCCTTCCCGGTGGTGAGAAAAGGCCTCCCAAGTATTATAGGAATCTCTCAGTCCTCCTCCATTTCCAACATGACAAAATCCACCAGAAATATGAACTTGTCCAACTTTACTAACACGTCTTCAATTATGTCTTTTGGATAGGTCAATGAGCGATCCACCATTTATAGAGAAATCGTAGTCGGCTTTACATCTTCAAGCCCCAACTTCCGATAAACAGATGACGACATTAGATTTATACTTGCTCCTAGATTACAAAGCGCCTTCTCAAAGTGAGATTTCCCTATAGTGCATGACATAGTGAAACTTCCAAGATCTTTCAACTTTTGAGGCAACTTCTGTTGAAAGATCGCACTACATTCCTCCGTTAACTTGACGGTCTCATATTCCTTCAATTTCTTCTTCTTGGTCATGATATCATTCAAGAACTTCCTGCAATTGGGCATTTGTTCCAAGGCATCGGCAAACAGTATGTTGATATGGATTTTCTTGAAAATGTCAAGAAATTTAGCAAATTGGGAATCCAATTTTTTCTTTTGAAACCGTTGCGGATATGGTAAAGGCAGAGTAAGTATTGGTGGATTGTTCGGAAATAAGATTCCTCCCGGATTCACCCTTGGTGCTATATTCTTCTCCTCAACTGGAATGGCTTCCTTTTTCTCCTCAACTTTCTCCCTTGGCTCATCCTCCGTTGCCTTAGTTGCTTCGACTTCCTTTCCGCTCCTCAAGATAATGGCTTTCCACTCCCTTGAGTTAGTCTCCGTATCACTTGGAAATTTCCCCGAGGTTTACTTTTTGATGGCACTAGCGAGCTGACTAATTTGAGTTTTCAACGATTTCACAGTTGAATTTGTGTTGGTGTACGTTATATCAATATTTTCAAGCCTCGTCTCATGTTTGTTGATCCGATTATGCGTTTCTCGCACAATGTTTTGTGTTTCTTTCATGAATGAGCCGAGCATGTCTTCCAACGGTGGCTTATGGTTTTGCACCAGATTTTGTTGCATAGGACGATTTTGTTGTATAGGTTGATACACTAAAGATTATGATGAGTATTCGGGAGGAGGTCACAGTGTATTCTGATTGTTTGCATAAAAGAAATTCTCATGATTCCGAATTCCGGGGTAATAATGAGTTGGGATATTGTTGATTCCGATTCAATTTTAGGGTTTTTATATTAATAATAAAACTAAACTAATTAACTAATTAAACTATAATACTAATATTGACGTTTATGAGAGTATATTGTCTAGGAATTAACTTCGTTCACTAATATGTGTTCGATTCAATCTAGTTTACATTAACATCATTCAAACTATCAAACAATCTAGGTATCGAAAACTCACTCACTACCTCTCCCGAGTGTAAAGTGAATGAATATGCGACTTTGCGTCAACGTCGATGTCCCCATCTAGCGTCTAAACGACACTGATCATATTAGTCTTGCCCCATCCTCACAAATTGCATACTTTTTAATACTCTCTCAAGTCATTAGATCGTCACGTTACGTTTAAACCCTAGTTCGAATTTGGGCTTACCTCTCCCGAGTGTCAAACCCTGTATTCTCAAACCAATCAATATATCATAACAAGTATATAATGGAAATAATAAAATGGTAAACACAATCGGATAAAGATAAACAATCGTTAACGAAATATCAATTTATTCAAACCACGTTTTCATGGACAAGTCACACCCTAGACAATAGATGTTTATCTACACATGGCTATAGCCCAATATTCAACAATACAAGAGATAAACATCATCAAAACAATCAACCAAAGCTAAAAATAAAATATAAAAACAAGGGAGAATAGCCAAATCTGAAGAACAGGTGATTCCACATGCGTTAAGTCAGCTCTAATCTCGTTTTCTCCTCTTCAAATGGATGATCCTCTTGGTCGATATGGTCTTGGAGCTCTCAAGCCACTCCCACAAATGTGCCTTAGGCGTTGGGGGAAGCGGGGATATCATAGGGATCAAAAATATCACAAACAAATATCCCAAAATATCTTATCCAGGTGGAGTCAGACCGCTGCAGTGGTGGAAAGTCAGTAGGTCCACTGACCCTTCATCGCTACAGCAGTGAAGGCCACCGCTGTAGCAGTAGTCTTTTGGTCGTAACTTTCTCGTCCGAACTCTGATTGAGGTGACACAAAAACTTATGGAAAACTAAGACATAGGTATACAACTTTCACGTTTTTAAATTTTCCAAAATAGGATTGCATCATTGTCAAAAATAGCCTTGAAGTTACTGCACCTGAACCAAATTTGCATTCTTTTCACCCATTTATTCAAAAACCTATGAAATAATAGAAACACACATTAAACTAACAAAAATACTTGAAAACACACAAATATTTGAATCTAAAAGTACTTGATTTGTCGGTAAATAAACCACTAATCAAATACTCCCAAAGCACATGCTTGGCACTTAATCACTCTCGAACCCCCAAAGATCCATTCGAAACAATCCTAAACTATCATTTAACAACGTCGTACTCACTTGTGAAAAGAAACTAAAAAGAGCTATATTTACATATGGTGCTTTATTTTATTTTTTTTAACATACCACACCCCCAAACTTATTTGATTTGTACAATTTCACAGGTGTAGAAAAATGATATAAAATGACAAGTGAGTACTCGAATACCAAACCAATCAAAAGTTCACCCAAAACCTAACTGCTCACTTCAAGTAGCATTTACAAATGCTTACTTGATTTTGACTCACATTACCTTAGGTTTAGCGACTTAGGTATGGAAAACGTTTTATTGGCCAGGGCATTTGTTACGTGTTCAGAATTAAAATGGCTTACGGGCTTTGACAGGGTAACGAGGGACAAAACATATAGCATGGTAAGCTTCAAAGATCCAAGCGATCAAAATGAATGCCTAAATCATGTCTCCTGAACAACCTCAACTAGGATTTCGCCTCAAGTTTCCCTCAATTAGGTTCTAGAATCCCTAAAATTATCATGAACTTGCTACTAAATAATCGGCATCAAATCAAATGGATAGCTAGTACATTGAGTCTACTGGTCGTGCAAATTAGTATCCACAATAACTTTTACCAAAACGAAAAGTCAAGCACGCAGAACACACATGAATGGGCATTACTCTTGACCTTGAAAAACAACCACGGGATAATTTCATTATCGGGTAATGGCAAAAAAGAACTACAAAACTCAACCCACAACAACTACTACTAAAAACACAAACATACTACACTAACTAAACAAACATGCATACATGAAAACAATTTAACTTAACTACACAACTAACAACAATAAAACATACTAAACACCCCCTCAAACTTAAAACGGTCAGTGTCCAGAATGACCTAATCATCGATCTCAACAATTGAAATGTAGCATGCCAACGAAGGAGGTTTAGAACACGTACTTGGGAGGCGAGACAATCTCACCTCCGAGTGAAGTCAGCGGTGATACTATAATTTATTTTGAAACTTCGGTTGCCTCCCAAGAAGCGCTTAGTTTAATGTCTTCAGCTTCACACGGAGAAAGACTCGTTAAAGAGCGGTTTCCGCCCATAATATGTGTCCTACAACACCAAATATGGGTCTTGATTCAAAATGCCCTCAAGTTTGGCGAGATATAGCATTGTTCAGCATATATTCTTAACTTGATTTGGCTCCGGCTCATGTGCTTGGTGAGCATGAAAGAACGGTGCTAAATGCGGCGAAAGACAAGTAAGCCACATCGAATCCTTGTAGATGTGATCGTCTTGGATCGGTGGTGGTATCACATTGTGGATCTTAAATGGTTAAAAATCACAATCGTCGATTGGTAGCAGAATATTACGTCGCTACTTTCACTGCAAGTGTACGAGTCAAGTTTTAGTATAATGGGAAGAGTAAGGGTTGTCGTATCTACATGGATTGGATTAGATTATCATTAGGTACCATGATTGTCATGATCGGATTTTATCAAGGCGACTCAAATGTAGTTTTTATAATAATTATAATCTACTAAACTAAATTAATTACTAAACTATAATACTACCATGAGGTTTTTGTGAATTTATTGTTTAGTGATTAACTTTGTTCACTAATACGTGTTTGATTCAATCTTGTTTACATTAACGGTATTTAAATCTATCCGACAATCTAGGTATCGAAATCTCATTCACTACCTCTCCCGAGTGTAAAGTTAATGAATATGTGACTTCGCGTCAACGCCAAAGTCCCCCTCAAGTATCTATACAACACTTGGTCACATGAGTCTCGCCCCAACCTCACGGATTGCATACTTTCTAATGCCCTCCTGGATCATTAGATCGTCACGTTATGTTTCAACTCTAGTCTGAATTCAGGGTTATCTCTCTCGAGTGTTAAACCCCGTATTCTCAACTCAACTACAATACCATAACAAGCATACTATGATTGTAATAAAATGGTAAACATAATTGAATACAAATGAACAACCATTAACGAAACATCAATTTATACAAAAAATGTTTTCATTAAGTCAATCAAGCCCTAAACAATATATGTTTAGCTACTCATGGCCATAACCACATATACAACAATAAACAAGCTAAACATAATCAAAACTATCAACCAAACTAAGAATAAAATAGAGAAATAATAAGACTAGCCGTTATCCGAAGAACCGATGCTAAACTAAGAATAAAAGAGAGAAACAATGAGACTAGCCATTATCCGAAGAACCGACGCTAAAATCGCTCTGAGAATGTTTCATCTTCTTGGATTTGATGTTCTTCTCTTGGTTGATAGTATCTTGGAGCTCTCAAGACTCCCAAAACGTTCTAAGTGTTGTGGGCAAAGAGGAGATATATAAGGGATCCCAAACTATTAACAAAATATCCTAAAAGATTTGGTGTCAGATCGCTACAACGGTAGGGAAGTCAGCAACCTTTTCTGACTGATGATCGCTGCAGTGGTGGAAAAACAACAACTCTCTGCATTTTAACCGCTGCAGCGGTGGAGCTACAGAAGTTGGAAGGCCTTTTTTTGCACTTTTCCACCGTTCGTCCTTCGACTTGGTCATTTATGGACCGTTTTTGTCTTTTTTTCTCTCCAAACACTTGATTTACACATAAACAAATAAAAACATATTAAAACACTATAATAATACTCAAAAACTACCAAAATCGGTTTATGAATAAATAGATAAATTACACCTATCAAATACCCCAAAACTTAGAATTTTACTAGTTCTCGAGCAAAACACTCACACTAAAAAAAAATAAAAAAAAATAACTAAATTAACTAACACAAAAACTAAACACGAATAAAAACACAAACTACCTAAACATAACGATATGCGAGTTTTGAATTCAACTATCTACTAAAACATTTTTCCCTCAACAACCCCCAATCATATCGAGTTCAGGAGTAAAACGCACCACGTGATGTTCTAGAATTTCGACATTCAATAATGGTAAACACCATTCTAGATCCTTTCAAAGTATGTGTGTGAAACTCAATAATATAACTATCCAACAACCGGATTGGATTATCCACCAACGAAGCTCATGACTTAAACCGATAAGGATTAAGATTTTTCATATGCCAGAATGCGTTCCACTCTCCACTAATATAGACTAAACAGTTCATGAAGACCAAAAGGCCTTGGTTTGGTTTGGAACATGGTCAAGGGTATATCGGGAATATAAAACAGGTTAACGTCATTAACTTAACGATACCCAAGGCACAACGCTTGGCACACAATCACACTCGAACCCCCATAGATAAATTTGAAACAACTCTGAACATCTATTTAAGAACGTCATACTCACTAGTCAAAAGAAACAAAAATTTTACTATATTTACATATAGTGTTTTTTTTTCAACAACAACCACACCCCCAAAATTATTCGATTATTACAATTTTACGGGTGTGGTAAAAACGAAAGAAAAATGACAAGTGAGTACTCGAATACCAAACCAATCAAAAGTTCACCCTAAACCCAACCGCTCACTTCAAGTAGCATACACGAATGCTAACTTGATTCACTCAAATTGTGCCTTCGGTTTAGCGATATAGGTTTGGAAAAAGTTCAATTGGCCAGGATATTTGTTACGTGTTCAGAATTGAAACGGCTAATTGGCTTCGACAAGGTAACGAGGAATAAACATATAGCAATGTAAGCTTCAAAGGCTCAAGCTAATCAAATGAATGCCTAAATCACGTCTCCTGAACTACCTCGCCTAGGATTTTACCTCAAGTTTCCCTCAATCAGGTTCTAGAATCCCTTAAATTGTCATGAGTTTAGCTAATGGATAATCAGTCTCAAATCAATTGAATAGTTATACATTGAGTCTATGTGCTCGTGCAAATTAAGATCCACAATAATTTGTACCAAAACGACATGTCAAGCACACAGAACACACATGAATGGGCTTTTTCCTTGACCTTAAAAAACAACTAAGGGATAATATCATCATCGAGTAATAGCCCAGATGAACACAAAACTCAATACACAACAACACATCTACAAACACAAACACATACTACACTAACAAACATGCATACAATTAAACTAAATCTACACAACTAACAACAATTAAACATACTAGACATCACCCCCAAACTTAAAACGGTCATTGTCCACAATGAACCAATCATCATCGATCTCAATATTTAGCACGCATTGTAGTGACGAATGGGGTTTAGAACACGTACCTGGGAGGTGAGACAATCTCGCCTCTGAATGAAGTCGATGGTGAGGTCTAATTTATTTTGAAACTTAGGTTAACTCCCAAGAAGCGCTTGGTTTATAGTCTTCGACTTGACATAGAGAAGGGATTGTCAAAGAGCGGTTTTCGCCCATAGTAAGTGTCATACAACACAACGTATGGGTCTTGGTTCAAAACGCCCTCAAGACTGGCAAGATTTGGCATTATTTGGCCCGAGCTCTCAACGTGACTCGTCTCCAGCTCATGTGCTTGGTTGGCCAAAATGAACGGTGTTGAAGGCGATGAAGGATAAGTGAGCCACATCGGATTCTCATAGATGTGATCATCTTGGATCGGTGGTGGCATCATAATGTGGATCTCAAATGATGAAGAATCACAATCGTCGATCTACACTTGGGTTTTTGTCTTAGAATCATCAACATCGCATGAACCCAAGTTTCTCCCGCTTGCATTTGGTTCCACACGGTGGCTTTCACATTCGGATGTGACTTGTATGTTTCTCAGTGCCACCGTATTTGATTCGATCTCAATGAAGCAAATGAGTTGACCGATTTGAGTCTCAAGAGACTTTACGGTCTCATCAATTTCAGCACATCTCAATAGTGTCAAGACGAACCTCATGCTCATTGAGACAGTCATTCGTCTTCCTCTAGAAAGCCTGAGTCTCCCCTATAAATTCAACGAACATTTCCTCTAGCTTGTTGAATAATTCCAACTTTGAAAATCATACTCCACCATGTCTTCCAACAATCGATAGGCTTTGTCCGCAGTTAGTTGGTCGAATAAGGTGATACCATTTTCTCCTTCAACCCAATTTTTTGTTGTGGCTAATAACCTATCGAGGAAGTTCAATAGTTGACACTCCCTCAAGAAACGATGGTTTGGGAACCGGATGAGCAACTCCTTATATCAATCCCAAGCACAATAAAATGACTCGAAATCCCGTTGAAAGAAATACAAAAGCACTTGTTGATCTAACATCTTCAAGTACCTTGTAAATCAAAACAAAGCTACAAACAAAAATTATAAACCAAATAAATGTCTAAATTAAAATTAAGTTACTTACTCACAATATCAACAACAATCTAAAAACCAAACCCTAGCAATAGTGCCAAAATCATGGTAGCGGAATATTACGATGCAACTTTCACCGCAAGTGTACAAATCAAGTTTTAGTATAATGGGAAGAGTAAGGGTTATCCACAGGGATTGGATTAGATTATCGTTAAGTATCGTAATTGTCATGATCTGATTTTATCTAGGCGACTCAAATGTAGTTTCTATAATAATTATAATAGACTAAACTAAATTAATTACTAAATTATAATACTACTATGACGTTTATGGGAATTTATTGTCTAGGAATTTACGTGTTCGATTCAATTTTGTTTACATTAACGGTATTCAAATCTATCCGACAATCTAGGTATCAAAATCTCATTCACTACATCTCTCGAGTGTAAAGTAAATGAATATGTGATTTCGCGTCACTGCTGAAGTCCCCCTTGAGCATCTATACGACACTTGATCACATGAGTCTCGCCCCAATCTCACAGATTGCATACTTTCTAATGCCCTCTCCGGTCATTAAATTTCCACATTGTATTTAAACCCTAGTCTGAATCCGGGGCTTCCTTTCCCAAGTGTCAAACCTCATATTCTCAAGTGTCAAACCTCGTAGCCCTAGACAGTATATGTTTAGCTACTCATGGACATAACCACATATACAATAATAAACAATCTAAACATAATCAAAACTATCAACCAAACTAAGAATAAAAGGGAGAAACAAAGAGACTAGCCGTTATCTGAAGAACCGACGCTAAAATCGCTCCGATAATGTTTCCTCTTCTTGGATTTAATGATCTTCTTTTGGTTTATAGTGTTTGGAGCTCTCAAGACTCCCAAAAACATTCTAAGTGTTGTGGTCAAAGAGGAGATATATAAGGGATCCCAAAATATCAACAAAATATCCCAAAATATCCTAAAAGATCTGGTGTTGAATCGCTATTGTGGTGGGGAAGTCAACAGCATTTTCTGACTGGTGAACGCTGCAACGGTGGGAAGCACCGCTGCAATGGTGGCCATCACTACAGCGATGAAAAAACAGCAACTCTCTGCATTTTGACCGCTGCAGCGGTGGTTTCACCGTTGCAGCGATGGAGCTCCAAATGCTAAAAGGCCTTTTTTTGCACTTTTTCCACCGTTCTTCTACTGACTTGCTCGTTTATGAACCGTTTTTATCCCTTTTTCACCCCAAACACCTGATTTATACATAAACAAATAAAAACATATTAAAATATTATAATAATACTCAAAAACTATCAAAATCGACTTGGGAATAAATAGATAAATTACACCAATCATCGACCCATTCTTGGGTTTTCGTCTCATTTGAATCATCGCCATTGAACTCACCCAAGTTCTTCATGCTCGTATCCGGTTCCTCCTGATGGCTTTCATATTTGGATGTGATTGGTATGTCTCTCAATGCCACCACTTCTGACTCGGCCTCAATAAAGCAAATAAGTTTACCGATTTGAGTCTCGAGGGACTTTACGGTCACATCAATTTTAGTGCAGGTCGTCTCAATATTATCAAGACAATTCTCATTCTCATTGAAACGATCATGCATTTTCCTCCAAAAAACCTGAGTCTCTCTCATAAATTCAGCCAACATCTCTTCCAGGGTAGGGGAAGACTCCACATGTTGGTCCGGGGTGTCAATCCATAGCGCCAAAACGTTAGAACTATCTCTCAAACTTTGATAACTTGTTGAATAATTCCAATACTGAAAATCGAACTCTGCTATGTCTTTCAACAACCAATAGGCATCGTCCGTGGTTAGTAGGTCGAAAGAGGTAGTACCGTTTCCTTCTTCTACCCAAGTTATTGTTGCAGCTAGTAACCTGTCGAGAAAGTTCAGTAGTTGACACTCCATCAGGAAACCATCACTGGGGAACCGAAATAGAAACTCCTTGTGTCTATCCCAAGCAAAATAAAACAGCTCAGAATCTTATTGAAAGAAATGAAATAACACTTGTTGATCTAACATCTTCAAGTATCTCGCAAGACAAAACAAACTAAAAACAAATATTATAAATAAAATAAATGCATAAATTAAAATCAAGTTACTTACTCACAATATCAACATCAATCTAAAAACCAATCCCCGACAACGGCGCCAAAAACTTGGTAGCGGAATATTACATCTCTACTTTTACCGCAAGTATACGAGTCAAGTTTTAATATAATGGAAAGAGTAAAGGTTGTCGGATTGGATTAAATTGTCGTTAAGTACCACGATTGTCATAACCAAATTTTATCTAGGTGATTCAGTTTTAGGGTTTTTATATTAATAATAAAACTAAACTAATTAAACTATAATACTAATATTGACGTTTATGGAAGTATATTGTCTAAGAATTAACTTCGTTCACTAATACGTGTTCGATTCATTCTAGTTTACATTAACGGCATTCAAACTATCAGATAATCTAGGTATCGAAAACTCACTCACTACCTCTCCCGAGTGTAAAGTAAATGAATATGCGACTTTGCATCAACATCGATGTCCCCATCTAGCGCCTAAACGACACTGATCACATGAGTCTTTCCCCAACCTCACGGATTGTATACTTTTTAATACTCTCCCGAGTCATTAGATCGTCACGTTGCGTTTAAACCCTAGTTTGAATTCGAGGTTATCTCTCCCGAGTGTCAAACTACATATTCTCAAATCAACCAATATATCATAACAAGCATATAATGGAAGTAATAAAATGGTAAACACAATCGGATAAAGATAAACAACCATTAACAAAACATCAATTTATTCAAACCACGTTTTCATGAACAAATCACTCCCTAGACAATAGACGTTTATCTACACATGGCCATAGCCCAATATTCAACAATACAAAATATAAATATCATCAAAACAACCAGCCAAAGTTAAAAATAAAATAGAAAAACACGGGAGAATAGCCAAATCTGAAGAATGGGTGATTCCACGTACGCTAAGTCCGTTTCAATCTCTTTTTATCCTCTTCGAATGGATGATCCTCTTGGTTGGTATGGTCTTGGAGCTCTCAAGACACTCCTATTAATGTGCCTTAGGTGTTAGGAGAAGATGGGATATCATGAAAAGTAAATCAATTTTTTTATTGGAAAGGGTTCTTGGTTAGATAAACCATTCCTAGGTTTTCATATCAATACATGATTGAAAATTACTGAGAAAATTCTCACCGGAGAAAACCCTTAGGGAAACTCAACTCTTAGTGGAGTTTCATGGCCACATCCCACATGGGACTGCCGACGAGGACTATAAAACTTCCTGTGAGAAATTTACCTTGGAAAAAATGTGCCACAGTCAAAGATTGAGGCTTGATGATGCTTGTTTCTTTTTCAGGGGTTTATGGAATTTAATTCTTGAATTTTGAATTTTTCCCTAGTTATAGCTAGTGTAAATCTTATCAAGAAATTTTAACGGAGAAATCTGATATGATGTTCTCTATCTCTAGCTGGGAAAAATCCTATTATAGAATCTCGATGGAGAAACTGAATATAATATGTCCTAACTCTAGCTGGGGCACTGGATTATGTCCTGAGTGTTCGGGAGAATGTGACAAAACCCATATGGGTTTCACATGTATCCTGAATTGAGTGTGTGATAAAGATCCCTTCTTTGATTTGCTTAATTGGCAACCCAAGGAAAAAGGTTAATTCTCTCATCATACTCATTTCAAACTCAACCTGCATAATCTTGGTATACTCTTGACAAAAATCCTCATTAGTAGATCCGAATATAATATCATCGACATATATTTGTACTAATATGATATCAGACTTATTCTACTTGATAAATAATGTAATATCACTAAGACTCCATCGAAAACAATTTTCAATCAAATGTCGACTAAGTCTCTCATATCAAGCTCATTGAGCTTGTTTGAGTACAGACAAAGTTTTTCAAAATTTAATCATGTGATCGGGTACTTTATCATTCTCAAACCCAAGTGGTTGTTGGACATAAACTTCCTCTGATAGAAATCCATTCAAAAATTCACTCTTGACATCCATTTGATATAATTTAAAATCACAAGAACATGCCTATGCTAAAAATATTCTAATAGCTTCTAATATAGCCACAAGTACATACATCTTAGCATAATCAATTCCATCTTCTTAATTATAACCCTTTGCTACCACTCTTGCTTTATTTCTAATTACCATAACAATTTAATCCTTTTTATTATGATAAACCCATTTAGTACTAATAACAAGACGAAAATCAGGTCTAGAAACTAGAGACCACACTTTATGGCGCCCAAATCGAACTAACTCATCTTGCATCGCTGAGATCCAAGACTCATGAGTTAACGCCTTATTAGCATCTTAGGCTCAATTTGAGATAAGAAAGCAAGATTAATTATATCCCTAAAAGAGGATCTTGTACTTATACCTTTTTCAAAATTACCAATAATTTCTTTTACCGAATGTCCCGGAATTGTCTTTATAGCTCGTGTTAAAGTCATCTCTTTGCCTTTTGACTCCTTATTCTTTGGATTTCGTGGCTCATTTCCTATCTCAGTTGCTTGATTTTTCTTAGTCAATGTACCTGCATCATCATCATCATCAAAAACCTTTCTCGACACAAGTAGATCAGATTCCTTAAATACAACAAGCATAGACTCTTCCACTCCTAAAGCATGTTTATTATATATTCTATAAGATTTACTATCCAAAGTGTACCCAAGAGAAGTACCATAATCAGATTTGGCATCAAACTTACCTAAATTGTCCTTATCATTTAAGATAAAACTTTTGGACAAAAAAAGTAAAATAGGATATATTTGGAATTTTGTCATTCCAAATCTCTTATATGGGGTTTTATCGAAACCTCTCTGGATAGATACTATTAACAGCATAACAAGCAGTACTTACAGCTTCGACCCAGAAATATTTAGGAAGGCGATTCTCATCATTCTTAAATTGTCTACCTCTATCACTACAGATGTTAATAATGAAACATTGTTTCTCATTTTGCACACGTTTACAAAATTTAGAGAAAATAGAAGCAATTTCATTCTTCTCAGTCAAGAAAAACACCTATGTTAATCTAGAATAATCATCCACAATCACAAATGCATAAAATTTACCTCCTAAACTAGCAATGACATTCGGACCAAATAAATCAAAATGTAGCAATTCAAGACATTTAGAAGTGGATGTATGAAACTTCTTCTTAAATGATGACCTAGATTACTTATCTAATTGACATACATTACATACTTTATCATTCACATACTTTAATGTAGGTAAGCCACATATAAGACTTTTCTTAGATAAATTTGAAATCAACTCCATATTAGCATGCTCAAGACATCTATGTCATAACCAATTATTCTCAAATAATTCATTTAAACATGATAGATTTTGAGATGAGAAATCATCAAATGAACATGTATAAACATTTTCAAAACTTGACGCAACAAGTAATATACTACTATCATGCCCATTCTAAATGATGCACCTATTATGATCAAAAACCACATTATAACATTTATCACATAATTGATTAATACTAAGCAAATTATGTTTAAGGCCGTTTACTAAAAACACATCTTCAATAGTAGTAGACCCATTACCAATATTACCTATAACGATAATTTTACCCATTGCGTTGTTTCCTAAAGTCACATGACCTCCGTTTTTAGGTGTCCGATACGTGAATTTAGATTTGTCACCCACCATGTGCCAAGAACAACCACTATCCAGGAAACATTTTTCTTTACCTATTGATGTTTTTCAAAATAACCTCCAAGAAGCACCTCAAATTGTTCCTAAGTGGTATAAGTGGGTCCGATCTTGTTAGTTGGAGCCTTCTTCGTTCCTTTAAGAACCCACACCTACTTTTATTTATATCTTGATTGAAAAAAACAAAAATCTTATAGTATGCACAACAATGTTACAGTTAAAACATTTCTCAACTTTCTTAGTTTAAAAAAAAAATTAAATCTCTTTTGTTTAATTTTTTTCTGAAAATCAAGACTAGCTTTGTCGAAAACACCTCCAGAACTTTCCAAAAGTATTTTTAAATTATTCTCACCATTTGTGAACTTGATAACAATAGAATTTAAACCCGCAACTTTGGATTTTAATTCGTTGTTTTCCTTTTCTAAAACACATGAGGTATTTTTCTAAATCTGATTTTAAAAGAAGTGTTCTCAAACTCATAATTTTCAATCTGCTTATTTATGAAATTACTGTACTTTTGTAGGGCACTAATTTGACGCTAGTTTTTATAATCATACAATAGTTCTTGAAAGACATCAAATAATTTATCTAAATTTAAAGGACAAGAACTGGAACATTTAGATAACTCAATCTCTTTGGCTATTAGGGTAAACGTCGTAGTTTTCTCATTATTGCTTGATGTCCTGGAACTACTGTAATCTAAATCATCTCATATTTCTTTCATAGATCTCTTTTTTACGTTTTTGATTTCTTTTTCGATCCATCTTTGTTTCCACAAATAGTTGACTCATGGGTCATTAGGTTACTAATAAGTTCATCAATAGTGTATTTGGTGATATCCTGGACTTCCTCAATTGCAGTCACTTTTGATTCTCAAGCTTTGGTCAACGATCTCAAAATCTTTTGTACTTTATCCTCCACGGAATATGAGTTTTTGAGTTGATCAATATTGTTACATATGTTGTTAAATCTCGTATATATTTTTGGAATTTTTTTTGTATCCCCAATTCTGAATAGTTCGAATTGATGACTAAAGGCATTGAATTCAGATTGTTTTACTTGATTAGTCCCCTCATATGTGATTTGCAATGTATCTCATATTTCTTTAGCCGATGCACAACTTGAAACCCTTCTATATTCATTTGCATCTAAATAACAAAACAAAATATTAAGAGCTTGAGAATTATTAGACAATTTACGTTTATCCGAGGGAGTCAGTTGTTTCATCTTCTTAGTCACTCCATTTTATTTAGGAATGTATGGACCATCTTCAGTGGCTAGCCACGCATCATAATTAGTGGCTTGAAGAAAAGCGCTCATTTTGTCATTCCAAAATGCATAGTTATCATTTGTGAATAACGGAGGATGGTGCATAAACTACTCTTTACCTAGAATGCCTACGGGGTACGTCATGTGATCGTTTTAGCTAAGATGTTAAACCAAATGAGCTAAACCTTCTTTGGTACAAGTTGTTGGCCCAAATAGCTACCCAAGAGGGGGGTAATTGGGTAGTTACAAAATTTGAACAATTAAATCCTTAAACACAAATAATCAATTTTTTTAAATTAATTATTATCTTGTTAAATAGAGGAAATGTGTTTAATTCTAAATTCACACCCAAACACAATATAAGAACATAATCAATGCAGCACATAAGAATTTATCATGGTTCGATAAGCTACTCTTACCTACATCCAGTCCGCCGAGCTCCACGGATATTCGTAATCCACTAAACCCCTTTACTCGTTTACCAGGTAGGAACTAAACCCTTACAATTATTGATTCTTTTCATAGGCTCAAAATCAACCTTTACAATCTCTTATTCTTTTCACAGGTTAAGAATCATCTTAACACTATATCCTTTTTTATAGGTTTAGCACAAACCTTTATAATCACACTTTAATTCAATTATAATATGAATCAAAACCTATTTCTTTTCAAACTCTAATCTTTCTCATAAGAAAAAGATCGAAACTCTAGCTACCCTGACTAGATACAATCCTAAACGTGTCTAATCAACTCAAACTCACAAATACAAAAAATTATAAGTTTCATCTCACAAAGAGCTTCTACCATCTCAAAACAAATATACTTGATTAATAGCCCAAATAATTACTACGTGATAGATACAGTGCAAGATAAATTAAATCTGATTAAATAATAAATGGATAGCACACAATAAGCATGTAATCAGATAATTAAACAAAAATTATTTTAAAAGATTTTCAGGACTTAAGTTTAAAAACGATTTTCTAATAATCCTTAACCAAGCAATCAACAATATATACAATTCTTAGAAAACAAATAAAAAAAATTTGAAAAGATCTCACCGGGATTCACCGAAGACTAGAATGATTTCGCAATCAGAACACAAACCAGTGAAGCAAATAGCAAGCGCTTTAAATCAAGAACTCGAAAGTAATCTCTTGTAAAAATTTCATCAATATTCTTACTCTTAGAAAGTTCAAAACTGATAATTCTTGATGTACTTAAACTCAATCCCGCAGGTCTCTATAAATAGACCTAGAATTAGACCTCCAACAATTAGTTTTCAAAAGATATGTTATTAAATGACATCCCAAGACCTCATATATCCCATATAATTAAAATATATATATTTCATTTAAAAATATTCTTGGGAAAAGTAATTTTGGTCCTCAAAACTTTTTCAATTCAAAATCCATCAAAATAGGAAGTATTAAAGTACTCTGGTTAAAAGAATATTCAATTAAATGAACCAAATTAATAAGGATCACAAAATATATCACATATATCTAAATTAAACCCAAATCCCTCAAAATCCTCTCTTGGAATCATAAAAAAATAAGATGATTTGACTAAGAAACCGAATCAGTCAAATAACTGACTTTTTATTCAATCGGTTAACCAGCCACATGCCACGGTTGACTGCCTTGTGCCAAAGGAAAAACTTAGCCGTTGGCCTTAACCCTGTCAGTTAACCGGTAAGATCAGTAGCCTTTTCCAATTTCTCCATTTCGGCTACTGTTTCATTCAGTTGATTGACCCAATATGTTGGTTCACCGAATCAATTAGAGGCTTCACTCCTTTACACATTTTGGTCACTGTTTCCATCGGTTGACTGACTCCTTTTCTTGGTTGACCAATTGGATCATAATGTCTCTATTTCTACTTTCAAAACACACTGTTTTGATAAGTCGTCCAATCTCTTTTTCCGGTTACTAAATTGACCCAAAAAACTTAACATTTTATGCCTTAAAACACATTTTTCACTTATGTCATTTATCAAAACAATTTCACATATGGAGTACATAAAAAATCACAGTTTAGGATTTTAAACTTATCACTTCTTACTAAGTCACACATAAGATTAATTCATTTTAAGTGTCGTGCGTAATCCTAATTCGGGTTGCATTAAGAGTATATAGGTAAATAGTTATTTTCACCTAGTTTTTTTCAACGTCTTCAACACTCTTTATGTCTACATCATTTCTGTCCTACACCCGTTATATTTTCTTCGACGATTCTTTTTCTTAATAAAAAAACATGGAACTTTAAATTTGAAACACTTAGTAAAACCATTAGTTTCGAAAAACTACAGCAAAACCTAATTGTTCATCAAAACCTTAGATGCAACAGATGCTTCAATGAATGATGAAAGAAAAAAATTGCAAAAAAAAACTAGAAATCTAGAATTGAAAACAAGTAACGAAAACCCTAGAATCCAAGAATTTGAAATATCTAGAAACGTAAACCCATCTGAAATACGAGAAGAAGAATCGGTGAATGGTGGGAAGAAGCGGACGACGTCGATTTGGTTGTTGTTCTCGACGCTGGTTGTGGAGTGTGCATTTATGTACCTAGAGGAGGTGAGGATCAACAAGAGGAACTGGCGAATAAGAAACACAAAATGGTCGAATGGGTCTTTGTTGCTGAAGGATGGTAGTGCTTTGGCCGTTGGTGAGACTGTCGGTTGTGGACAGAAGGAGGAAGTGGGCGTTGGAGTCAAAGCAGAGAGAGGAAGGAGGAGAGAGAGAAAATAGATATGAGGAATAAAGAGGAAAGAAAAATAAAATAAAAAGGAAAAAATAAAAAATAAAATAAAAGGACAATTCTACCCCTTAAAAAACTCATGTGATGTGCATATGATGTCATTTTTGTTCAATTTGGACGGAAAAACTAATAGAAGAACTATTTATAGTCGATTACATACTTAGAGGATTTAAACTGAAATGTAACAAATTTGGTGGATTACATAAAAACGTGTCAATAGTTAGAGTGTTTAAAAGAAAATTTGCCCTAGATTTTTTTGTTGTGGTGGTGGCGGTGGTGGTAATAGTAAATATTTGTTACTTTGTAGTGGTGACAGAATATATTGATTGTGGTGGTGGTGATGGTGATGAGGAATAGCTATTGTGGTGGTGGCGGTGATAGAAATGTTTGTTGTAGTAGCGGTGGTTATGGTAGTAAATATTTATTATGGCTGATGGTGATTAATAAATATTTATTGTGGTGGTTAATATTTATTTATTTTTTAAATAGTTAGGGACATTTTTCGTTGTATAAAAAAATAAGATATTTTTTGAAATGGAGTTTTAATTAAAAAAAAAAGGTGGGGATAATAATAAAAAAATAGTGGACTTTTGGGCCCAATTTAAATCGCCCTTATTAATAACATTTTTTTAATGACTCTTTCATAAGTGAACCAAAACCATTTTATGACTTTGTTTGCAAACTATTTCGAACTTTGGAAAATTGGTTTGAAAAAAGCAAACCAAGCACCACTTAGATACAGTGAAACTAACCAAACAACTTCATTACTTACTTGAATTAAAAAGCTTCATAGTTAGGGCGGGAGTACCTTTCCCATTTAAGAAGGTAGGTTCCCACTAACAAACATTTGTTAAATTAAGGTCTCAAAATAATCCTTCTATATTGAAAATAATTTCTTTATTATTTTGACATAAATAATTACGGGTAAATTTGAAACGCACCTCTTGCCAGACATACACTCTCTCCTTTTGAAAATATAAATGACACTCCCCTAAATGGTTTTCAGAGTAAAATTACTATTTCAATCTTGTCATTATATTATTAATAATAATTTGCCAACTACAATTAATTATTTTAATTCATTCATGTGCATTTTGTCGCATGTTAATTAGTATTATAATTTCTTATTTTTCAATTATTTCTTTTTGACAATTATTTGATACGCACGAGAAATTTTACTAGATTTTTATTTATGAAAAAAATAAAATTATTCATTGAATTAAATTAGAGATTTTTTAAATTTAACAATTTTCTACATTACACCCAAAACTTCTTGATTTTATTTTCATACTCCATTTTCAAAATTTATGTTTTTTGTGAACTAAATAACGTTTTATATTATTTTGAAAATACTTATTAATTTATATATATATATATAGAGAGAGAGAGAGAGAGAGAGAGAGAGGGAGGGATTGAGTTTTAAATAAAAAATTAAAACTGGGGCTACTTGAGTTTTCAAAATTGAAATTTAGGCAATAATTGGCAGGTTCTATGGAAGGAAAGAAGCATTCGAACACGTAGACATTAATGCAAGGGGCAAAGCTCCTTTTTAGTTTTTACACCTGAAACCGCAGGCGAGGCCTCCCGGAAGAGAAAAACGTCCATTTGCGGGGCGATAGGTGTAGCCTTAAGGAACCTAATGCTCCATGCAGCCGCACATTTGGCCACGGCTCTGTTCACTTAAATTACCCTAATGCCCCCCACTAAATTAGCACTTCATGAATAGTTCTTTTCTTTACTAAAATGCCCCTTCTCAATTTTAAATGTGCCCAGACTAAAATGCCCCCTCTTAATGGAGAATTATTAGTGGACCAGGCAGATATATTTGACAAAATAAATAAAATAATAACATTATATATCAATAAAAAAAAATTGAAGAGTGATCGTAGTTGTTTTAGTTTTTTTTTTTTTAGTAAAGTACATCCGGACTAACTTAGGCGCACTTCGACTAACACCTCTACGGGCGATCTTAGAGGCACATTCTTCCACACCAATTTGGTGTATTCAAAATTTAACTTATAATGTATTCTTCAAAAGAATTAAATTCTTGTTGACAAGAAAAATAGATATTTTTCCTTCTAATTGATGTATATTTTCAACTATGTACTTGATTATTGAATTTCATTTAAATGCGATATTTTAAAAAACTGAGGGTAATATTGTCAAACAAAATAAGATTCAAGAAGTATACAGAGCGTCATTGTCCTCGTGAGTTGATTCTCTCAGCCTGCTTATGCGATTCCTCCCGCACATATTTTACATGAATCTCTCTCTATCTATATATACAGAGAGAGAGAGAGAGAATCAGATCTCACTCACTACCGTGCAAGAGAGAGAGCATACAGAGCGTGTGAAAATTCGCCTAAATCCAGCGGTAAAAAACGATATTCGCACACCAAGATTCACGCAGAAACACATAGACGGTAGTTTTATGGTTTGAGATGCGTTCCCTACTCGATGCTTGCGCAGTAGATTTCATTGCTCTGTATTCATATATCTTATTTCGGTTCTGATAAGTTGAATTCAAGCTGCGTTTGTAGAGAGAGTTCTTCCGGCTATTCGCTTTTCTCCGACGGCATTTTCCCGGATCGAGTTTCAAGGTATTCTGATCTCATAACTTTGTTCATTATGTTTAATTCGCTTGCGTCTTTCTGAATCGTTATTTTTCAGCGATTAAATTCATATATATTTTTTGCGTTTTATTTTACTTTTGTTTGTCCCTTTATATCTGGATTGATTTGATGATATAGATTTCGAATGGTCATATCTCTGTTCACGCATTCTCACATGTATCAATTTCTGAGTAACTTATTGCATTAATATTCGGTTAATAAGCATTTAGAACTACTTATTCATTAAGTATATTAATTAAACAATAACTTCAAATATTAAACATCACTCAAATGGGGTTAAAATTTTTAAGGGAGGTGCATATAACTTATCACTAATTTTATCATTAAACTGTAATCATTAAAAAAAAAAGAAAAAATAACAACTAGAGAGAAAATTGAGGACCAAAAAATAAAAAAAATTAAATTGTATGAAAAATTTTAAAAATAAAATGTTGTAACGATAAAAAGTTATTGAGATCGAAAATATTTAACAAAAAATCAAGTGATTATTTAACACTAAATACAGCACTTAAATTTCAAAATAGAAAATTATCCACCGATTTGTTTGATAAAACATAAGATTTAAGTGTTGAACTTATAATTGTCGAATGTATTAAGTATTTTTCTTCTTTTAAATATTTCTAACCTCAAAAACATTATCTGTGTATAAATTTTTGTGTCTAAAATACTATTTCTAATTTTTTATTTTCAATTGAGTATTTTCTCTCTTGGTTGCATATAACCTTTTTTTTTTCCTCAAAATTATACAATATTAATATTTAATGATGTTTGTGGTAGATAAATATTTGATGACTTTAAGTGATAAAAGTTAAAAAATTAAGTGAGACACATAGATATTAATGAAAAATATTGAATTATTTTTAAGTGATATTTATATTTTTAGTGCTGAATTTATAAGTTATGAATTTATTAAATGCTTAATATTAAGCATTCAATTTTAATAATTTTAACTTCAAAAAGATTATCTTCGTATAATTTTTTATTTCTAAAATAATTTTTATAACTTTATTTTTCTCAAATATCCTCTCTCTACAACTTTTTCTCTCTATTTTTTTTTTCAATTTAGTATTTTCTCCATTTATAATTTTTTTTTTTTTTTTTTTTTTTGTGAGATTTTACATTATTTGTGTAAAAAACTGTTTACGATAATTAAATATTCTATGGTATTAAGTAATAAATGCTTAAAAAATGTGAAACACACATCACTTAAATTTTTGAACTATTTGTAAGTGATATTTTATAGTTTAAGTAATTACTTAATTTTGTGTTTGATATTTTGTTATCAAACACACTTAATTTGATAAGTACTTGATACATTCAGTTTTAAGTGTTTAATTGCGTTATCAAACGGAAACATATAGGGTTAATTGCCTTTCACTCCCTTAAAATTTGGTCATTTTATTTTGACATCTCTACTTTAAAAATCCACACATCATTCCTTCTACTCTTGACTAAAGACAGCAAAAAAAAAATTTATGAAAAAAAAAAAAATAGAATAAAAATCCTTAATTGCCCTTTATTTTTTAATTTAAATGTTATATTTCTATATCTATCTATATCTATATCTATACATATTACATAAAGCAGAGTTTCTTTTATTATTCATTTGCACATGTAAAATTTCATATTTGTTCTCAAAATTTGTGAAAATTAAAGATCAACTTTTAACTTTATTTTATATATATTATATACATACACATATATATATATGTGTGTGTGACTAACAACTTATTATCTATAACTATCAAAGTCAAACACCTTTTTTTTTCCTTTCATTATTCGTATGTATAAGTAAAATCATAACTTTATTCACAAAAAAAATTAAAACTAAAAGCACTTTTTTTTTTATTAATCGAAATGCGTTTAATAGTTCCATATATTATAATAATAATATAAAAGCCAACATAGACATATTTTTGGTACAATAATTTTAGACACAAAGTAAATTTATAGTTGCAATTAAGAATTTAAAAAATAAGTCTACCCATTTTTGTATTTGCATACTTAAAAGTCATACTATTTGGTATTTAAAAAAAACAAATCAAACTATGAAATAGAAATATAAAATATAAAATATAAAATAACTTAAAAAAATGTAACCACGGATATAAATATAGTTATTTAATTTGAGAAATTTTTTAAGTAGTTTTAAAACACACGTTGAAAATAATAGATGATATTATATTCTATATTTAGAATAAAATTTATATTAATTTGACACTTTGATAGTTATATATAGCTTTTATTTTTCTAATTTCATAATAATTCTAGATTTTATTTTTTATACTTCCATACATGTGGTGAGATTACTATCATTAATAATTTATTTTTTAACTATAATAAACAAAATAAATCAACAGTGTTATCTAACTACAATTGAAATTTATGTGATTTTGCTACTATTATATGACTTATTTGCTCATCTTAACTGTCATATTTTCAAATGTGTCTTTTACTGAAAATTACAATTTCAACACTTTGTTGTTAAATTTATTTCATCAATTATTTTATTTTTATCATAACACATTAATATATATATATATATATATATCGTCAATTGACTGTCATTAAAATCCATATGGTTTTGTTACCATTATAATATGACTTAGTTAAATATTCTGACTGTGATATTTTTTTAATGGTCCCTACTTGTGAGTAAAATTTATTTATTTTTAGTTAAAAGTTAGTATTTTATTATTAAATTTATATTGGCGATAGTTAAGGACAAAGTCTGTGCTTTCTTCATAGTAAAGGTAATAAAAGTGAAAAAGGTAGCATTTTTTCTCTCTAACTTTCCCTCCCCCTCCACTTCTATTTTTTTTTTTTATCTTTTTTTAAAAAAATTAGAAAATAAATATCAAACTAAAGGGTTGTTTTGTCTATTAATTTCATGTAAAATTTAGATGAAAATTTTAATTTTACTAATTTTTAACATATTCCGTTATGTTAAACTAAAAAAAAAAAATATAAAGTCCAAAAAGCACAGACTAGCCACAGAGCTTGGATACTGTATCCCAATTGGAGATTCATGGATCACAGACGATATCTCCCCATGGCCTGAGCCATCTATTAAACCCTAAACTAAAAGCCCATTGTTGTCGTACAAGGATCGAATTGTATCCAAAGAACAAGGGGAGGCGCATGAAGGCATATGAGGCGCAATAATTTCAAGAAAGCATAGTAGCCTCAGACTCTCCACTTACTCACACAAGAAATCTATCTGTTACCCTTCTAAATGAAATGAGTAACAGATAGATTTGGTAGGAAAGTGGAAGAGACTCTCTGCTTACTTTTTGTATATGTTATTTTCTGTAACATATGTTACAAAATGTTAACATAACAAAAGTACATATACAAAAAAAGTCACTTCCAGTTTCCTACCAAATCTATCCGTTACCCATTTCATTTCATTCTCTATCTTCATTGATGATGGGCGGTCGAAAGGGTGGCCTGCCATTTAGGACTGTGTTTAAAATGGCGTGCCCATCGCATAGAGTAAATCCCAAGGTCGGGGCCCGTGCTATTATCGGTAGCCTCGTCCCTTTGGCTATATACTCCCTTCAATCCCAGTTATTCTCAATTTCACCTGTGGATTCCGTGGGTTAGGTTCCCTTTTGACCGATCTGGTGATGAATATTAGGAGAGAATAAATTGTAAATTTTAGAAGTAAAGGAAGAAAAATAGAACAAGATTATGTAACATAGTTTTCAACATGTATAGAAAATGAAAACGAGATATGGAGGAACATAGACTCAAGTCGTTCAATGATTCATGTTATTAAAATAGAAGAAGAATGACTGAATTTATTGAGTACAAGGTAGCCAACTAAACTGGAGAAAAAGGAAAGCAAACTCTAAACTAGAAAAGCAAATAAAGACAAATAAAGGTAATGATGGCAATTAGTTAATCAATCCTCATTTACACGGAAAGGAAAATATCCTACACAAAATAGAACCATCCAAAATTAAGCTTGATTTTCAACACTCCCTCTCAACCCCAGACTGTAGATGTTTGATTATTTCGAGTTTTTTGGGTCAAGTTATCAAAGTTAATTCTCCCAAGGGCCTTAGTAAGGATATCAATTGTTTGAGAGATGGTCAGAGTGTAATTAACTTTGAAAATTCCACTTTCAATTTTCTCTTTGATGAAGTGTCAATCAACCTCTATGTGTTTTGTTCTATCATGATGAACAAGATTCTTGGCAATACTAATGGCAGCTTGATTGTCACAATATAAGCTCATGGGGAGTTTGAACGACATCTATGATTCTTCTAGTAATCTCTTGAGCCAGATTCATTCACAAATACCTTGAGCCATGGCTTGAACTTCAACCTTGGCACTACTCTGGGCTACAACAAATTGTTTCTTACTATGTCAAGTTACTAAATTTCCTCAGACATATGAAAAATACCCTGATGTAGATCTTTGATCAGTCATTGATCCCGCCCAATCTGTATCTGAAAAAAAAAAAAAAAAAAAAAAAAAAAAACTTCTATATTTTTCTTATGAGTTTTTGAGAACGATAGTCCCTTGTTGGGTGTCATTTTTAAATATCTCAAAATCCTGTAGAGAGTCATCATATGTGGTTTAGTTGGATAGTTTATGAATTGACTAATCACATTGACAAAAAATGCAATGCCAGCTCTTGTATGGCAGAGATAAATTAATCTCCCCACAAGACGTTGATATCTTTCCTTGTCGACTGGAGGGCTACCATTTTTGGTTTCAAGTTTGACAGTCGAATCCATGGGAGTCTCAATGGGCTTGCATCCAAGCATTACTATTTCAAATAACAAATCTAGGACATACTTCCTTTGGGAAATAGAGATACATTTCCTTGATCGACCAATTTCCATACCAAGGAAATACTTAAGGTTTCCTATGTCCTTGACCTCAATTTATTTTTTCAAGAAAAGTTTTAGTTGTCTAATTTCCTCCCCGTGATCTCCTGCCAATATAATGTTGTCCACATATACAATAACAATTGCCAACTTTCCTCCAAGAAAGTGTTTCAAGAATAGAGTGTGATCTAACTAACATTTACAATATCTGTACCTTTTTATGGCCTTGGTAAACAGTTCAAACCATATTTGAGTCCATACAAAGATTTTTAGAGTTTTCAAACCCTGTTATAGTACGATGTAGTCTCAAGACCAGAAGGAATATCCATGTACACCTATTCTTATAGATCATCATGAGAAATGCATTCTTTACATCAAGTTAGTGTAAATGCAAGTTTAGATTTGATACCAAGGATAAAAGGACATGAATAGTGTTGAGTTTAGCGATAGGAGCGAACGCCTTCTAATAATAAATGATGTAGGATTGGGTGAATACTTTGGCAACCAACTGAGCATAATATCTATCCACAGTCACATCAACCTTAAATTTAACTGTGAAGATTCATTTAGACCCAATAGGCTTCTTTTCCTTTGGAAGCTTGGTCATCTCCCATGTGCCATTCTTTTCAAGAGTCGTAATTTTCTCATTAAAAGCAACCTTCTACTTAGGACATTCAAATGCTTCTTGAATGTTGCGAGGAACCTGTATCTCTGTAAGTGAAAGCACGAAAATAAAGCGACAACTTATCATAAGAAATTAAGTTCCTAATAGATTGTTGGGTGCACGACTGAACTCTCTTCCTCCAAGCTATAAGCATATTAAGGCTATTATTTTCTAACCCGAAATCAACAAAACCATGATGAGTTAGTGGTATTATCACCTAGAATTTTGTTCAAAATAAGATTCAATTCAGCCTCATAGATTTGGCGAGAATGTGTTTCTTTCTTTGTCACTTCTCGGATATGCTCCTTATCCCACAAGTTAACAATGAAATCTGTATTTTTAACAAGTAGAGGCTGACTAGGTGACTCTAGAAGAATTTGATGTTATGTGGTGATAGGTGACTCTAGAAATGTCTCAAATCCTAAAATTGATGTTCTTGAGTTGAATTCTCCCCTTGAACATTAGTTTTGGCATAGTATGGCTAGTTTCAAAAAGCATAACATCCATCGTATTGTAAAATTTCTTGGTAATAGGATAATAACATTTATATCTTGACTTGAAGAATACACAAAAATGATAAACAAATACCAAGCAGCTTGAAGATTTTAGGTGAAAATGACGAAATGAGACCGGTAGTCGGATAGGATTTTTGGAGGATTTGACATGGTGTTTGGAATTTTAGGACCCTAGACAACATTCTATTGATGAGATAGGCCACCATAAGGATGACCTCTCCCCAAAAACTTGGGGATTATCCGTTGAGAACATAAGGGGCCTATCAACCTCTAAAAGGTGTCTATTTTTCCTTTCACCAATTCCATTTTGTTGTGGGGTATTTACATATGAACTTAATTGGACTATCCCTTCTTTTGTTAGAAATTATCCTGGACTAGAGTTGAAATAATCCCTAACATTATCAGACTTTAAGATTTCTATTTTAGAATGAAATTGGGTCTGAATTATATTTTTTGAAGCTTTGAATATTCGAATAGATTTTTATTTTTTTTTCGTAAGGAATATACAGGTTAATATAGTATGGTCATCTATAAATGAGACAAACCATCTAGCTCCAATTATACTTTTTATTTTGGTAGCCCCCAAATATGGTTGTGGATCATAGAGAATGGTTTGGATACTTTGTAAGGTTGGAGAGGAAATGAGCTACGTACA
This sequence comes from Eucommia ulmoides, assembly GCA_016647705.1. NCBI lineage: Eukaryota > Viridiplantae > Streptophyta > Magnoliopsida > Garryales > Eucommiaceae > Eucommia > Eucommia ulmoides. Next base: position 31,870,037 of record CM028341.1, on the reverse strand, counting down.
TGCTTTGAGAATTGATAAATTTCACAATTGAAGGAACTTGATATTTTATTGAATAACTTGAGAAACAAACATTTAAGATTAAAAATATAATAATAATAATAATAATAATAATAATAATAATAATAATAATAATAATAATAATAATAATAATAATAATAATAATAATAATAATAATAATTGGATGACCTAAGCGATAGTGCCACAATATGATTCCGCTATACTTGTTTGAAGAAGAAATAGAAAAGAAATGGTTAAGGTTGTTCTTGTGGATAGTGGCACTCCTTAAGGATATAGAGTCTGGAGCATTCTTCAGCATTATCAATCGTCCTTCCCAAATCCAAATCCTGAAATTCATAATGAGTAGAGAAAAAATTAGTAGCACACCTCTTTTCCTTAGTGAGTTTACTAATAGGCAGTAAATTACAATTGAGACTTGGGAACAAAAGCCGGAGTCAAGAGTCAAATCTTTAGGTGATACAATTGAACCTGTACTAATTACTTTTGATATTGAGCCATCTACTATATGAACCGTTAAGTTGTCTGAACATGGATTAGATTATATGAATTAATAATTATGGCATCTCCCATTATATGGTCAGAAGCACCTGAGTCCACAATCCATGGTTTAAATTATTTCTTTCCCACAGAAAAGGCACTTAGAGAATTACCTTTTTGCACCAAAGTACTATAACTAGTAGCATGGCTAGAAGAAGTGTCAGATTGAGGATAAGCATCCATCAAAAGAGATAACAATTTTTTAAGCATATCCATTTTCTCCTTATTGAATAGGGTTGCTTCAGGTTGCGATGGTGGTTACTCAGTGGTCAAATAATTTCCACGGCCTTCTCTTTCATGAGCTGGCTTCTAATCGAGCGACTTTCCATGAATCTTCCAGCAAATTTCTCTTAAGTGGCCTGGTGTCTTGCAATGATCACACCATGGCCTACCATTTTTCTTCTGACAATTTTCTGAGGGGGAAAGCTAGTTTTTAGGGGCATGCTTTAGGTTATGTTCATTTGTTGATGAGTTCTCATCATGATGCTCTTTCGACTCTCCTCACGACAGACTTCAAAAAATGCCTTACTAAGGCTAGGAAAAGGCTTCATACTCATAACTCTCCCTCCGATTCATCTAAATATTTGTTCAAGCCAAACAAAAATTTATAAACACATTTTCCTTCGACAATTTTCTTATATAGCAATCTGTTAGTAGCACAAAACCAATTATAAATCTTAAACGTATGAAGTTGATGTCATAGACGAGTAAGACTATTGAAATATTCAATTACCATTTTGTCGTCCTAGTCCTAGCGCAAGTCGTGGAGGTTTCCTTCAATTTGAACAATCTCTAATGTGTGTTTTTTTTTTTTTTTTTATTGAATATCATGTCTTTCACCATATCCCATATCTTTTTAGTAGTGTCGAATGATAGAATTTTTTTGTCAATCTTGGTGGCCATTGAATTGACAATCTATAACATGACCATGTTGTTTTCTGCCATCCACCTCTTATAAGCAGGTGTAGTTATCTCAGGTGGCACAGATGCTCAATGATTTAGTCTTTTTTCTCCTATCCTCGAATGAACATAAGAATGGATTGAGACCATTGCAAATAATTTTGATCATTCAGTTTATAAGTGATGAAGGAAATGTGAGAGGTCTTCATTTGGTGAGAGCTTGAAGAAGAAGATAAAGGGATAATATACGAAGAAGAAGGAAAGGATGAGTTCGTATTCATACCGAATGACAAGTCATAATTTGGCATGATTTAGAATAAATGAGATGAGAGAGAAGATATTTAGAGAGGAAAATCTTAAAGAAAATGATAAGGCAGGATTAAACTCACTTTACTGCCATGTAGAAAATGAAGATAGACATATGGAAGAACATAGACTCAAATCATCCTGTGAGTTGTCTTATGAAAATAGAAGAAGAATGATTGAATTTATAGACTACAAAGTAGCTAACTAAAGAGGGGGGAAAAAAAAAAAAGCAAACTCTAAACTAGGAAAGCAAATAAAGAAAAATAAGGTTGTGTTTGGGTAAGGAATTTGAGAGAAGAATTTGATTTGTTCGTATTTCGAAATTCCTTTTTGACAAATCCCTTATTTGGGTATTTATGAGGAGGAATTTGAAAAATTCTTTTATCTAAAAAAATAGGGTAAAAAGAGTCATTTCTAAATCTTTTTATTTTAGGCGTTATTTGTAAAATCCATCGAATGAGAGATTTGACAAAATTAGATCGCTCTCATCTTCGTGATCTCGTCTTCGCTCCTGGGGCCCGATCTTCACCGCCATCTTCATCGATCTGCATCGCCGTCTTCGGGCTTCTTCGTCACTATCGTCCATCATTTTTTTCTTCTTCATCGTCCATCGTTCTTCTTCGTCATCATCATCTATCATCACTTGAGTCTACCCCCTAATTATCGAACCATTGGTAAATCGAATCATGGAAAATCAAAAAATCAAACTATGGACAACTGGAAAATCAAACCATTGAAAAATCGAACCATAGAGACTAGAAACTCGAACCATCGAAAACCTAACCATGGAAAATCTAAAAATTGAACCTTTAAGAAAGAATCTAGTTTAGATCTGGCCTTAACAGAGGTAGACAATGCGAGGAGGACATGAGGCGGGACAATTGCTAGGATGACGGTAGCAGTGTAGATAATAGTGACGATAACGATGCAGATGATGGTAAGAGATAGCTATAGGATAAGGGTTTCAATTATTTTTGTTCTTCATATAGGAGGAGAGAGAGAGAGAGAGAGAGAGAAAAAAGATGGTGGATTGCGTTTGTTGTAGAAGATAGGAAGAAGATGCTAGACCTGCCACTGGGAAGAATATGCGTTGTTCGCAAAGAGACTTCAATGGATTTAGGAAGAAGATGCTGGAAGTTAGGAAAATATTAAAAAGAAACAAGAAAATACTCAATAACCTCTTAAAATTCAATTCCATTTACAAATATTTTACCTATCCAAAAAAAAAAAAATTATAAAATTACATGATCAAATTCTTCGAATAAAATAATTATCTAAACAAGGAATTTATAAATAAAGTGATTTCAAAATCCTATCATTTATAAATTCCTTGCATTTTTACTCAAAAATAAAATTTAAAAATGGGAAAAATGTTACTAGAAACTTTTATCAGTGAAAGTAGGATCAAGTACGGTCTCTTTATTCCGAGTTTGAGGGGAACTGGGAAGGTCGTAACAAGGACAAAATTAGTGGCATTTGGTAATCGTTCCGTGCCCATCCAATGCAGTGGGATGGGAATGGGATGAGATGAGAATTTTGTTTTCTTCTTGGGAGCAGAAGGGCATTTGGTAACAACAATTTTTTTTTGGATCCGGAAACATAATCGCGTTTGGTAACAATTTTATCCTAGAAATGAGGAACAAACCCTAAACCACAAGTTCAAGAACAAATCCAAGAACAATAATCACAAATCCAAAAAATCAAGAATAAATCCTAGAACAAATTGAAGAACACCAAGAACAAATTCAAGAACAACAATCACAAATCCACAAATTCAAGAACAAATTCTAGAACAAATTCAAGAACAAATCCAAGAACAAATTGAAGAACACCAAGAACAAATTCAAGAACAACAATTACAAATCCAAAAAATCCAGAACAAATTCAAGAACAAATCCAAGAACACCAAGAACAAATTCAAGAACAACAATCACAAATCCAAAAAATCAATAAGAAATTCAACCTATTTCGATTTCGATTTCGAAATCGAAATCGAAATAGGTTTCAATTTCAAGTTTGAGTTTCGATTTCGAAATCGAAATAGATTTCGAATTTGATTTCGAATTTCGATTTCGATTTCAAAATCAAAACCCTAAAGCAAATGAACGTGATGAAGATTTGGAAAAGACAACGACGAAGACGACGCAAGTGATGGCCAGACGACGATTTGGAAATCGAAATCGAAACCTTATTCTATTTCGATTTCGAAATCAAAACCTTATAAGCACCTGAAGAAGATGATGACGACGACAGCGGATGGACAGACGAAGACGACGACGGAGGACGCGAAGAAGACGATGACCACGAATGTGATGGAGACGATGACGAACAATGACCACGAACGACGAGGGTTGAAGAAGACGACGAACGACGACGACGAAGGTGATGGCTGTGATCATGGAGGACAACGAAGGTGAAGGTGATGGAGGTGGATGACGAAGGTGAAGGTGATGGCGAAAAACACAGATTGTTTTTGTTGTTTTTTTTTTCTTTTTTTTTTTTTTTGTTCAGAATGGGATGGGAATAGGTAGAAGCAAAAAAAAAAAAATTGTTTCTCATTTCTTCACAAAAAGTGGGAAGAATTCCGAGATGAGAATGGAATGAAAACGGAAACAGAAAAGTGAGATGGATTATCAAACGTTATGCCCAAAAATAAATCTCCAAAAAATGGGAATGGAATAGAAATTTTTGGGATGGGAGTGGTTACCAAACGGTGCCTTAATGTCCCTTGTTTGGAGCTACCTCTAGCTACTCTACCTATATCATTTATGGTTTAGCGAGCTAAAAGTGAAACCCAATTGCATGTCCAGCTCGTGGACTTTTTCTTTAAAAAAAATGACCAATAGATGAAAAAACAAAAGAAACTAACACTTCACCCATGTTCTAATCTTCTTATTAGAAGAAAAAGGAAAGAGTCATCCATGATACACGCGACCTAAATTATGACCCTATTTATTCCATAGAAATTTCCGTTCTTTTTATTTAAAATTGTCATTGGCTTAATCACAAAGAGGGTATCCAAAAATTGTTATAATTTTCAATACGTGTTTATGACCGGTAATTTGTATAGGAGACGGACGATAGAAGCAACGAAATCTTAGTTAAGTACGTGAAAATTGAAATCAACAGCATAAGTGACAAATTTCTCTCTTTGTACTAACCTTAACAAACCTAGGAGCAGTTTTTGTTTCTAGTCTTTGTTTCCCAGTGTTGTGCTCTCTCCTATGTTCCACACTCATTTTTCTATAATAGTTTAAAAGACTAAACAAAGTATAAATTGAATTAAATTAAAAAAACATATTTTCACTCTTTAATAGTTTAGATAATTTTTTTAAGAAAATCGTATTTAAAAATAAAAATAACATTTAATTTGCTATTTAAAATTTAAAACCAATTTTTTTTTTTGGAAAAACAAAAAATAATTATTTTTATTTCTTTTATTTAAAAATAAATATAAAAATAATTATTTTTTGATTCTTCAATTTTAATATTTGAAGTGTGAGATCGCATATAAAAACCTAGTAAAAAAGATTGCATGGTTTATAAAGTATGATATATAAAGTATTATGTGGGCAACTACTACTAACTTGGCTTAAGTATTTTAGGCCACGTGGACTCGGTTTAAAAGTTACTAAGTCAGTGGGTTGCATGTAGCATTAGAAATGGTACCAAAGCCAACTTTGATTCAAAAACGCACTGTGATGGTTTTGATAGAGGAGCAAAAGTTCTGGAGAGAGGTAGAGGCCCTGGAGTAGGTATTAATGTGTGCTTATGTGATATCTTATGTCCATTTATGGGTTGTTATCTATATCACCAACTAAGAGTACGAATTGAGCCAATATAATAAGGACGTTGTGTCTTTGAGTGGGGGATAGTATGAGATCCCTCATCGAAACTATTTAGAAAAAATTGTCTGATATATAAAGTACCATGTGGATTACTACTTGTAACTTGACTCAAGCATTTTGGTGTTCTGTAGTTTTCTTAGAAGTGAGGCATAGTACTTGGTGTTTTGTAGGTTTGTATACCTGTATGGCTTTTTGTATTGGTATATATCAAGACCTTAGGATTGCTCATGTAATAACCGTTGGCACAGGGGAGTTCCCTACTGTGAGAATAGGACTTTTATTGTTTGTAATTGTTATTTTGGGGAGCCTTATGAGTTACATGGTAAATTTTTTACTATGTAGTAAAATAAACTCTTCTCCTTAAATTCTAATATAATCGATTGCTTATAAGATATACAAGATTAGTATAGGATAAGGTGTCACTCATATAATGCACACATCTTGTGTCACATACCTTGGTTTGCACTACAATATCATCTCATGTTCTTTAATTTTATTTTGCCTTTATTTTATTTTTTTCTCAATTATTTATTTCATTATAAAATGTATTAAGAAAACTAGTACCGAATAGTATTGCCTGAATATTTTGGGCTTGAAAATATGTTGTCTGCTTATGGTATAACCTTTTATTTTTTTCTCCGTGTTCGTTGTAAACAATGTTTACTTGGTCTCGTTCTCTTCCTTATAAGATCCCTTATTTTGTGTTGTTTTCGTTTCAAGAACAACAATAAACTCATTGCTTAATACTCCACCCTACCCCCACCCACCCCACCCCCACACTGAGAAACATGTTCAGCTAACAAAAATTCTTCACATTTCAGGCCACCCGAGAGTGTAGCCATGGCGGCATCAATTACCACCACCACCTCCTCCATCAACACCACCGCCAAAGAACCCATCATTTTCAGGCGATCTTTCTCCGGCAAGGATTTATGCCATCACGCCCTGATGAAGAGATCTTATTCCGACAACCACCTCTGCTGCTCCATCAAGCGCAATGTCCAGGCCTCCACCACACATCCCAAGCTCAAGAACAGCCGTTCGATGGCCATGTTCAATTTCCCCAACCCCATCCGATCGTTCCTTTTCGATCCCGAAACTAGCAAAGAAATAAATATGGCGGAGGTGGAGGAGGAGGAGGAGGAGGAGTATTTGAAAACGGAGGAGACAAAGAGGGCTAATTGGGTTGAGAGGCTGCTGCAAATTAGGAGCCACTGGAGAGAGAAGAAAGAGGAGGAGGAGGAGGAGGAGGAGGAAGAAAAAGAAGATGATTTGGACGGTGAGATTGAAGGTTGTGAGGTGGATTACGGTGATGACAATGAAGAAGAAGAAGAAGAAGAAGAAAAGAATCGGATCGATCGAGAAACGTTTCGGAATCTGTTGAGGGCAGTTTCGTGGTCGGATACCAAGCTTTTTGCCAAGCTGGCGTTTCTATGCAATATGGCTTATGTGATACGAGAGATCAAGGTACGTTTTCTATTTTATTACACAACAATGGCTGCATTAGATTTCTGTCATACTGGTTTAAACAGTTGACACGTCGCATGTGGGAGAAAAAGCAAAAGTACATTCTCCCACAAAATTAACAGATCACAAACGGAAGAGACTTTAAACCCAACTAACAGGTGAGAATTAGAAGAGAACATATGGCAAACATAGGTCTTTCATTTCTTGTCAACTAGAATTTAATTTATTTTTTTAAATATTTTAGAAATTAAATCTTGAATTTAATCTTAAATGTACCAAGTTGACGTGAAAGAGTGCGTTGTTAAAATTGCTCAGGGAGGTGATTAGTGAAAGTACGCGTAAATTAGTCTGGACATACTATAAAAATAAACATAATAAAAAAAAAATGAAGTGATGGATTTTGCTGGGAGAATAATAGCAAATTATGGTTTCCTTGTGCTATTTCTTGGTTTTATGCGCAAAATAGAAGCATGTTTGTGTTGTAAAAATTAACTTGAACTGAAGAAAAAGACTGATAAAAGTATATAATTACCCTCATTTAATAGTCGCATGCACCTAACCAAATATTTGATTTGTACTTAAATTGAAATAACTGGTTACCATTAGGAATGGATTTGGATGAAAAAATAGATCAAGGAAACGAAATTGTCACTCAAATCAAAGTTTAGAAATTAATGAAACATTTAATTTTATTTTTTAATGATATAAATTAATATCAAGGAAATAAATTCAATTTAAAATAGTAATTAAAATTTGGTAGGGGTAGGGGGAGCATCCCTAGAGGCTAGCTAGTGGGGGCAAGTATCTGGAACAGTTGGGGTCTTTATTTCCTACCTAACTTAGAGGCAACAATGTAATTCAGCCTTCACAATTCCAACCAACATATACAACCCTTTCAATTCTCATTAGAATCCCAACACTACAAGTCTGAGAAAGTCATATTTGTATTTGGGTACAAGAAAAGATCGCTAATTTTCAACAGCAACCATGCTGTCCATGCCCTTCATTTCTTTATGGGAAAATTATATACTACTTTAACAAAAAACATTACTCTTGTTCATTTATATAAATTTTTAGTCTTTCACCGAAAGGGAAAATATTAGATTGAGTTAACATAAATATTGGTAAAAGTTAATCTTAAAACATGATGAAAATATTGGTAAAAGTTAATATAAAAAAATATTAGATAGAAGAGTATATAGTAAAAATTCTTTTTTTATAATTTATTTTTTTCACTTTTTTCTTAAGGGCAAAAATAGAATGACCCTCATCATAATAACCCACTTATAATTTGAAATAAGTTTCCGATTGATGTTAAGATATGTTGATTTCATCTTGTTGATATGAACCAGTCATTGAATTTAAATTAGATATTATAATTAAAGTCGACTAAAATATAAGTCCATAGAATAAGTTTAAGATAAAAAAGTGAAAAAAAAATAAAAATTAGAGGACTATTTAATAAAAATCTGTTTGTCAAACACCCAAAAAATATTTTAAGAAAACGTTACCAAAGTGAGCTTAAAATTTATTTGATTAATATGAGGAGACCTTAGGACTTGGGAGATAATATGGTCTGAGAACAGAAAAAAAAAAAAAAAATGTTCCTATTTCCCTTCTTTTCTTTTTTTTTCTCTAAAAGTTTTTATGGAACAGACACAGTTTTTCGAACTTGTTATTTTTATTTTTATTTTTTTAAAAAAAAAAAAAAAAGAACTGTTTTTATTTTTTCTAGAAAATTTCTTCTATAAATCTCTGAACATTCCAAAAACATTTTTTTTTTTTTTGGTTTCTGTAAGTTTTTCTGTTTTTGTTTTTAAGTTTTTGTGGAACAGAAATAGAAATCTGGGAACAGAAACTGATTCTGGAACTTATCTATCTGCAGGCAACAGACCTTAGAAGATACTATGGCTTAGAGTTCGTAACATCTTCCCTGGAAAAAAAAGCAGAAGTAGTATCCCTCAAAGAAAAAATTGACCAAGACTCTACTCGTCCGCATCCACTCTCCTCCCAAACTCCCTTAAACCCCGACCAAAATCATCTAACTCGTCCCTCCGTTGCTTATGAAATTGCCGCTTCAGCCGCTTCTTACGTCCGCTCCCGTGCAAAAGACCTTTTATCCCTAGGTTCTGAAGAAAAAGAAAACCATAAGGAACAACAAGAAGAAGAAGTAGACAATCACAATGATGAATCTTCCTCTTCGAGAGTTCATAAATCGGAGGTGGCGGCATATGTGGCGGCATCAACAATGACTGCAGTGGTTGCTGCGGGAGAGAAGCAGAAGCAGGAGGCGGCAAGGGACCTTCGGTCGTTGCATTCAGCACCTTGTGAGTGGTTTGTTTGCGATGACTCAAGTATCTATACTCGTTGCTTCGTCATTCAGGTACTTGCTTCTTTTTTTTGCTTACTAACATATAATCTTAGTTGGTGTTTGTTTAATGTTTTTGTCTCCAAAAAGATTTGGAAATGATTATGTTAACTTTTCACAAATTTGTTCTAAATTTTAGAGCAAATCTGTGAGATTTCACATATCTAATAGAGAAAAGATAGTCTAATATATAAAATATCATATTGGTTACGGCTAATAATTTGAGTTAAATATTTTTACAAAAACAGAAATATATATATACAGACACACACATGTATATATATATAAATATTAATATATATGTACACGCACATATATTTTTGTATTTGTTCCTAGTTTGCTAAGAACAATAGTATGGAAAAGAATTCCATTTTCTAAAAACCAACTTTTGGGAATGGACTAAAATGTTCCCAATTTTCTGTTTATGTTCCTACTTTTTCAAGGATTTTAATCAGAAATATGGAAATAGAACACTAACAAATGCCACCATAATGTTTCTGCTTCTTGTTTTCTGTTCCCAAAAAACTTAGGACAGAGAGAAACAAAAGAATTGTTTTGTTCTCCTCAGAGTGTTATTGAACAGATTTAGGAAATCAGAAAAAAAAATTGTTTCTTTATTTTATTTTTATCTGACATGAGTTTTCTGAATAAATAAATAAAAAAAGAAACAGAAACACTAATCAAAAGGCAGCTAATTAATAGAAAGAATTTCCAAAGCATATGACAATTTAGGCATATGTGAATTGCAGGGATCGGAATCTCTGGCATCATGGCAGGCGAATCTCTTCTTTGAACCCACCAAATTTGAGGCAAGTTCTCTCTTATTTATTAGGGCTCCTTTGGTGTTTAATTTAACTATTTTACAATTATTCTGTCTATGAATTTTTACCAAACACTTCATTAACAACAACTCTAGCTATTACTCCAGGGAACTGACGTTCTGGTGCATAGAGGAATCTACGAAGCTGCCAAGGGAATATACGAGCAATTTCTGCCGGAAATCACCGACCATTTAAACCGTTACGGAGAGCGGGCAAAGCTTCAGTTCACCGGCCACTCTCTCGGCGGCAGCCTCTCTCTCCTGGTCAACCTCATGCTACTAACGAGAAAAGTGGCGAAACCGTCTTCTCTCCTCCCGGTCGTGACCTTCGGATCGCCGTTCGTGTTCTGCGGCGGCCAGAAAATCTTCGACGAGTTGGGGCTAGACGAGAACCACGTCCACTGCGTCATGATGCACAGAGATATCGTCCCCCGGGCGTTCTCCTGCAACTATCCCGAACACGTGGCGCAAGTCCTCAAGCGATTGAGCGGCACCTTCCGATCACATCCTTGCCTCAATAAGAATGTGAGTATCATTCTTTCTCTATACCTAAACCTATTATTTCACTTTCCACCCCTCAAGATTGACCGCACTTCACTTTTGAAATTTAGCTTCATTAAACAATCCAAACCTCCTGGCTCCTGCTTACACACAACTTCGTTTTTGGTGCAGAAATTCCTATACTCACCTATGGGAAAAATGTTCATCCTCCAGCCCGACGAAAACTCATCTCCTCCCCACCCACTACTCCCTCACGGAATCTCCCTTTACGCCTTGGAAAACACCGCCTCCACCTCCACCGCGAACGCTGTCAGAGCATTTCTCAACTCCCCTCACCCGCTCGAAACCCTAAGCGACCCCACCGCTTACGGCTCCGATGGCACCATCCTTAGGGACCATGACTCCAGCAATTACCTGAAGGCAGTCAACGGAGTCATACGACAGCACACGAAGACGTCGGGGAGGAAAGAGAGGAAACAGAGGAACCTGTTATGGCCGCTCTTGGCTTCGCAGTCGCCGCACGCTTGGAGCCGGGATCGGAGGTTAGTGGCGAAGGAGGTAATGACCGGCGTGTGAGGTTTTTTCTGGGTGGGTAAATTATATTTATACCTTTTGGCACCTTAAAATTTAGGGTTGGGGTCAATTTGGCCCCTGATGTTTTAATTTGTTCAATCGAGTTTTTGAAGCTATTTTATATTGTTCCATTTGAGCACACTGAATTGGAAAGAATTTAAAGCTTTGAGAAGTTGATAGAAAAATTAAAACCATGGAGATCAAATTGATACTGACCATAAACGTTAAATTAAACCCACTTTTATATATATATATATATATATATATATATGAAAAATAGGAACCTAGTCATTTTTCATCTGTTTTTCTCCCCTCTATTCGTGTAAATTATGTTTCTGTTTGTATTGTGGTACAGTTGTATAAAAGATGGTTTGAGAAATTGCTTCCAACAAATTATGAATGTTTAACAATGGAAACTTTGGTGGGGTTAGTGTTTATTTCCTTCTTAATTTTTTAATCTATTCAATTAAATATTTAAGGTTACAAAATTATTTTAATCCAATCTTGAGACTAATTTATCTTAATTAATAATAAAATTGAGTACAGTGTTGGAATTAAATTTGAAATAATTTAGAAATGTAGACATTTAATTAAAATTAGTTAAAAATTTGAGCAAATTCCATTTTAAAATGTCTAAGTACTGACATATTTTTTTTATGTGGGCAAATAATTTTGTTGTGTATCAATTTAAATCATCTAAGTATGAAAGTATTTTAAAAGATCATTTTGATAAATTTTTCGTCAAAATTGGATGGAATTAAGGGCAAAATTGTAATTTTGTATATTTTTTAATTTATTTTTTGTTTTTTTATTCATTTTTTCTTTTTCTTTTTCTTCCTTTGTTTGTCTTTGTCTTCCTCTTCTACTTTTTTCTCTCTTTTACTTAACAATACACTCTCTCTCTTCTCCTCTTCCTCCTCTTTCCATGGGTTCCTCTCTTCGTGCCATTAAATCTCTCTGCAAATTGACTTTAGAGACAAAATCGATCAATTTGCTTGTCTATGAAGAAACCCTCACAGGATCAAAATGCAATCCATTAAATCTCTCTCTCTCTCTCTCTTCCCCACATTTTGTGCAGAGAGAAAGATTTACTCAGTTTTTTCACCAGTTTTCTATTCTTCCCTATTTTCTTGTTGAAGGAACAAAATGAATATGTCTCCATTTTGAGAAAGAACACCAAATGAATATGTCGCCAATTTGAGAAAGAACCACACACCATAACAACCATTGATTTGGCATTGGAAACCACCACTCTCTAGTTAGTTATTTTTCTTAATTCTGAAGTAAAAGAAAAAAAAAATAGAGGGAATCTTTCTCTCTCTGCAGAAAATGTAAGAGAGAGAGAGATTTAATGGGTTGCATTTTGATATCATGAGAGTTTCTTCACCAACATGCAAATCAGTGGATTCTATCTACGAAATCGATTTGCAGAGATATTTTATGGTAGAGAGAGAGAGGAATCCATAGAAGGAGGAGAGAGAGAGAGATAAAGAGTATTGTTAAGAATAAGAGAGAGAAAACTAGATGCTATTGGAGGATCTTCTGTTTCCATATGTGGCATTGCTGTTGACTTACTCTCATATACACAATTATAGGGATAGTCACTTTGTTGGCCAAAAGAGTTACCCAAGAAGGAGGGGTAAATTGGGTAATTACAAAATTGGAACAATTAATTTCTTTAAACACAAATAATTAATTTTTCTAAATCAATTATTATCTTGATACACAGCGAAAATGTGTTTACTTTTAAATGCACACCCAAACAAAATATATGAAATAATCAATGCAACACAAAGCGATATAGCCTAGGTCGATAATCTACTATTACCTACATCCAGTCCCCTGAACTCCACAGAGATTCGCAATCCACTAAACTCTTGATTCTTTTACCAAGTAGGAATTAAACTCTTACAATCTCGATTCTTTTCATAAGATCAGAATTAACATTTATAATTATTCTTTTCTCAAGTTCAGGAAGAACCTTATCTTTTTACCAAGCTCAAGATTAACTTAATTTTATTACAGGAAGAATCAAAACATAATCCTTTTAACAAGATAAAGATCAAACCTATCACTCCCTCGCACTTTTACACTTATCATTTTCTCAGGTTTAGGAAAAACCTTTAACTTAATTCTATCTCAGGGAGAATCAAAACCTAATTCTTTTCAAGAGAAAAGAATAACCTAATTTTTTACAGGATAAAGATCAAACCCTAATTTTTTTTACATGAAAAATATCGAAATCCTAACTATCTTGACTAGATACAATTCCAAACGTGTTTAATCTGCTCAAACTCACAAATATAAAAAATGTAAGTTTCTTCCCACAAGAAACTTCTACCATCTCAATACATATATACTCAATTGATGTCTCAAATAATTTCTACGTGATAGATACAATGTGAGATAAATAAAATCTGATTAATTAACAATCTGGGTAGCACAATTTAAGCACGTAATCAGATAATCAAATAAAATCATTTAAAAGGATTTTCAAGCTTTGAAATTTAAAATAATTTTCTAAACAATCTTACACCAAGAAATCAATAGGAATATAACTTCAAAGTACATAACAAAACTTGAAAATATCTCACCAAGAAACACCGAAGATAATGATAGTATTGCCACAGAACACAAGCCATTAACTCCAAATCACAATTTCTTTAGATAAAAAACTCAAAATAAATATCTCACAAAATCTCAGCATAAATATCACTCTTAGAATAGCTCAAACTAATAGTTTTTTATGTACTGATCTTTATTCCCGAGAATCTATATTAATAGACAAATATCAAGTCTTCCAATGACTAATTTTCAAATGTTATGTCAATAAATGACACATATAGACCCTATATATCATATAGATTCATAACGGTTATATTTGGCCGACAATGTAACTTTTAGAACTCTCAATTTAGTCCCAAAAATAATTTAATCTTAATCAATGAAAATATAAAAATAATTATATTTAAGTATATGGACTAAATCATAAGGTCAAATAAAATCTCAAAAATCTCTCCCATATCTTTAACCCCAAATATTCTTCACAAAGATAACAATATCCAAAATTTGCAGGTTTAATAATAGGTATTTCAAATATATCTTATAACGATTACTTTTTAAATAATATATCATTAAATGAGACCCCAAGACCCCGTATATCATATATATTCAAAATTGATATTTTTCACTTAAAATTATTCTTGGAAAATCTCATTTTGATCCTTAAAATATTTTTGAATCGAAATCCATCAAAATAGAAAATATTAAGACACTTTAATTAAAAGAACATTTAATTAAATGGTCTAAATTAATAGGAATCAAATAATAAGTGATGCATATTTGAATTACAGTCAAATCCCTAAAAAACCTCTCTTGGAAACATAAAAAATTGATAGTTTTGACCAAAATAACAAAATAGTTGTTGATTTCACTGTAACAGTTGATTGACTGACTGCACTAATCAAGTGACCGACTGCACCCAAACGGTTAATCGACTGAATCGGTGGGTTTCCCTATTTTTGCCCACTTAATCTACTGAATCAAATAGTTGACCGACCCTATCCATTCGGTTGACCAAATTGATTATAGTGCTCACTTCCTCAGCCATTTTAGCCACTGTTTTAACTATTGACCGACCATCTTCATTCGGTTAACCGACTAGATCAGTAGCTCCTCGTTTTAGCTCCAAAACTCATTCTTGATTTAGTTGACCGATTTTTTTTCTCGATTGACCAAATTGATCCGAAAACTTAACTTTTTATACTTTAAAATATAGTTTTTAATTAGGTCAATTATCAAATTCATTTCACATAAGGAGCACAAAATAATGCACATATTAAGATCTTAAATTTATCGTTTCTTACTAACACACATAAAATTAATTCATTTTAGGTGTCGTGCATGATCCTAATTCGGGTTGCAATAAGAGTATATAGGTAAATAATTGTTTTCACCTTGTTGTCTTTAAAACTCTTCACGTCTTCATCATTTCCATCTTGCACCCGTTATATTTTCTTCGACGATTCCTCTTCTTAAACACATTACATGGAACTATAAATTTGAAACCACTCAGTAAAAACATTAGTCCCATAAAAATATTAACACTTAATTGTTCATCAAAACATTAGATTCAATAATCTCCCCTCTTTTATGATGACAATTAATTTTGATATTTTTAAAAAAAAATGTAATGTAACCACACTTCTCCTAAATCTAAGGACGGATACTTAAATTCATTTAAGCACGATAATGAATTTAACATAAGCTCTTAATAACTTCTCTATTTAATTGATGCAATACTTAGGCAAACAAATCCCTAAACATCAACTATTCATCTAAACATCAACTTCTCCCTCTTTGTCATCTCAAAAAGTGAGGACGGAGAGTCAAAAACATTAATATAGGTATATATTGTTATGCCTAGCCATACCTAAATCTCAAATAATTTTCACAAATTGATCTTCAACTAGAGGTTTGGTGAAAACATCAACAAGCTAATCAGAGGTATCAACATATTCAATATCTCCTTTTTCAATTTAAGCATATCATATTATTGCCCCACTTATAAAAATTTATCCCCCTATATAATCGTAAACATTAATTCATGCTTAGGATAACACATTCAATATCAGAACATCATATAACTTTTTCCCCTTGATATCATATTTTATTCCCCTTTGTTACATCAAAAAGTGGAGATCATAAAGAGAACAACTTTTAAGATTAATCTAATCATCTTAGGATAATTTCAAGAGATCATCAAAACATTGCAACAATATAGCATGAAATCATATAATTTCAATTAAGTCAACATGTTTTATTTCATGATACTAATTAATATATTCCCTTTAGATAGAATAAAAAAACATGTAATCTTTTAACGCATTAGGATAGAAAGCATATCTCAATAATAATATAAATTATTTATAAAACCATTGACATAAATCTAATACATGGATAATTGCATATTACAAATGTTATCTCATAAAATTCTAGATCCCTTATAGAATAATAATCATTTTAAAACCAAAAGAAATAAAACGTATGCCAAGTTCATATTATCATGCATTCTGTTAGGCACTTGATGCTTATAAAAATATTCATATTCAAAACACTAAGCATATATTGATATGACATGTATATTTAGATGATCATTCAAATGGTATGGAAAATAGATTAACACAAATTCATAAAGTAATACCAACCATGCAAGCTTAAATTCATATAATCATACCATCAAAGTAAACCATGCTAATTATTGATATTATAAAATATGTAACATGTGATACGAGAAATACGATAAGCTTAATAACCATCACATGATCCAATCTTAATCAATAAAAACCAATATTATCTAACAATTTAGATCATATAACATGTTTCATATAATCAAATAAATGGACAATACTCGATATAGGCACATCATAAAAATATGTTAATATACTTTAACTAAATGTGATTCTCAAAATCACCATGCAATGTTTTTAAGACAAGAAATAAACACATCATTTAATATAGGTCTTAGAAACCATTACCGACTTACCTAATCAGCATTCTAGATACCTCCATCTTTAACAAATTTAATAAACGTAATCTGCGAAGGGTTAGGAGTACCTCTAATATCCTTAGGGATGACTTTGCTTTTTACCGCATTTGTACCAATGGTTAATTTGAATGCATAATTTCTCTTGGTCTGTCCATATCCTCTAAGCATTTGATCGTTGCTATTTGATTCAATGATATTTCTATTTGCACGTGTTACTCGAGGCGTGATGGTGATATCCCATCTTGGCTTTAGTACATCTTTTCTATTTTCACGTGTCACTTATGGTTTCTTAATGATATCTCATCTTGGATTTGGTACTTCTTTTCAATTTGCAAGTTTCTCTTATGGCTCATTTGTAATCTTTCATCTTGGCTTTGATACATCTTTTTGATTTGTACATGTCACTTATGGATTCTTGGTGACTTTCCGTCATGGCTTTGATATATGTTTTTTTATTGTTCCTTTCATTCCAGTCCTAATAATATATAACTTTGCACAAGACATTTGCATAGCGCTCTTTGGTATCCATTTTATTTTGGATCCATTCTTGTTAGATATAAACTTAGGGTTCCTGAGCGGATATGAAACTTTAAAATGCCCAACCCTATTAGAATAATTACGTCTCAATTTCGATTGATTATCATAAATAGCATGAAAAGCCAAAAACTTGGTAGGGGCGCGAAATGTGCACGCCTACTTACTCTCGCAAGTATACGAGGTCTAAAGTTTTAATATAGTGGATCTTGAAGATCGGAAATCTTTCCCATAGAGAAAAGTGTGAATAATTGAATTGAATACCGCAATTGACGTAGTCTCATATTATCCTGACGACGGAAGACATGAATTGAAATTAAACTAAGTTAAACTACAATTAGTGAGTTAATTCTAACTAGGTTGATTAATTAGGGATTGATTTCGTTCACTTAATACACATTTGATTTTGTTTAGTTAACAATAACGGAGTTTAGGTATCCGACAATCTCGGTTCGTAAACTCCTCCGCCACCTCTTCCGAGTGTAAGACAAGGGAATACGCGACTTCGTGTCGACGAAGAGGTCCCCCTCAATGTCTTAACGACTCTAGGCCGCGTGAGTCTTGACCCAACGTCATCGATTACACACTAACTAACACCCTCCTGGGTCGTTAGGTCGTAACGATGTGTTTACCCTAATCCGAATCTAGGGTTACCTCTCCCGAGTGTTAAACCCTAGATTCTCAAATCCAACCCTAATACCATTACAAGAATATTAAGATCGTCATCAAATGATAAACACAATTGGACTTAAAACAATAACTGTTAAAGAAACGTATATTAAACCAAATGAGTATTTACACAACTACACCTTTTCCTAACTAATCTCTAAATTACACTAACATGTTCTTAGCCAATACAACAATAAATCAAGAGGAGGTCATCATTATCAACAATAAACATTAAATACAAAGATGGAAACAAGGGAAGAAAAGCCAAATCTCAAAGTGGAGTAGTCCACTTTCGCCAAAGAACAATCCTCTCGAGCTCCCTCTTCTCCGTTGATGAACTTCCTCTTGTAGGTCTTCAAGGATTGGCCTAGAACACCTCCTAAACTAATCTAATCTAATCTAACTAAGGTGGAAGAGAGCTCTCAAGAACAACCATGCCCTCTCCCACGTCTAAGGTAAGGGTCTAAGTGGTCTAAATCTTTTTTTTTTTAGGTTTGGTGGAGAAAGGGGTTAAAAGGAGGGATTTGGAAAATATCTTCAAAATATCTAAAAATAGATATTTCTGTGCAGAGTGTCACCGCCTAGGTGGTGGACTAAAGTCGGTTAAGTTTCTGTTGGATCTTCGCCTAGGCGGTGGTTTCTCCACCTAGGTAGTGGCTGCTGGCATATCTGTAAAACTTAAATCGTAAAACGTACATCATAAATAGTTTCATTTTAGAGCATTAGAAAATTTTAGGTAAAAAATTTTATTGATTAAGAACTCAAATCAAAACTTGGGGGGTCAAATTTGTAAATTTAAAAATGTTACTCTCAACTTGAGATGCAAATTGCCAATTAGAAATCAAAAATTGAAAATGTTAGGGATCAAATTACAATTTCAGAAACTTATAAATGTTAAATTGAACTCAAAAAGAAGACTTTAAGGAATTAGAGGGGGGAAAGAGTAATTTAACAAAAAAAAATTAAACATATATATATATATATATATATATATATATATATATATATATATACACACACGCAGACGCCGTACGTGTGAGACCGCCGGAAGGGAGAAGAACGGAGAGGCAACGTGACAGGCTAGGAGCGTTTTCCACCACTTAATCCATGCAATATATACATACTTGTGCATGTACATTGATCAAACAGCCCCTATTAAGTTTGAAATTAGAAAAAAATTTAGAGAGAGAGAGAGAGGACCAGAGCACAAAAGGGGTGGTCGGACTTCCTTGAGTCGGTGTTCCTCCGGCAGGGTGGTCAAGTCTATTGCTCATATGCATGATCGTGGAGGTGTTTTCGTCAGTTTCAGGGGAGAGCGGAAGTAGTTCGGTCGGTGGGGTGGATCATTGACGACGTGATGGGTGCATCGCCGGTGAGCGAACGTTGGGTTCGATTGTTCAGTTTGTCGACTATCTTTGATCTGGTGAGTACTTATACACATTTAATTAATCATTCTAGTAGGTGTGTGCATGCATGCGTATGTGATCGGCGATAGGATCATCGGTGGGTATCGGTTTCATCCGACGGTGGCGTTTCGATAGAGTGTATGTGTTTCAATTCTTGTTTCGTGCAGCGTATGTATGTGTGTGTTGCCTCGACTGCATGCGTGAGTGATCGTCGCCATGGCATGGCTGACGATGTGTGTCACCGCTACGGCGGTGCATGCTTGTGGCGTCCTCTGTTTCGGTTCAATACAGTAGAAGGTAGGTATGCGGGAGTGTTGTTCGGGTCGTCGTCCATCAACCCTCGGCGATCGTGTATGGGGGCGTTCCGGTTCAGTGTTATGCTTGTGTGTGTGTTTTACCCAGTTCGACCGGCGACGGGAGTGAAGGACAGTGTAGGTATGTGTGTAGTATATTGATCAGTGTGTGTATGTGTGTGCATGGGTGTGTTGTTGGAAACGGTTATGGTAGGTAGTGCGTCGCCGGCAAGGGGGCTGGTCGGCCGGTAATGGTATCAGCGGGCGGAGCACAAACAGAAAACATAAACAGGAAAAAGAAAAAAAAAAAAAAAAAACAAGGTGAGTGTACTGTCTTCTTGCCAAACTGTTTTCTGTATATATATATATAATGACATATGTGTCTGCTTACACTGTACGATTTCATAAATGATACGGATCAAGCAGATTTTTGGAATTGTGTTGGTTTCTAAAAGAAGGCTTAAAAATAATTTTCGTTAGATATGAGTGGATTATATTTCTCCCCGTAAGGGGTGTGGATTATGTTTCTCCCCGTAAGGGGTGTGGATTATATTTCTTCCCAAAAAGGGGTGTGGATATTTCGTAGGAAGGCATTCCTACGAATGTTACGGTACCGTTGCAACTCCCAATTGTGAGGTCAAAACGATCACTATGGCTAGCCAGTGTGTGTTGTGGTGGAGTGATGGTTTGAGATGTGATGTTTAATTATACTGGGTGATTTATTATTTATTGTGATGATCAGTATGATATTTATACTAGATGGTTTTTGAAATGGAACTTATATATATTGCTTTATTTTCACTATATATATTGTGAAGACTTTTACATGCTATGTGACATCTAGATACTTATGCTTGATCCATATTTAAATTATGTATTATTTAGAATGTATTATTATGTAAAAAATATTTTTATGAAGAAGACAGTACACCCGCAGGTGAAATAGTTAGGCGTCGGTCCCCCACTGGCACTGGGTAGAGTCCGGCATTGGTATAGCGAGGGAGTATTTTTAGGAGGTGCTATCTGAGGTGAACCTAGGAGAGGTTCATTGTTGCTTTTATTTTATTTTTATTTTTATTTTTTGTTATTAAAAATTTAGGGACGGGTGTGTCCCTAGTTAGAGAAAATGTTTATAGCCTGATTTTGGTGATTGTATAATTATGATTGTCTACTGTCACTTTCTAGTTGGTTTGTCCCTCAGAGGATGTCGTGTCGACGTCACGTCGGCCCCATAGGTGATGGGTGTCCGAGGTGGGGGGTGACAATATCATTCTGATCTTTTCTCGCCTAGGCGGTGGTTTTCTCGCCTAGGCGGTAGTTCAGCCCTTTAGCACTCCAACATTCTGCCTCTTTTCCGCCTAGGCGGTGATCTTCATTCACCGAAATCCTGTTTTGCACATTTACTTCACCGTTTCTTCACTGTTTTCACTTGTTTCTCGCCCTTTGACGTCCTTTCCCTATTCTACACTAAAACACAATTATATATAACTAAAACGCTTGAAAACTAACAAATTCGGTTTAGAAATAGATAGGTTTTTCACACCTATCATAAAGTATGAATCATTTCTAACAATACCAAAATTACAATCATTAGATTATAATGAAGAATGAGATAATGAAACATATCCACTTTCTTAAATTTTTTAAAAGATGAAGAAACATTTTCAGAATCTCTTAAAATAGACTTGAGGTCATATTTTAATTTTTCAAAATTTTTCTTAAGTAAATCAATATTTCATTCAAGATCTAACATTTGCCTAGAAACCAAGTCAAAATCATTTTTTAAAACTCTGTTTTCACTTTCAAGAAACTCTACTTTAGAGAGCAAATTAATTATTTCAAAAACAAAATCCAAAGACTCTTTTGTTCCACAATAGTCATCCAGATGTATTTTAGATTTCCGAACATTTTTTCTTCTATTTTCAAAAGAAACAATTTTTCTTTTTAAACTCAGATTTTCTTTAGCAAAAAAAGTATAAGAACAAGTAATGTTTTCGTGACAATATGGATATTTGCATTATCATCTCTATCACTATCACTAATGTCACAAGAATTATAAATAATATTATCATATACAGATCTAACACCATCAAGAGAGAATACACAAAAAACATTATCCATGGTGTATGCCACGTGATCGGTTTAGCTAAGAAATGTATTTACTTCTAAATGCACACCTAAACATAATATATGAAATAATTATGCAGCACACAATGATATATCTTAATTCGGTAAGTTACTCATACATACATCCAGTTTTCCAAGCTCTATAGAGATTTGCAATCCACTAAACCCCTGATTCCTTTACCAGATAGGAACCAAACCCTTATAATCTCAATTTTTTTCACAGGATTGTAATCAACCTTTACAAAAAAAAAATTCTCAGGCTCAGGATGAACTTTATCTTTTTACCAGACTCAAAACTAACTTAATTCTATTACAAAAAGAATCAAAACCTAATCATTTTCATAGGCTAAAGATCAAATCTACCATTCCCTCACACTTTTACACTTATCCTGTTGGCCCAGTGGAGTACCCAAGAAGGGAGGTGAATTGGGTAATTAAAAATTTATCAGAATAAAACTTTAAATCAAATAATTAATTTTAATCCTAAATTAATTATTATCTTTATATCACAGTGAAATTAAATAATCAACTAAGTGCACACCAAATAGCAAAAATAAACAAAGTAAATATTGCAGCACATCAAGATATATCCTAATTCACCAAGTTACTCTTGACTAATCCAGTCCTCCGAACCCCATGGAGGTTCGCACCCACTAATACTCAAGATCCTTTTAAAAGTAGGAACCAAACCCTCACACCGATTCTTTTACAGGTTCAGAATCAACCTTTACAATATTCTTTTCCCAAACTAAGGAAGAACCTCTACTTTTTATAGGTTAAAGAATAACCTAATTCTTTTTAACATTAAGGCCATAGAATCAAAACCTGACCAATCACTCTAAATATCCTTCTACCCGGTAAGGATTGAACCGTTATAAATTTTACTCAAAATACAATTCTATTCAAGAAGAATCACTATCTCAATCTCTTTACAGGAAGAGACTGAAAACCGACTACCCCTGATTAAATACCCCCAATAGTATTTAACCCGTCATACTACTCACCAATACAAATTGATATAAAATCTCACTTGGAGCTTCTACCACCCCAGATAAATAATAACTCGATTAATATCCCAAATCTAGTTATAGAAAAAATGTGAGATTGAAAATCTGATTTTAAATAAGATATGGGTAGCAAATAATTGAGCACGTAATCAAATTCAAGAAATTGTTTATAAAAAAATTCTTCAATAAAAATCAGAAACAATTTCTAAGATCAATTTTCAAAAGATAAACAAGTAATGCAATAATTGAAAATAATTAGAAAGATCTCACCCGGAATCTACAGAAAGAATAAATAGAATAATATAACTTCAAATCCGATAGCAGTAAAGATTAACAGCAAATATTTCACAAGATAGCCTCTTAGAATAGCTCACAATATTTCATAATGATGACTCTTAGAATAACACAATATAATATTTTTCTCTTTAAGCTCGCTTCTCTTGATTAATAATTTAAGAAAAACGCAGGTCTATATATATGAGAAGTAAATCAACTCTCTAATGGCTAGTTCCCACGTGTCATAACATTTAAATGCTCTCTTAGACCCCATATATCAATATGACTTGATTTTGGTTCAATTCACTTAATAATAGCTTTTAAAACTTTCAATTAAGTCCTCCAAATATTTCTCAATCTCAATTAATTAGAATAGAATCAATTTTATGTACTAAATTGAGAAATATTAAAAATTAATTAATGAAATCAATAGGATTTAAACATTAGGTGAAGAATATCTTAAATATAATAATATCTCTGAAATCTCTCTCAAATCTCAACCAAAAACGGCTACTTTTGGATATAATCTCGAAATAAACAGAATCCTAAAATAATGCGTCCGGTCGACTGGTCAATCGACTGCCCTTTTCAAGATATAGCCAAGTCATTGCTGCTGCGTTCATCGGTCGACCTACTTGTCGACTTGGAAATTCAGAGAGTTCAGTTTACCTTCACCGGTCGACCTACCTATTGATTTAGAGATACAGAGAGTTCAGTTTCTCTTCACCGGTCGACTTGTCTATCGACTTAGAGATACAGGTTGTTTCTACTACTTGATCCGGTCGACTCATCAGTTGACTTGTATATGCTGGATTTCTTCTCTGAACTCATTTTTAACTTCTTTTTTTTTTTACGTTTTCACCCCTTTAACTATTTTCTTTTCTAAATTAGCTCCACTAACTTCTTAAATTCCATTTTAGTTAATTAAAAATATTTATTTTCAAATCACATATAGGAGAAAATAATTTCATCTTATCAAAACACACATAAATAATAAAAACTTTGTATGCCATGTGTGTGTTCCTAATTAGGATATTAAGAGTTAAAATTCACCTGAGTTGTTTTTCTTAATTTCTTCAAGCTCTTAATTTTTCATCATCTTCGACATCATCATTTAGCATCCACTTAATTTGCATCTTCATCACTGGAACTTAAATAACTAAAACACTCAATTAAATCGTTAATTCTACCAAAATATCAACACTTAATTATTCATCAAAATCTTAGGATCAACATATCCTTTTTCTCAGGTTTAGGAAGAACCTTTACAATCACTCAATTCTGTTACAGGGAGAATCAAATCCTAATTCTTTTCAAGTGAAAAGAATAACCTAATCTTTTTGCAAGATAAATATCAAAACCTAATTTTCTTTACAGGAAAAATATCAAAACCCTGGCTATCCTAATTAGACACTATCCCAAACGTGTCCAATTCGCTCAAACTCATAAATACAAAAAATGTAAATTTCTTCTCACAAGAAGCTTTTACCACCTCAATATAAATATACTCAATTAATATCCCGAATACTTACTATGTGATATATACAATGTGAGAGAAAAAAAAATCTGATTGATTAACAAAGTGGGTAGCACAATTTAAGCACGCAATCAGATAATTAAATAAATCGTTTAAAATTATTTTCAGGCTTTTAAGTTTAAAACGATTTTCTTAACAATCTTATACCCAAGAAATCAATAAGAATATAATTTTAAAGTAAATAACAAAATTTGGAAAGATCTCACCGGAAAACAACGAATAGAATGATAGTATCGTAATAGAACACAAGTCGGTGATGTCAAACCATAAGCGCTTTAGATCAAGAACTTAGAATAATATCTCAAAAAAATCTCAACGTAAATATCACTCTTAGAATAGCTCAAACTGATAGTTCTTGATGTATTGATCTCTATTCGCACAGGTTTATATTAATAGACAAAATCAAGCCCCTCCAACGGTTAATTTTTAAATGTTATGTCAATAAATGACACATATGGACCCTATATATTATATAGATTGATAACAACTATATTTGACCAATAATGTAACTTTTAAAACTCCCAATTTAATCTTAAAAATAATTTGATCTCAGTCAATGAAAATATAGAAAGAATTATATTTAAGTATATGGACTAAATTGTAAGGTAAAAAAAAATTCCAAAAATCTCTTCCATATCTTTGACTCCAAATATTTCCCAAAAAGATAACAATATTCAAAATTCATAGGTTTAATAATAGGTATTTCAAATATATCTTAAAACGGCCATTTTTCAAACAGTATGTCATTAAATGACACCCCAAGACCCTATATATCATATATATTTAAAATATATCTTTTTTTTATTTAAAAATATTCTTGAGAAATCTCATTTTGGTCCTTAAAACATTTTTAAATCGAAATCCATCAAAATAGAAAATATTAAAACACTTTAATTAAAAGAATATTTAATTAAATAGACTAAATTAATAGGGATCATATAATAAGTCATGCATATTTGAATTACACTCAAATCCCTCAAAAACCTCTCTTGCAATCATAAAAAGCAGATAGTTTTGACCAAAATAACAAAATAGTTGTTAATTGACTGCATAAGTCAGTTGACTGACTGCACCCAAATGGTTGACCGACTAGATCAATGGATTTTCCTCTTTTTGCCCACTTAATCTAATGAACCAAAAGGTTGACCAACCCTATCCATTCGGTTGACCAAATTGATCAGAGTACTTACTTCTTCATTCAGTTTAGCCACTATTTCAAACGGTTAACCGATCATCTTCATTTGGTTGATCAACTGGATCAATAGCTCCTCGTTTTAACTCCAAAACTCACTCTATGATTTAGTTGACCAATTGCTTTTCTTGATTGAACGAATTGATCCGAAAACTTAACTTTTTATACTTTAAAATATATTTTTCAATTAGGCCAATTATCAAATTCATTTCACGTAAGGAACACATAATAATTCACATATTAGGATCCTAAATTTATCGTTTCTTACTAACACACATAAAACTAATTCATTTTAGGTGTCGTGCGTTATCTTAATTCGGGTTGCATTACGAGTATATTGGTAAAGAATTGTTTTCACCTTGTTATCTTCAATATCTTCAAAACTTTTCACGTCTTCATCATATCTATCTTGCACCTGTTATTTTTTATTCAACCATTTCTCTTCTTAAACACATTACATGTAACTATAAATCTGAAACCACTCAGTAAAAATATTAATCCCATAAAAATATCAACACTTAATAGTTCATCAAAACATTGGATTCAACAACTTTAATTTGTTTATTATGATTAATTGTAATTTATTGTGATGAGCATAATGTTAGGATCTAGATTGATGTCTTAATTGTATATATTGTTACATCCACCATTAGTGAAAATTATCATATTTGAGATATTTTTCTTTTTATGGTATCAGAGCTTGGTTATGAAACCCTAGTTTATTGATACGTGAATTTTATCTATCTATTTTCAAACTGAATTTGGTAGTTTTCGAATATTTTTAATTTGTTTTAATTAGTTTTTATTTATTTTTGTATAAATTAGGTGTTTGGGACGAAAAATAGCTACAACGGTTGAAAATCAAGCTAATCGGTAGAATGGCGGTGGAAAAACGGTGGAAAAATGAGTAAAAAGACCAAATTCAAAACCTACATCCACCACTGCAACGGTGAAATCACCGCTGCAGCGATCAAAATGCAAAGAATTGCTAAACTTTTTGCTTAACCACCGCTGCAGCAGTCACCCGCCAAACAGCCTACCGACATACCCAACGCTACAGCGGTGAACCCTGTACTTGTAAAGTATTTTTTTAGATATTTTTAAATATTTTGTTCCCATTAATTTGATCATCCTCCTCCATTTGAGAAGATAGAACCGTTAGAGAGGCATTGGAGGGGAGATTTTGGTGTGCTCAACACAACTAAATGAGAAGATCATATTATCAAGAAGAGGGAACAATCTCAGAGTGGTTTTAGCGTTGATTCTTCGGATAACAGCTAGACTCTTTCGTTTCTCTCTTTATTTCTTAACTTTGGTAGTTTGTTTAAGCATGTTTAACTCGTTTGTTATTGTATATGTGGTTATGACCATTAGCTAAATATGGATTATCTTTGGGATTAATATAGTTTATGAAAATATTGTTTGTTTGAATTGTGTTTCGTTAACAGTTGTTATTTGCCATTCGATTCTGTTTACCATTATTTAACTTCCTTTATATGCTTGTTATGATATACTGAGAAATAGGGGTTTGACACTTGGGAGAGGTAACTCTGGATTCGGACTAGGGTTGTGTTGGCCTAGTGAGCTACCTAAGAGGGGGTGAATTAGGTAGATAAAAATTATCAAAGAAAATACTTCAAAAATTTAAATAATTAATTTTAATCCTAAATTAATTATTATCTTTATATCACAACAAAAATTTAAAATCAACTAGATGCACACCAAACAACAAAAATAAATAATACAAAGATAGCAGCACACCAGAAATTTATACTGATTCACTAAGCTAGTCTTGGCTAATCTAGTCCTTCGAGCTCCACAGAGAATCGCACTCACTAAACTCAAGATTCCTTTAAAGATACGAACCAAAACCCTTACAAAGATTATTTTCACAAGCTCAGAATCAACCTTTACAAATTCATTTTCCCAAGCTCAGGAATAACCTCTACTTTTTACAAGTTCAAGAATAACCTAATTCTTTTTTTAGACTAAGGTTAAAGAATCAAAACCTCACAAACACTCCAAATATCCTTTTACCCGATAAGGATTGAACCGTTACAAAATTGCTCATAAATCAATTCAATCCAGGAAAAATTACTATCTTAATCTCTTTATAGGAAGAGACTGAAACCAACTACCCTTAGATTAAATACTCTCAATAGTATTCAATTCGTCACTCAACTCACCAATTACAAATTGATAAGTGATTTTTCTCACTCGAAACTTCTACCACCCTAGATAAATTAGAACTCAATTAATATCCCAAAACTAGTGATAGACAAGTAAGATATTCAAAATCTGATTTTAAACAAAAAATGAGTAGCACGTAATCAAATTTATTCAAGCAATTGTTTCAAAAGTATTTTTCAATAAAAAATTAGAAAACAATTTCTAAAGATCAAATTCCAAATATAATCAAGCAATACTAAATGGAAAATAATTTGGAAAGATCTCACCCGAAATCCACCGAAAGAATAATTATAGCAATGTCACTTCAGATTTGGTAGCAGCAACGATCCATAGTAAATAATTCTCAAGAATAACTCTTAGAAAAGATCTCACAATTCTCTCAATATGATTTCTCTTAGAAATTCTCAGTATAATTCTCTTGATCTCTCTCTCTAATATAAAAAATGTAGGTCTATATAAATAGGAATAAAATAAGCTCTCTAACGGCTAGTTTTCACTTGTTATGACATTTAATTGCTCTTATAGACCCCTTATCTCATTAAGACTTCATCCTGGTTCAAATCACTTAATTATAGATTTTAAACTTCTCAATTAAATTCCCCAAATATTTCTCAATCATGATTAAATAGGATAGAAAGAATTTCATGTACCAAATTGAGAAATATTCAAACTTAATGAACCAAATCTATAGGGATATCATAATATGTGTTGCATATCTCAAATAACATTAAATCCCTAATATATCTCATGAATCTTAACCATAAAACGGCTAATAACAGCTACTTTTAGAATAAAATCCAGAATTCCACAAAATTCTAAAACAGTGCCATAAGTCGACTTACCAATGACTATCGGTCGACCACTAGATTCAGGATGTAGTCAAGCCAAAAATCCAAAATACATCTGTCAACCTATCTGTTGACCTAGAAATTCAGAGAGTTACATTTCTAGTCACAGTTCAACCGCTCTGTCGACTTATCGATACAAAGAGTTCATATTTAAGCACAGGTCGATCTACCTGTCGACCGAGAGATACATAAACTTTTCCTTCTATGCTCCGGTCGACTTACCTGTCGACTTACTAGTGCTGGAACACTTCTCTCAATTCCTTTTTAATCCATTTTCATTGACGTTTTTGCCCCTTTAATCAATTTCTTTTCTCGATTAGCTACACTAAATACTTAAATTCAATTTTAATCAATTATTAACATTTCTTTTTCAATTACACATAGGACCAAATAATTTAACTAATTAGGATCCTATCAAAAACACACATATTTATAAAAATCATTTAAAAATCTTTTTGTGTCGTGTGTAATCCTATTGTGATATTAAGAGTTGAAATTTAACCTGAATTGTTTTCCCTAGGTTCTTCAAATTCTTCAACCTCTTAATCATTTATCATATTTGTCATCATATCTTCATCATTTGGAACTAATAAACTAAAACATTTAATCAAACTGTTAGTTCCACCAAAGACATCAACATTTAATTGTCCATCAAAATCTTAGGATCAACAGGTTTAAACACAACGTGACGATCTAATGACCCAGGAGGGCTTTCGAAAGTGTGCAATCCATGACGTTGGGGCGAGACTCATATGACTAAGTGTTGTATAGACGCTTGAAGGGGACTTCGACGTTGACGTAAAGTCACATATTCATTAACTTTACACTCAGGAAAGGTAGTGAGTGAGTTTACGATACCGAGATTGTCGAATAGGTCGAATACCATTATGTAAATTAGACGAAATCAAGCACATTAAAGTAGAAGTTAATCCCTAGATAATTTATTCCCCTAAACGTCTCATCTTAGTATTATAGTATAATTAGTTTGATTAGTTAATTAAATTAGTATTTTATATTTATAAACAAAAACCTATTTTTTATCGCCTAAATAAAGTTAGGTTATGACAATTACGGTACTCAACGATAATCTAATTCAATCCCTGTGGATACGACAACTCCAACGCTTCCAATCTATACTAAAACTTGACCCGTACGCTTGCGGTGAAAGTATCAACATAATTTACGCACTACCACTTATATTCTCTAGAAACATGGCAAGGGATGATGCAAGCAGAGACAATGACAAGAGTATTGGGGATTTGGTAGTGAATAATCGAAGCAGGACGATCAATACCATTTCTCCATACTACTTACATCTGTTTAATCATCCAGGTCTGATTTTTGTGACATCTTATTAGTGAAAGTAGAGATAACTATTTCATGTGGAGGAAAATTTTTATGAATGCTCTTCATTAAAAAAAAAAAAAAAAAACAGTTTTTGTGGATGGAACGATGGAAAAACCGGACATTAATTCCCCTTATTTACATGTCATAGATCCAAGGCAATGTAGTGGTTCTTTCCTGGCTTACAAGTACATTGGCTAAAGAACTTCAAAGCTGCACGAGTCATGTTGAAACTGCGGCAGAAATATGAAGATATTTGGAAGAAAGGTTTACTCAAGGAATAACTCCCCGAGTCTACAAGTTGAAGCGAGCCATAGCCCTTTTAGAGCAAGATAAGTCCTCTGTTGCATCCTATTATGGAAAACTAAATGCCATTTGGGGCGAGCTATAGGGTATTAATCCAACACCAATATGCACATATAGATGTGCTTATGGCGCAACAAATAAGATACAGGCCATGCATGAGGAGGAGAAGGTCTTTGATTTTTTGATAGGGCTGAATGAAACTTATACAACTGTGCGGTCCTAAATATTAAGCGTAGATCCATTGTCAAATCTCGGAAGGGCCTATGCTATTGTTATACAAGAGAAAAAATAGTGTTTGGTCACCGCGAATTGTGTCATTGTCATTGAAGCTATTCCCTTGTTAACCAAACAAAATGAATCGCACTGAAAATGAACGACGATGGATATCATAATCAATTCCCACTTTACGTATAATGTGGAAAATTGAATCACAACCAAGAATTCTATTACAAGGTGATTTTGTACCCACCAGACTGGTGTAAACTTGGAAAGAGGATTATTAAACAAATCAGTTCACAAGGAGATCGTAGCGGCGTTCAGTCGCGATCACATGGAAATCAATAAGACCGAAACGCCACGACATGTGCATCTTCGGGTGCTACTTTTACCACAACCATGAATGGTGTCAAATCTCCCATTCCAGGTCTGATAGCTGAGCAACATCAACAGCTGCTGACTTTGGTAGGTGGACATGGAGCTATCTATGTTGGATATCCTAACAGACAAAAGGAATACATAATCTATGATCTTGAATACAAAATGATTTATGTTTCATGTGGTGTTAATTTTTTGGAAGATGTCTTTCCCTTTGCCAACTCTCTAGTAGCAAATATTGTTCAACAAACTGATTTTGGTCAGACTACTTTATTACATAGTCTATTTAATTCGGCAGAGCCTAATAATACCGACTTTGAACACCGTGAGTTACCGACAGGTACCAGATTATCTAATAACCCAAATAATGTCGTGTAATGGTTCGGTTTCCCAGGGCCGCTACACGATTTTCTTCCCTTAGAGAAATTAACATTAAAATCGATTGACCAAATTTTCATTCTATAAAATTTAGTAAATTTATAATGCGACGGTGACAAGAGTTTAATAATTTGTTTTAAGAAAAACATTTTAATTTACAATGCGACGACAAAAAATATAATTATTGAATTTACCGATTACAATAATAAATAATAAATACAACTATTACAATTTTAAATAGAAATTCAACTAAAATTCCCGTCGCCATCTCCCTCTCGCTGACCCTGCAATCAAACTGTGGGGTTGTGAGCCAACGCTCAATAGAATTCCAACTCTTCTAATACGTGCATTTAATTTATACAACAAATAAAGCACCTTGGCATAATTTTCACAATATTTTCACATAATTATAATTATTTCATAAAATTTAACGGATAAAATTCAACAAAAAATAATACTATAAATTACACGATAGGAAAATTAAATATATATATTAAAAGAATTAAGAATTCTATCTGAAAATCTGAAGCCGAAATCTGAACCGAAATATTTTACTTGCTCCAAAATTTATTTAACATATATATTTTTAGACGAAGATAAACTAACTGTCAAGGTAAATGCTTTTGTCTAATATTTATATATATCCCTACAAATGAAGCCCAAACCGCCCCCCTTTATATGCTGAATTCCATTGTTGTTATTATTATTATTATTATAAAATGCATATACATGTCAAGATATGGGTTTAATCACTAGGATGATTAGAATCATTATTATTTTATTATTATTATTCCTATTCATTACACATGTCCAAGCCTTTATCATATATATGCTATATACATGTGTGGCCGATTTTGTTTTCCTTCTTTGCGAAGGAAAGCAATTTTTGGCTATTTCACTTATTTATTTATTTATTTATTTACACAATACTCCTTTTAAGATAAATAAAATATTAATTATATCTCAAAATTCTTAAAAATATATTTTAAAACACACATTAGTCCCAAAACTTCTAAAATCAACTTAAAATAAACATTTAACTCCCAAAAATTATCAAATATTATTTAAACCATAAATCGCAAAACATTCCCAAAAAATATTAAACTTTTATATAAAATAATATTTTCAAAAATCTAAATTTTTGAGGTATTACAATCTACCCACCTTAAATAAATTTCATCCTCGAAATTTCATTCAAAACAATAATAATTCCGAATCGCACCGCGTGGTCATGTTAGTTACACTTAATTCTAGAATAATTGTTCTCTATGTAGGATACCGTAACCAAAAGTCACCCATAATTCACATTCGTTAATATTCATTCCACTCATCACAATATTCTCATTCGCAGTGGCCCACGTTATATCCAATAACATATGGATAGAGTGCACTTTGGTCGGTAATACCTAGCATAGATAACTAATTGCCAAATAATCTTATGTTTCTAAATGCTTCTGCTGCGCTACTCTGATAAAAATAGCAATAAATACAATATATTATTAAAATATCGTTATAGTCTCACTGAATTGGGTCTATCTCAATTCCAACAGGTCTACAACTTCAATAATTTTTCACTTGGCATGACTTTTTAAATCTACTGTCATATCTCATAACCAACATTTATCAATTCCATTCAACATTCCAAGCCAATATATTCGCAACCAATAGTATAGCCAGTAGATAGCCCAAATTCTTAATAGAATGTCCCATGAGACTAAAAATGGCTATCTTCAATATTCACATTAAACTTCTAATAATCCCCCCTTTTTTTTTCATAAAGTCAAACAATTCGAATTTCAAGTAATAAATTTTTTTCCGCAATACGTCAAAAAGACATAAATATTTCTCAAACACATAAATACGTCTCAAAATACCTAAATACGTCAAATCATATAAATACCCCTCAAAACACATAAATACCACCGAACCACATAAATATGTATCAAATTACATAAACACGTCTCCACCACACAAATATGTATCGAAACACCTAAATACGTGTCAAACTATAAAAACCAAATACATCCCAAATCACATAATTACATTTCCAAAGTCACGTAACATAACGAGTTTAATATGGAATTCAATATTCCCAACTCGCATTTCCTCAACACCAATTAAGTTAAAAAATTCAAATTAACATTTCAAAATAATAATTGGCTCCCGATAGTTCCATAATGACCCAACGCTTCGCTTCTATCAATCGTTGGTAATGGACCAATATCTATCCGAATTATTTTTATCGGTGTCTTATCTTCGTAATATAAAAATATTTTATGGATCTAATATTTTTATCCAAATCCATTTTCCAATAAAATGTAGCCCCACTGGGCCGTATTCAAATCTCAACAAAAATATTATTATAACAAGACAATCAAATTTAAGTTAACCGGTCAACTCACTTGTATATAATAAAATAATATACTTCATTGCCAACCATAAGATCGTTTAACCTCACGATTAGGAGTTATTATATCCACCATGTAAGACTTACCTAACAGGTAGTAACATATATAATATATATAATATATCTACCCTGCAGGACTTGTCTGACAAGTAACAACATATATAATATATCCACCCTGCAGGACTTGCCTGATAGGTGACAATAGAGATATAACATATATAATATATCCACCCAGCAGGACTTGCCTGACAAGTAATAATATATAATGTATCAACCATGCAGGACTTGCCTGACAGGTAACAACATATATCCACATCTCGTAAGACTGTCTTTTTTTACGAGAAGACAATTATGGCATAGCAGGATAATAAAATTATTTTTCACCTTTAAAATTTTACTTGATCCATTTATCATCGTAAAACTGTCCATTTTCATTAATCTATTTTTTTTCCAATTAAATACGAAAACATAATTTCACGATTTATATAAAAGATAGTAAATACATTTTTTGTTAAATTGGTCATTCCAATTCGACGATAAATCCTATAGTCCACGACTAAAACGACACTAACCCAATCTTACTTAACTTACTATTAGCTCCTCCTTAGAATATTCTAATAAGCAAAAATTAGAATATTTATTTATGGTAACACAAAGTAGTATATACCCAGAAGATAGTAGTTGGATAAATGCAAGAAATAGAGGTTATACCAATGCATACAATAATATAGCATTTAATAGCGACTCTAGATATTTTCCGTAATAATTTACCAGGAAAATATCCACTACCTTAGGAGATAATTTACCAGACTTAGAAATAGAAAGAAATGTAATCTATTACAATCGAGGCAAAAATAATAGCAATTAATCTTCCCCCTCCCCCCCTCCCCCCGCGGTTTTTTTTTTTTTTTTTTTTTGTAGCCAAACTTCATTTATTTAAAGTGCCGTAAGTTTAAACAACCTTATTATGTTCCAAGAATTTGATAAAATATTAGTGAATTTCAAATACCACTTTTTCACACACACACACACACACATATATATATATATATATATATTTTCTCCAAAATCCATAAATCATACAAAGTAGCACAAAAAGATGAACAACAACACTAATATACATAACTATCGGTTCAGAGAGTAACCAATGTGTTCAATTAAAATTAGAGGGACCAAAATGTGCAATTGAACTAACTAAAACATAACTCAAATGCCACCTAGGATGTTAGTAAATTCAAACTAAAACTGTAGGGACCAAAATATGCTATTTAACAAATCAAAAGGTCCACATAAATAATCATCCATAATTTAGGGGCCAAAATGGAATTTTTCAAACTATAAACAAAAATGGAAACAGTAACAGTAACATGTACCTAAACGCCATTCATTTTTTTTTTTTAATTAACCAATGCCACCTTTGTCTTTCTTTTTTTTTTTTTTTTTTTTTTCAACTTTCATTTTTTTTTTAATATTGCGATTTTCATGTTTATTATTTTTTTATATATTAAATAATTTATTATGAATAATGGGTACCATAACCCAGTCTCAGGGCGGTCACAAACTCATTCTGATACCACCTGTAATGGTCCGGTTTCCCAGGGTCGCTACACGGTTTCTCCCCTTGAAGAAATTAACATTAAAACCGATTGACCAAATTTTCATTCTATAAAATCTGGTAAATTTATAATGCGACAGCGACAATAGTTTAATAATTCATTTTAATAAAAATATTTTAATTTGCAATGCGACGACAAAAATTATAATTATTGAATTTACTAATTACAACAATAAATAATAAATACAACTATTACAATTTTTAAATAGAAATTCAACTAAAATTCTCGTCGTTGTCTCGCTCTCACCGACCCTACAGTCAAACTGTGGGATTGTGAGTCAACGCTCAGTAGAACTCCAATTCATCTAATACGTGCATTTAATTTAGACAACAAATAAATCATCTTGGCATAATCCCATAATGTTTTTAAATAATCATAATTATTTCATAAAATGTAATAGATAAAATTCAATAAAAATAATACCATGAATCACATGATGGGAAAATTAAATATATATACTAAAAAAGTTAGGAATTCTACTTGAAAATCTGAAGCCAAAATCTGAACCGGAACATTTTACTTGCTCCAAAATTTATTTATCGTATATATTTTCAGATGAAGATAAACTAACTGTCAAGATAAATGCTTTTGTCCAATATTTATATATATCCCTACAAATGAAGCCCAAACCACCCCCTTTATATGCTGAATTCCATTGTTGTTATTATTATTATTATTATTATAAAATGCATATACATGTCAAGATATGGGTTTAATCACTAGGATGATTAGAGTCATTATTATTTTATTATTATTATTCCTATTCATTACACGTGTCCAAATCTTTATCATATATATGCTATATATACATGTGTGGACGATTTTGTTTTCCTTCCTCGCAAAGGAAAGCAATTTTAAGCTATTTCACTTATTTATTTATTTACGCAATACTCTCTTTAACATAAATAAAATATTAATTATATCTCAAAACTCTTAAAAATATATTTTAAAAAATACATTAATCCCAAAACTTCTAAAATCAACTTAAAATAAACATTTAACTCCCAAAAATTATCAAATATTATTTATACCATAAATTCGTAAAATATTCCCAAAAATATTAAACTTTTATATAAAATAATTTTTTCAAAAATCTAAATTTTCGGGGTATTACATGTCGTACCCAACATGCATGAGCCCGCAGCAGTTGAACCCACATTGCTAGTTTTTGTGCATGGATCTACTATACTTGGGTTCGAACTTTCACCATTTCTGCATGAGTTTGTTCTACCTACCTTAGTTAGGTTCGAGTTAATTAGATCCGACTTTTCAACAACTGCAATGCCATCTCCTGATCCAATTGATTCTAACTTGCATAATACTCCAGATAACAATGTTTCAACGGTTCTAATTCTTCCTGGAAAAAGACAACAGCAAGTTTCTGAATCCTTATCTGGATACAATTATGTTCTGCCCCCCCCTCTTTCGCTCCTACAATCATCTCGCCGTAATTATCTACTCTTTCGGCCAACTCGATAGTAAATTCCTGACACACCCTAGATTTTGATAGCAGAAGAATTAGAGAATCGAGGATAAGAGAAAACGAGTTTCATTCCTCCCTCTCTAAGTTGTCCAAATTCGTTCATTTTGAAAATAATTTTTTCAGGGATTTTCTAGGTATCGGTTCTGAAAAACTTCTTAGGCTAGGATTTTATGTTACAAAGTTTCCACCTAGCATGGGGTTAAAAGGTGTGGTAGGTCACCGGGAGTTTTAGAAATTCATTTTACTTTGAAATGACCCGTCTTTTGACTTCATAAGGTCTGTGTACCAGAGATATTCTTAAAGTTTGGGGGTCAGTTATGCTCAGGAAAGATTTTATGCATCCCAAGACCCCCATCCATTAATGGTACCTTAGTCTAAATGAATATTTACTATTAAACATTACCCAAGTAATTTTCTTTGATTTACTTAAACAAAACAAATTCCCTTTTTAAAGTTTCTCTTTTTTATGTATTTTTAACATGATATAAACAGTATTGTTATCTATTATGCAACTATAACTAAAAATGAAATTATTTTTTGTGTCTTTAACATAATGAAAGCAATAAATACTATACTTTACTATATTATTCTAGGCAACGACAACCCAATAGCAGTTTACAAGAGACAGGAATATAAATATGCAAGCTATATGAAATGAAAATATTTTTGTGTTTTTAAGAGACCGAACCCTATATTGGTTGCCTAAATATCCTTTGTTTTCACAAGGAATCAGGTCGACATGTAGTTCCAACATGCAAACTAAGACTCACTTATTTGGATATGTGACTAAACTCACACGTGGGTGGCCTACATATCTCAGATTAATGAGAATCAGGTATTCACATAGTTTTTTCATGTTAAGTTGAAAACTGGGTAGGGTTTAGTTGGGTTTAGTTGATTATTAGTTGTGAACAACATGATATAAATATAACCTCTTTGATTTTGTCAAGAACACCTTAACCGAACTCTTTTGTGTTTGGTTAATTAGTGTGTTAGTGTGTGAGTATGTTATTTAAAATTGAAATAAAATATCATATTTTATGCCAATCCTACTCGTAACTAAGAAAAACTAGAATGTTTTTAAAAAAGAATTACAGATATCCCCGAAGGAATAGAGGCCCTCCCTTTATCCCGAATTTTTAGCCGCAAGGGTCTATCGATGTAGTATATGTATGTGTGTGTGTGTGTGCGCGTTAGCGTGTGTGTGTGAGTGCGCCAGTCCACAAGCTAACCTAACTGTGATCTTGACGTTTAGCAGAAAGTAAATCAGTTATTAACAGTTATATGGTTAGATTACAAATCAGCAAAGAGTCGATTTGAAATGTTTTTAA
This sequence comes from Eucommia ulmoides, assembly GCA_016647705.1. Lineage (NCBI taxonomy): Eukaryota > Viridiplantae > Streptophyta > Magnoliopsida > Garryales > Eucommiaceae > Eucommia > Eucommia ulmoides. The sequence continues at coordinate 31,831,613 of CM028341.1, read as the reverse complement.
GAGAATTATAGAGACCATGCACAACTCATGGTATGATTTTTTTTTGTTTAAATCCTCACACGTTCTTAACATGTTCTCAGATGATTTGGATCTTCACATGTTCTTAACATGTTCTCAGACGTTCTTGATATTTTTTAGATAGTTTTGTATGATTTGGACATAGTTTGATTATTATGGAAATAATTAGGTGTTATATGCTTGAAATTAAAGTGTATGAACTACATGATTATAATATGTAAAAGCATAATATATGAAATTTAATACAAGATCAAGGAACCTCAAGGCACATACCTAGTTTAGGCGAGTGGTCTTTCCTAAACAATAACCTTCTTCTCCTTCTTGATCTTCTTGGCTGGAACTCGATCAATCACTATTGATCTCTTGAGTTCTTGCTCCAAGAACCTCAAGAACACCCTACTTAGGGGAAGTGGTATTCCATAAGTAGTTATCTCCCTTTCTTCATTGATCTCCTTGGCTTGGCTTTGATTGGTGATCGTCTTTCTCTTAAGTTTTGCTCCAAGAATCTCAAGAACACTCTTCGAGACCGAATTTTAGTAGAATAATGGCATGTTATTCAATAATCTTGATTGAGAATCATAGCACCCGAGACTTGGCTCGAGTTTTAGGGAAAGAAGCTAAGACTTCAAGTCTTGAAAAATGAGAACCCAACACTTCTATTTATAGGCTGGGAGCCTGCGCATTTATCCATGTGCAGGCTATCTCAGGCACTTCCTTGGGGTGTATTTGCCTTTGGGTACTTTCTATCTTCTATTAATCTTGTTTAGCTTTGAACAAATTTTAGGTGCAAGGAAAGATCTTCAAAGATTTGGTAATTATTACCAAATCTTTTCCTAGATTTAGTAAAGATTGGAAATCATTACTAATTATTGGAAATCATTACCCCTCTTCTAATCCTATTGGTTACACATGGGTGCATTAATGGCTTGATGTGACACTTTTGGTTTAGTTTCAAGGCTAAGTTCTGGTTAGTTTCACTATTTTGGTTTAATTACCATTAATGCTTTCAAGGTGCATTAAATTTAGTTTTGAAGTGTCCTTTTGCATTTAATGCTCCATTATGAGTCATTTCTTAGTGACCACTCCTTCTTTTGGATTTGATTTGAATTGGGTTAACTTGTCTTACAACCGATGGTTGGTTTTCAAGTTTCTTAGTTATTCAATGCATCCACCCATTCCATGTCATCCCTAAGCATTTAATGCTTTATGGTATGTGAATTTAATGCAATGGCTAAGTGGAAAACCAATTTGGTTTGGTTTCGGTAACAGGTAATCACATTTCAAGGTTTTTGGTTAACTCTAAATTATTTTGATCAAAATATGTAGTTACCTTGAATGTGGCCTATCCATGTTATCCCAAGCATTTAATTATTTATGTGATGGGAATTTAATACTCATTAAATGCCTAACTTAGGTGGCGAACTGAATAGGTTTAGTTTCGATATCGGTCGGTTACCTCCTAGGTGTCTTGGTTTCCTTCCGTTGATATTTGTGGGAAACGTCTTCAAAGGTTATTTGGTTATTTCAAGGATCCTTTTTTGGGCCTCTAATGATGGTTATGCCTTTAATTCAATGGGCCTAGAGTGGTTTGTCAAGACAACTTGGTATTGGTACAATTCCAAATCAAGCCCAACTCCTTAATCACCTTAATGATTTAGGGCTTTGTCATGATCTTTCCAAGCCTTGATCAAGGTCTCTTGGATTGTTTTTCGGTGGTATTTGCTGTAATATGCATAAATGAAATAAATATTTTTGGTGTTAAATCGACAAAATTTAGTGATAGTAAATATTTCATGGTCAGGTTAGGTAATCGAGGTAATTGTTTGAAATATCCAATAATTAAAGGATAGTGGCTAATTTTTTTTTTATATTAAAGGTGATTTAATGAAAATCAACCTTTAATAGAGTAATCTTAGACCTCGTTAAATTATAGGATTTTAGAGGTTGACCTGAAACTTTTACTTAGCTGAATTTAGTTGAATTTAATAATTTTCGTGTTATCAAAATCAAATATCGACCAGATGGGAGTGTCGAGCACTACAAGGAACGTTTTGTCACCAAAGGTTACACTCAAATTGGAGGTGTTTATTTCCATGAGACTTTCGCCCTAATCACCAAATTAGTCATAGTACGTTGTTTGCTGGCGGTTGTTTCAATTAAGCACCGGGACTTGCACCAATTGGATGTGAATAACGTCTTCTTGCATGGTGACTGGTAGGGTTTGAAATACGCCGCTACTTACACTCGCAAGTATACGAGGTCTAAGTTTTAGTATAGTGTGATCGTGAAAGATCGGGTTATCGTATCCACAGGGATTGGTGTCGTTACTATCGAATATCGCGTTTGTCGTGACCTAATTTTATCTAGGCGAAAAACAAATGTAATTAATTAATTAAACTAATACTAATATAACCTAAATTAACTACACTAGTATGCTAATATGTTTTAGGGTGAAGAATTGCCTAGGGATTAACGTGTTTACAAATACGTGTTCGATTTCGATTTACTCACGTTTACGGTATTCGACCTATTTAACAACCTTGGTACGTAAACTCTACCGCCACCTCTCCCGGCTGTAAGACGGGGGAAAACATGATTTCGAGTTAAAAAATAAGTCCCTCTCAACGTATTAACGACCCTAGGTCACGTGAGTCTCGCCCAGCATCATTGATTGCATACAATCCAACTCTTTCTTGGGTTATTGGATCGTCCCGTTGTATTTACCCTATCGACAATCTCCGTTCTGAAACTCACTCGCCACCTCTCCCGAGTGTAAGACGAGGGATATAACGCAACTTTAAGCCAATAAAGAAGTCCCCCTCAATGTCTTAACGACCCTAGGTCACGTGAGTCTTGCCCCAACGTCATCGATTGTCCACGATTCAAACCCCGACCGGGTTATAAAATCATGGCGTTTGTTTACCCTAATCTGAAGCCGGGGTTTGTCAAAATCCCATATTCTCTATTTACCATTCTAACTAAGCATGATAAACAAACAATATGATAAATACAATCAAACTACGAAGAACATTCACAAACGAAACACCGAAATCATTCAAACAACGTATTTATAAATATAGTGTTAATCCCTACTACAATCCATATTTAACTCGAGGCCATAGCCACATATACAATAAAATAATGATCTAAACATGCTCACATGATCCTAAGATAAAGAAATAAGGAAAAACAATCGAAGAACTTAGCCTCGTCCGAAGATAAACCGCTAAGAACGCTCTACGATCGATTCGCCGTCTTCTCCACTTCGGGATGTGAGCTCCACCTCTAAAACTTCTAAATATACCCTTAGATATAGCCTAAGGGGCTCAAAAAACCAAGAAAACAAGAGAGAGCACGGCCAAGAGGGAGGAGAGGGGGTATTTATAGCCAAAATATCCTAAAAATATCTAAAAATATCTCAAGACTGTGCAGGGAAAATCCGCCTAGGCGAAGAAAACTTCCCTAGGTGAAATCAGGTCGGTTTGGTATGATTGCCTAGGAGGTGAAGTAGGCGGTGGACTAGGAGAACATTCTGTTAGATTTTCGCCTAGGCGAAGAAAACTTCGCTTAGGCGAGCGGCTGTCAGTAGCCCATTTTCGTCTTCTGCTGGATTTCCGCCTAGGCGATGGAATCTTCGCCTAGGTGGTCATTCGTCAGTAACATTTTTCTCTTTTCTCAGCTTCTTCACCGCCTAGGCGGTAGGCCTATTTCATCTTTTAGCCTCCGAGCTTGTTTATCCACCATAACTTCGAACTACTTTGGTTCGATCTCATCGTTTTCACTCCAGTTTCCTATATTTTTGCCCCCCACACCTGATTTATACAAAAAGAATAAAAATACATTAAAACATATAAAAACAACTAAACGTACTCGAAAACTAACCAATTCGGATTGAAAATACGTAGGTAATTTACACCTATCAGCGACTTAGACGAAGAAGTTTATATGAAAATCCTATAGGGGTTTGCCAAACAGGGGGAGCAGTGAGTATGTTGATTACAGAAATCCCTATATGGACTCCGCCAAGCATCTAGAAATTGGTATGACAAATTCACTACTTCCCTTCTTGTGATTAGTTTTCAACAACTGACTGTAGAACACTTTTTGTTCATCTTATCTCGTGGAAGATCTTTTGTTACAGTTCTCATCTATGTTAATGATGGCATAATCACAGTGACACGCCCCGAATTTTGATAGCGGAAGAAGTAGAGAATCGGGAAGATGATGAAAACAAGTTTCATCCCTTCCTCTAAAGTCATCCAAATTTGTTCATTTTTTAAAATGGTTTTTCAAGGGCTTTTCTAGGCTTCGGTTTTGAAAAACTTCTTGGGACGAGATTTTATGTTAAAAACAGAGTCGCCACTTATCATATGGTTAAATAGTGTGCTAGGTCATCGGGATTTTGGAAATTCATTTTTCCTTTAAAATGACCCGTGTTTTGATATCCAAAGGTCTGTGTACCAGCGATATTCTTTAAGTTCAGAAATCGATTATGCTTGGGGAAGGTTTTACACACCCCAAGACACATGTCTGTAAATAGTACATTGGTCTAATTAGATATTCACTATTAAACGTATCCAAATAGTTTTCTTTGATTTACTTAAGCAAAATAATTCCCTTTTTAAAAGTTTTCCGCTTTTTATGTATTTTACATGATATAATGATAAGCAAGTAAATACTACAGCTAATACTAGTCAACAACACCCAATAACAATTTATATCGACAGAAATGTAAATATACAAACTATACTAAATGAAATGCACACTAAGACTAAGTCATTTGGATATGCGATCGATCCCGCACGTGGTTGCCTACGTATCTCAGATTAATGAGAATCAGGTCTTTACCTAGTTTATTTTGGTGAAGGCAAACACTATTTTTTATTTTTTAAGGTAACCGAGCCCGTATCATAGGCTGCCTACATACTTTGGGTGGTTACCAAAGATTATGTGAAGCGTAGTTCATCCTGGTTAACTCAAAAGATGGATTGGTTTTAGTTGGTTTTAGTTGATTATTAGTTTATTTTAGTTGTGAACAATCCGAATCGCAACGTTAGTTAGTTATTATTAACAGTTTTTAAAGTTGTGAACAACTTGAATGACAACCTTAATTATGTTTATTATTAATCATTTTTTAAGTTATAAACAACCTGAATCACAACATGACATGTATATAACCTCTTTGATTTTGTCAAGAACACCTTGACCGAACTCTTTTATTTTGAGAACAACCTGAATCACAACATGACATGTATATAACCTCTTTGATTTTGTCAAGAACACCTTGACCGAACTCTTTTATTTTGAATAGTCAGTGTTAGTGTGTGAGTTGTTAGTTAAAAATAAAAAGAAATACCATATATTTATGTCAGTCCTACTCGTAACTATGGAAAATGAGAAGGTTTCTGAAGAACAATCACATATATCCCCGAAGGAATAGAGACACTCCCTTTATCCCGAGTTCTTAGCCACAAGGGTCTGTCGGTGTGGTATATAAGTATATATAGATATAGGTGCCAATCCACAAGACAACCTGGCTGTGATCTTGACATTTATCAGAAAGTAAATCCGGTTATTAGTTGTTATATGGTTAATATTAACAGTTAGTAAAGAGTCGATGTAAAGTTCTTGAGAAAATCATAGAGAGTATGTACAACTCATGGTGTGATTGAAGTTTTGTTTGAATTAGATTTTTAAAGAGATGAAGTATATTTTTCTGAAAAATATTTTTGAGGCTAAATTTTGAGAGATTTCTTGATCGGAAAAAAATTAGTTCTTTACAAAAATCGAGTTTGCTATGTAGTTACTTTTGTTAACTGGCTATAGGTTGATTGACCACCAACCTGCAATGTTCATAAATCTAACCATTACTCACTTTTCTATCGGTCAACCGCCTACCCATCGATTGACTGAATTCCCCAGTGGCTTCCACTCTTAAATTTCTTTAAACCACTGTTTATGTCAGTCAACCGAACCATTTTGTTGGTTAACCGAATTGACAGTAGCTTTCTCACACATTTTCTTTCAAACTAATGTTTTTGTTAGTTAACCGATCTCTTTCGTCAGTTGACTGAATCGAATAGAAACTTCACATTTGATATATTAAAAAAAAATCTTAATTCAACATTTTATCAAAACATTTTTTTTTATGATTTTAACACATTATAAAATCTTTCTAGGATCATGAGTTTATCACTTCTAAGATAACACACATAAGATTACTCATTTTAAAGTATCGTGCGTGATTCTAATCGGGTTGCATTAAGAGCATAAGAGTAATGAGTTGTTTTACCTAAGAATACAAAGAATCTTCAACGTCTTCACTTTACACCCATGATTAATCTCTTATAAAATCTTGTCTTGTAAATCTTCAATAATTAACTTTTTCGATTCAATCATTTTCGCATTTGAACACATGGAACTCTTAATATGAAATCACTTAATAAACCCATTAGTTTTGTAAAATATCAATGTTTAATTGTCCAACAAAACCTCTAGGGTCAATAGTTTAATATATCTCATTGAGCTATGATTTCTCCCTTTTTTTTCTTTTTTTTTTGTTATTCAATTGTTGGTAAACCTTTATTCTTAAAAAAAATGATAATTGTAGGATTGAAATTGCAAGAAGTTTGATTTTTTTGGGAAATTGGAAATTGTAGGAAATTTGATTTTTTTTTTTTTGGTGATTTTCAAGAATAGGTTTTCATGAATTTTATTGGAAATTGGAAATTGTAGGAATAAGATTGAACTTGTATGAAATTTGATTTATTTTTTTGAATTGCAAGAAATCAGAACTTTTTTTTTTTTCGATTTTTCAAAACTAGAAATTGTTTCTACTAGAAATTGAAAATATGATTAAAAAGACTTTGTTGGTGTCAAGAATTGGCAAACACCAGCAGTATGGTCTGGTCAGATTTCACGTAGAATGTTGTGTTGAGTTGGAGTGGTGATGTGGAGTGCTGAGCCTCGGAGAATTGGAATTCCAGAAATTAGTTAAGTGTTCTTCGAATGTCCCGTTGAGATCCTGATATCTAACGTTTAGAAAGCAGGTACCTGTACAAGGACCCGTCGGGTGTGCGCTCGTAAGAGTAAAAGCTCAGGGAGAAAAGGTCACAATTATTCTAAGATGAATAATGGGCATTACCTTATGGCATTGAATGCCTCTTGGTATTTGTAGGAGTTGGAGAGCAATTAGTGTCACTAATTGGAGTTGTAAGCGTGGTTAATTAGTCGAAAACCCTACGCTTAATCCTTGATGAAGTGTTTGAGAAGATAGTATATGGGCTTGGGCTTTAAGGCCCATTGTTAAGGCCCAATGACTTGATCCAATCAAATTGAGGAGAATTGTTCTTGTCGAAGATAAATAACCAAGTCTTCGAAGATTGTCGTCTAGAGACCAAGGGAGAATAAGGAGGATGTACATGTGTTTGGGGCTTAAGTGCTGACAAAGTGACGTCCAAAAATACCGCATATCAGACCTTGTATTTTTATTTTATTTTTTATTGTACTTATTGTATCTTAAAGTAGGAAAAAATAGAATCAGACATCTAATGTAGAATTTATGTATGGATCTGGAAACGTAATGGCCCCATGATTTATTTTTTATTCTTCTTTTACAAGTACCCGTTTGGTGAATTTGGTGTTTTTTTTTTTTTGTAAAAAATTAAGCATTTCATTTGGTGGGGTTCTACCAATTGTGTATGTTTTGATTAGGGTTTATGATATGTTTTCTGGGCAAATGGTTTTTCATCAACAATTGAAGAAATTTGGAGTTAATGAGCAACTATTTTTTTTCTTCCTATTTTTTTATTCATAACCACCTTTACAACCAATTCAAATCTCTTGCCGACATAGATTTTCTATTTATTTTTTTAATGTTTTTATATGTATAATTTTGAAATTTATTGCCAAGGTAATTTTCGTTGTATCTAAAATCTAAAAATGCATAAAGTTCTGCTATTTTTTTTTGGATTGTTTAAATATTTACTGTTGGTTTACTAAATTTTGTTGCTCATTTACGTAATATATATTTTGTTTTTTTAATATTCGGTGATGTAGTTAAATAGTTGTCAGAATGTTTTACTGTCTCGTTGTTTTTTGGGCAAATATGAGGTTAAAAAAAAATATTTTCATTTAATTTGAAATGGATATTTAATGTGTGATATGTTGTTAAATTTTTTGATTACTTACTGTGATGGATGAAGGCTGTGGTAATATTTAATATTTACTGTGGTGGTGGCGGTGACGGTAAACTTTTATTGTGTTGGTAGCAGTGGTGGAGAATTTTACTTTGATGGTGACAGTGATGGTAAATTTTTTATGTGGTTATAGTAGTGATTTCAATTTTTTTAATGTGAATATTTGTTGTGGTGGTGACGACAGTGATAGTAAATATTTGTTGTAGTGGAGACAATGATGATAGTAAATATTTATTATGTTGGTGTCGACAATGATAATGAATATTTATTGTGGGGGGTTCTAGTGATAGAAATATCTGTTGTACGAGATAATAAATACTTTATGTGATAGTTAATAGGTATTATTTAAAAATTATGGGTTTATACCACTTATATCCCCTGTCATTTTGTCCTTAACCATGTACCTCTCGTGTCATTTTATAAATATCGGTCAACTTCTTATCATTTTGATCCAAGACCATTTATCTCCCCTATAAATAAAAAAATTAGTAAACTTTTTATTGTAATGAAATTTTACCCTTAACAATTTAAAACAAAAATACAAAAATAACCCTTTAAATTTGTTACATATTCATTTTTATCTTTTATTTTTTACTCTAACATCCCCATTTAAAAAAATATATATTTTTAACCCCTTTTATAAACAAAATTAAAAAACAAGAATAGAAGAAAAATAGATCATCTTCTTCTTCCTTCTCTGGATATGTGCCGCCTCTCTCTCTCTGGCGATCGTGAGCTATTTCTGAGGAGTAAGATCCTGGCAATGTCCTCTCTCTCTCTCTCTCTCTCTCGTGATTTATCTATTGATTTTTCGATATTGAATTAGCATTTTTACTGTGAAGTGAATGAAGTAAGGTCATATTAATCCTAAGGATTGAGGGATATTGAAATACTGGGTGATGGGTGGTATGATGGATCAATTCGTTGGTGCGACAGATTTTCCCAGCGAGATAGGAGTGGGAGTTGACTGCAAGTTTCACCAAATTCCGCTCATGAACTCTGGCGGTGGGTAGGGTGGGGTGGGGGTAGTGGTGTTGAGAAGGTAGGGTAGAGTGGGAAGTAAATCTAACTATTTAAAAAATTAAGGGTAAAAAAATATAGTTTTAAAAATAAAGGAGTGTTAATAAATTCGAGTTTGTGATCGTATGGTATGTATCTGCTTTTTTTCTGCAAAATTTTCCCCCATTTGGTATTTGACTGATAGTACAAACCTTCTTAATCCAAACTCCCTACTTTTAGAAAAGATCAAACACAATGAAGTGCAACAATGATAAATGATCCACTAATAACTTTTGTGTTTATCCAGCTAGGTTAGGTGCTTTACATAATAAATAATGGTAATCCTTGAATGCCAATGTGATATGATTGGGCTATTGCTTTATCTAAAATTTTTAATATTGTTATTTTCTCTTTGCTCTGTATATTTCTTCCTTGAATAAGAACCGATGAAGGTACATATATTGTATTGTTGTCTGCAGGTTAATGATGGGTTTGATGAAGGCACGGATGCTCAGGTAAGGCTGTTTAGAAATTCTGGAACAAAAAGGCAACATTGGTTCTTTAATGGCCTGTTTAGAAATACTAATGTATGCATTGTTGTTTGCAAAGTTCTTCAACTCGCTTACGGTGTTTTAATTCGATTATTTTTTCTTCTCATCTAGTTAAATTTTTATGGTTTCTGCAATTTTGCAACCTCCATGGCTGATATTAGCGCGTCGGTGACTATCCGGGTTGTCTATTTATGGAAACGGTTAGTTCAATCAATAACAAGACACTATGAAGTAATGTTTAACTAATAGTGTTCATGGGAGGTAATGTGTGTGGGGAAACGTATTGGTTTAAATCTATTTTCTATTTTTCTGTATGTTTATATAGGAGGATATGTAGTTATTTTTTTTCACCATTTCTAATTTGTGATGCATTTGGCGATGTAATGGGCATCAATTTTGGTTCTTGATCGAAGAAGTTTCAAAAATAAATCTCGACTACAAACTGAGTGTGTATGTAGCTCCAAAATTCATCAATCCATATTTGTTATTATTTCTTTCTAATTCATTTTTTTAAGTACCCCTCTTAAATCTTACATATGTGTGTGTGAATTAGACACTAAATCAATCTTCTCACCAATTCTTACGGGTTTTAGCTTGATGGCATGGATTAAATTGATTTAATTTCACGTCTTTTAATCCAATTTGATCATTCTCTCAGTTTGATTTGTGTAGGTAATATACTTTTGATCTTGACCATTGGAATTTTTATATACCCCCTCATACTATGATGTGAATTTTTGTTTTTGCATCCTAATACTGCAGTTCATTTATGTTTTTATGTTTATTTTCATTTTAATCTTCAATTTGAGTTCCGTTTTAATACCCAGGTTTGGTCTCAAATATCAATTTTTTGCCTTTGGGTATGTTTCATTTATTTTTTTTCTTCTATTTTTTTCCTAATTAATTTCATTTCAATTTGCGATTGGTTTCATTTTGATTTTTTACATATTTCTTTCTATTTCTATTTTTGGTTCCCATTTTTGATTCCTTCTTTGGTTCCCATTCGTTTGCATATTTCTATTTTTTTCCCATTTATTGCTTACCCAGGGGGGGGGGGGGAGGGGACCCAATGTCATTGCATTGTCCCAACGATGATTAAAGTCACCGAAAGTTTTGGGGTAGTCAAATGATGGATTGTTGAAAAAATGCTCAAATAGCCAAATGGTACCCAAGAAGAATTTTTGTTCCAAAAATTCTTCTTGTTCCCATATTTTCTGTCAAGGGTTATGCCCGTGCACAGTTCTATTAGACGAAGGAATGTCAATTTCTTTCCGGTTTTAAATTGAAAAGTTCTATTTTTATTTCTATTTTTTTTAATAATTTTAATTCTTTATGGAACTATGATTTTATTTTTGAAGTATTAATTAATTCGTTGCATATGCGAAATAGAGCATTGAAGCAATGAGATTCGGATAGTTATTACACATTTGTCGCTTTCATTTTGTGTCGATGTACTCCATTCTTAATTGTCTTAATTGTGTTATTCTTATCAGTGTTATTGGATACTGATTGAGTTGTATTTGTAATATATATTGTTTGTTGGTAATGGTATTTTAAAAAAAAAAAAAAATCATCGAATGTTTTTTGGGGTATGGAAATGAGGAATTTCTGCTTACTAAGTTACCATTTATTCAGTTTTTTGTTTTTGTTTCTGAAAACAAAAAATTAAAATTAAAATATGAGGATAAAAATATTTTTTTTATTCTATTCTAAACAAATTGGAACAAATTGTAGGGAGTAGAAGTGAATCATTTCAAATTTCATTGATAAGAAAAATAAAATTCCAAACAAAAATACTTTAAAAAAACAACCTATCTAAGCTCATCTTTCATATATATCATGGGAGGTTATCCATACGGCTAAGCCTAATAATATTTTGTACTCCTGTGTTATTTTATTTGATTTTTTTTTTCTTTATATAAAAATTAGTATATAAGATGATTTTTATTTTAAAAAATATATATTATTTATTTTTATTTTCAGGTTGTAATATAAATAACAATAGATGTGGATGTTCCAATTCTAAGTAGATAAATCTATTAAGTATGTTTAGTTCTCCTTTTTAAACTTTTGTATATGTTCAATTCTAATTCCATTTTGTTTTTTTGACCGTTATTTTAATATTTCTTTTAAGGTTATAAGATTCTTCAGAAAGATAAGTATCATTTATGATCATTGAGTGTGTACATATAGCCAATATTCATTTCATTAACTTTGTTCATTCACTTCATTGTCTTTGAAAATAATGTTTGAGATTTTGAGCATATTGTATAAATTTAAAAAATTTGTCAAATGGAATAATGTTAGAAATTTTAAAATTTTGAACAAGTATTTTTAAGGTATTATTGTTGGTTTCATTCTAAAACATGAATTGAGAAATTAAGAATATTGTGTAAATAGAGAGAATTTTGTCAATATCTTCTAAATTTTTAGAATTATCGTAGTGGAAGTGTATTTTTCATATGCATACATGTGTTAATAACTAAATTGTTGATTATTGGTTTTGATCTTTGTGGTTTTTGGCAATGGACTCATATTTTTTAATGACATTTTTGTTGTTGAGTTCTTTGATTTTTTCGCTTAATTGCCTAAATATTAAGGGTTTTTTTGTCCGTGCCTTCAAGTACGGGTTATACGCTAGTAAATGTATAAAAATAATATATGAACATTAAAATTTAGTAATAATATTAAAATATTAAATTTATGAAAAATAAACTAAATAAATAATATAAAAGAAACAAATATAATATATGAAAAATTATAGACATTAAATTAATGAAAATTTTAGAAATAATATATTACATATTAAATTATATACATTAAATTTATGGAAATTATAGAAATAATATATGGAAATTAAATTTAGTAATGATAGACATATTAAATTTATAAAAATTATAAAAATAATGTATACATAAATCTTGGACAGAAAATTATAGATATAATTTATGCACATTAAATTTAGTAATAATACAAAAATATTAAATTTACAAAAATTAAATTAACGAAAATAATATAAAAGAGAAAATATAAAATACAGAAATTATGGACATTAAATTTATTAAAATTATAAAAATAATATATTGAAATTAAATTCATTAATAATACTGAAATATTAAATTTATAAAAATTAAATTAAGAATAATATAAAAGAGAAAATATAATACAAGGAAATTGTGGACTTTAAATTACCATAATTATAGAAATAATATATGGACATTAAATTTAAGAATAGTGCAAAAATATTAAATGTATAAAAATTAAATTAAAAAATAATATAAAAATATAATATTCAAAAATCTTGGACCGAAAATTAAAGAAATAATTAATGAACATTAAATTTATAAAAATTAAATTAAAAAAATAAAACAAAATAGAAAATATAATATATAGAAATATCGGACCAAAAATTATAGAAATAATTTGTGGACGTTAAATTTAGTAATAATACTGAAATATTAAATTCACCAAAAATAAACTATAGAATTAATATAAAAGAGAAAATATAATATACATAAATTATATACATTAAATTTATAAAAAAAAATATAAAAATAATATATTAATATTAAGTCTAATAATAATACTGAAATATTGAATTTATAAAAATTATATTAAAAACAATATATAAAAATGAGAAAACAAAATAGACTTCAATTATAGACATTAAATTTGCGAAAGTTATAGAAATATTATATGGAAATTAAAATTTGTAATAATAATGAAATATTAAATTTATAAAAATTAAATTAAAGAAATAATATAAAGAGGAAATATAATATACATAAATTTTGAACAATAAATTTACGAAAAAATAGAAATAATATATGAAAATTAAATTAGTAATATAAAAATATTAATATATTAAAATTAAATTAAAAAAGAGATTTTTATTGTTTAGACCATATCTAAGAGTGTATAGTAGATTACCCAAAAAAATAGTTTTATTCATATATGATCCAGGCCGTACAATATAGTTATTTTTTGGTCCTAACGGTCGAAACATTTCAGCGACCTTGTCCATTCTACCCTCGCGATCTTCACGAACTAGCTAAAGGCCAAAAATTCAGCTATGGTAAGTTTGACCATGGTATTTTAGGTAATTATCGTTTAGGTATTCATTCATTATGTATGGCGCTTCATTCTATCTATACCCATTTTTTTTTTTGGCAGACGATTCATGCCTTTGCGTTTTTGCATCAACAAGTTGAAATAGAAAGGTCGGCGGCTACCAGTCTCTCACTCGCGAGCCTGATTGTAAAGAACAACATGCGTATTTTCACAACTGTATTTCGCTTTTGAACAACTGTATATTGTGGTAAAGTATTTAATACATATTCTCTATATTAGTCATAGTTCATATAGTTGGCAAAACACTTATTACACATCGTCTATGAACACCCAGTAATTGTTTTTAAATTTTTAATTTCAACGATGGGTAGGTCGATTGGAACAAAGCACGATAATATCTTTGTTTCTCCGTATTTAATGCATGTGGTGTTTACTGGGTCAGATGGTGAGTGGTTTACTTCACACATTAACGTTTATGCATGTGATTATGAGTTAACATGCACGACAAAAAAAAAAAAAAAGGTGATTGACGTATGATTCTGAGTTAACATTTTTTTTTTGTTCACGTTAACGTTATGCAAGTGCCCCTTTAGGAAGTCAGATGTGGAGTGGCAACAGTATAAGAACATTAATATTCGTCAAGTGACAACATAATATCGCATAGTTTTCTTTATGTTAATCTTAGTTTTTGGCCATATCTATTTTTCAATGGTTTGATGCAGAATATACAATGGTGATGCTTACGGTATTGATGTGCAAGTATGATGGCTACACAATGGGAGTAAAAGTTGATGTAGATTTCACATATGAGATGTTGATACAAAAATTGATAGCGGGATGAGATGTGTTGAAAGAGAAATCCTTTGAGCTGAAATATTCGTTACCTGGACATGAAATGTGTTTGATGACGTGTCAAGATGACTTAGAAGTTGTAATTTGTCTCGCTTGTTCAATGAGTTTGGAGTACGTCGAGGTGGACATCAAGATATGCGGTGGTCAAAGTGATTCGGGTGGTAGTGGACAGAACACGATAGGTGAATATCGACGAGGACGTGGTGGTAGAGATGATGCGCATACGGATGAATATTTGTTGCCTATTTTTTGTCCGTTACCGCAAAAAATATTGTTGTCTGATCATTGGGCTGACAGGATAAAAAAAAGTCGGCCAAAGCTTTAAGGGTGGAATACCCAAGTTTAGAGAGACATTGAGGAAATATGTTGTCCAAGTAGGGTTTAGCTTTAAATACAAGAAGAACGACAAACAACGGGTGATAGTTGAATGTTCGCTAAAGCAAGAAACTGGGTGTGTGTGGAGAGTGCATGGGAGAGTAGATGAAAGAAATGATTTTTCTTACACATGGGAGCTGGTAAAGGATCATTCATGTGCGTCTATTTTGCGGTTAAACAAAAACGAAAACATGAATTCCAATGTTGTCAAGTCGTGTTTAGTGGATCAAGTCCGCCACACACCGGGCACTCGCCCAATTGATGTTGTTCATACATTTAAAAATGATTATGACATTGAGATTCCATATCACATTACGTGGAATGGAGTTGAGAAAGCTCGGAATTACTTGTATGGTGATCACAATTCTTCATATGATCAACTGCATTAGTACATGGATGCGTGCTTATGCATGAACCCCGAGAGTCACTTGGTATTGGATTATGATCAAGAAACTGGACACTTTAGAAGATTGTTCGTTGTATTTAAAGCATCTGTCCATGGATTCAATTATTGTTGTCCGATATTATTCCTTGATGGAACGTTTTTTAGGGGTAGATATAAGGAATGCTTGGTGGCAACTAGCGCAAAGGATGGAAACAATGGTAAATTTTTTACATATGTATGATTTCTCTCAAATTTCGCTTGCTTTGTTTTTTTATAGTCTTGATTTGTATGTTTAATGATGTTGCGGGGTTGTTCCCAGTCACTTTTGCGGTGGTCGATGAGGAGAATGACAATAATTGGTATTGGTTTATGGAACACTTGTCTAAAATTGTGCCTTGTGATCTCGTGTTAACGTTTATATCAGACTGTCATAGCAGTATACTCAAAGGCGTCCGTAGAATCTTCCCTAAATGTTTCGACGTATTTTGCTTGAATCAATTAAAGAACAATTTGAGAGACAAATTAGCAAGTATGAAACAAGGATTCAAAGAGAAGTTGGTTTATAAGTACACTATGATGGCGCATGCGATGACGATGGAAAAGTTCTATCAAATGTTGGGGGAAGTAAAGACTGAAGGTTTTGGACAAGTAGATAATTTTCTGTCAGATGTGTCATTTGAAAATTTCTGCAACATGTTCTTTAGAGGCAAAAGGTTCAGTGAAATGTCTTCTAACCTAGCAGAGTCTTTTAATGCTTGGATTCGTGAGTACCGCCACCTGCCCATCATAATTATGATTGATAAGATTAGGTGCAAGCTAATGTCACATTTGTCGGTTAGACGCGCAGGCTCGTTGTTGATGTCGATTATAATATGCCCGGTTCGTGAGGAGATTATTGGATAGATGATTAGAGATGTCCGGATTTGGATTGTTGTGGAGTGTGCGAACAGTGTTTACGAAGTACACTCCAATCCAACCGTTAACGTAGATGTGGGAAAGAGAACATGCACTTGATTCAATTGGCATGGGAATGGTTTCCCTTGTGCGCACGCCTATGCGGCCATTCAACACAGTGGTCAGAACATATATAATTTCATAGAACCTTTTTTCACAGCTGATTATTACAGAAAATACTACTCGGAAGGTATATATGGGGTCCCGACGCTTGAGAAACCAAAATGGGATGAATCAAAAGCTGTAATTATCCCTCCCATTACAAAAAAAATAACCTGAACGGCCAAGGAAAAAGCGAATTCCATCGAGGGGAGAGGTCACTGAGATATAGTGTGGTAGGTGCGACAAATACAGTCACCACAACCGGAAGTCGTGCATCGAGCCCATTTGATTTTGTGTTCATTTTCATCTCATTTAGTTGCATCAATTTGGTATTCTGTTTGTTCCCTAGATTATTAGTTCAATGATTTTTACAAATTCATGTTTTTTAATTTGGAAGACAACCAGTTTGGTGACAACATTTGAGTTAATTTTTCAATTATGATCCTCTGTTTTGCTCAAATTTTTTGAATGATGCAGTTGTTGTTGAATTGCACACCCACACCCACACCCACCTTCTCAATTGATGTTATGTGCAGAACCTGAACTAGCATTATATAGTTTTAAAAGACATTTTTGGTGGACACAATGTAAATCTCTGTGTCAAATTTACATTAACATTCACTTGTTCATGATAAAGTAGATAAAAACATGAAATGAATTTACTTAGATCAACTGAATGGGAGAGAGGAAGGTATAGTTACATTTTCTGGATTTTCATTTTGAGTAATTGCGTTACCATTTTCTGTTAACATCCACATTTTTTTTGTCGGTTGGATAACGTTAACATTTACTCACAGTATTATTATGTTAAAGTTAACATTGAATCAAAAGGATGGAGATTCGTTTCATCGAGGTGTTTTATTCATAATTTTGCATGGACTTACGACTAGTTAACCGACAAGAAATATCATCGTTTTTAAGTGTTTATGCACAGACAAATATTCAGTTGTTTTAAACTTCAACACACTACCAAACCAGGCCGCTATAACGAAATTGTAACATTCACCCAAAGGCCACAAGATAATGCTAACATTCAAGATAACGTTCACTCAAATAAAGGCTAAGATATTCGTTAACATCCACTTATAAGCACCAACCAATGAATGTTGTTTTAAACTTCGACATACTAGCAAACCAAGGGGCCTATAACGGAATGGTAACATTTCACACAAAGAACCCCAATGATAACGCTAACATTCAAGTAGAAAGTATGACCAAACCATTCCAAGTTGACAGACTGGTAACATTCACTCAAATAAATACTAAGAATACGTTAACATTTGAATCAG
The DNA here is from genome assembly GCA_016647705.1 of Eucommia ulmoides. Lineage (NCBI taxonomy): Eukaryota > Viridiplantae > Streptophyta > Magnoliopsida > Garryales > Eucommiaceae > Eucommia > Eucommia ulmoides. Next base: position 31,813,819 of record CM028341.1, on the reverse strand, counting down.
AAACGTCTATGCATACACCCAAAAATCCATCCACACATATCCCCCCCCCCCCATATATATATATATATATCCATTAACATCCACTTTATAAGAACCAACTATTGATCTCAAAACCCAAGGTCAAGTTGTATCCCATTAAAAAAAAAAATCATCTAAACTGGGACTCATTTTTTTGTGTAAAAACTAGTTCACACATTAAAACAACAAGTGCAGATGAAGTATATCCTACATACATTGCATAACAGCATTCACAAAACAAAATTAACTATGATAAACAAAAAAAAAAAAAAAGAGGGTCCTATCTAGTTTGTTTGTGATCAAACAACATTTGAGAGCAACATTCACTAAGCCACAAGGTTGTTCTTCATGGATCTAGACGACGACATCGACCAGCTTCTGACTGGATCATTCAACATGTAGTGTATTATTTGTTTGCGCAGTTGCATTATCTCAGTGGGTGTCAATTTTTCGGCAACTGTTTTATTGTCAGCATATCATTTCATTATATACATAATGTGAACCCCGCATTCAGTCCTAAAAAAAAGTTAGACAAAAATAGATCACACAATACTTGATAATATTAAAAGAGTATAATTTTACATAGGATAATGTGCAAGTGTACATACGTCTCCCATTGTTGAGGACACGTAAGATGCTGTTTGATATGCGTGCACCCCCACCCATGAAGTATTTTCGCATTGATATACTACTCGATAAACCCTTTCTGTATTACATGCAGATGATTAGGTACAACAAATATATACATAAACACAATATATAAGTCACACGGGTTGAAGGTTGCCACTCTTTGTACGTCGGTGTAGTTGTAATCACATGATTTGTCCTTGGGCAGGATGGAATTATAGAATGTCCACTTCTTTTCAAAAATATCCAGAGCCAACAGTGTCCAATGGTTGGGAGTTGCATGTCAACCAAGTGTATTCATCGAGAAAATGATGTATCTGTAATTGCTAGTGAACGCGTCCTTTAGTGTTTTGTAAAGGTTTTGCAAAAGAGATACATGCGCCCCACCGATGATGGTCTATCAGAGATTAAGTTAGAGTCGGATTATAATTTAATTTAAAGTCTATTTAGCAAATGACTTACCCATATATAAGCGATTACAAATTTTGTTTGATCTAAAAGTGTATCAGATGCTGCGCTTCGATGATCGTTGGTTGATTGCATTTTATGTTCAAGATACTCACCAAAAGCATCAATCACCTACAAGGATCGCCTAATTTGTTAAACAACATGCCATAAAGTTAACATTTTTTCAAGAACCATTATATGCACATTTACTCAACATTGAAATATAAAGTTTTGCAGTTTTTAACGCTTACATTGTCTGCAATTTGCCGATCTTTCATTATGCATATAGCATCCTTGCAACTCACGGAGGCTAGTGGTTTTTCCCCGGCATATATGAATGCACTGAACAAAAATATTATCACAAACAATGACAATGTTTTGATTGTAGAAGTACACATACAATTATTATAAAAAACATGCAAATAACTCTCCCAATCCTGTCTTCAGAGTATATCATCTGCAATTTTTCCCAGTCAGCATTGCTTAGCATTACTGCAACTTTACATTTCTTTCTGGTTGGCATCTTAATATTGTCCTCGTACTTATGCACGAGCAGGTCATCGACATTTATTGGTTCTTGATTGCTCCGATTTTTGCCCTTCCTCTTTACCTGCATATAGACATAATCCTTGCCCTGTTTGGATGGCTGTCTTACTTTGTTTTTCAATCAATTTACCATGGAGCTAACCTTTCGGTTTTCTTTTGTTTGGGCATGGGCCGAGAGAATATATGGGAGTGGAGGCCGTTTTGCAGGGGATTCGTTAGGCATAACAACAGAAATTGGCTTTGCATCGGCCCACACAATGTTGGTGTAGGTATGCTGCGGGGTTTCAATGGGTGCATGTGCCATGGGTGGAGGCTTTGGTGTAGTATACCTATGCCCAGGGGGACTATGCGGTGTTGTGGTAGTCCGAGGAGTGTCGTGGGCCAGAACAAATGAGTAATCATTCATCTGATTTCGCAATGTTTGGATTTCAAGCTTCAACTCGTCGATCAGTTTGATGTATTCAGTTTTTTCGTCATTTAACATGCTGGTCTGTATTCTTGAATCCTCCAACTTGTTCATAAGCTCGTTGCATTTAACTTTCAAATCCTCCTTCTCCTGATCAAATGGGGGATCTCGATGTTTTTGAGTGATGTCATGAACCCGCATCTCGAGTTCTATCTCTTCTTTTTGGCTCGCAATTCTTGACATTTTATTGTTGAGCTCAGACACAACATCTTCGTAGTGTCCTTTTTGTGCTGCGTATGCAGATTTCCAATCGTTGATTTCCGTTTGGAGGTTAATATTTCTGCAAATTATATTCCCCAAGATTCTCCTGAATGCCACGATCGTTTCGTTATCTTCCATTTGCTTCCTTTCAAATTCTTCTTGCATGTCATCCAAAGCACAATAGATGTCACCAACAATAATGTCATGTGTGCTTGGCCCAATCCCTGTCATATTTGGTAGGATGTAATCCACATCCAAATCAAATGTTGCAGATTCTCGATCGGTGTCAGGTTGATTGAGGAATGGGGACAAATATCTGCCAATTATATCGTTTATCACGGAGCCATTTTCAGGATCGTCTTCTATGATTGGCTTCTTTCCTTTATCATCGTCGTTCCTATCCCCTTCGGATGTGATTCGTGCTCTTGCAAACTCATCAGCGGGAGTTTCTTTGACAAACTCGTCATCGTCGTCGTTGTGGTCGACGAGCCCCAATTGTAGCTCTTGCAAGGTCCATTCGATGTCGCACCCCCTCACCTGACAAGCAATTATCACACAAACATAGATGTTATGTGGCATTCTTTAAGAATCAGAGAAATGCTGCGTCAGTTTATATTTGATAATACCTGGTCAGGCAGAAAATGGCTGAGGGGAATGGAACCAATTGCAGAGGCATGTGTAGTTAAACACCAACGTTGCATAAGCAGTATTGCAGATCCCCTCCCCTTCAATGGAGACGTTAACGTAGTATGCTTGCAAAGCCAGTACTAAAACCAAGACAAAAAGAGACAATTAAACAAACATGATGGTAACAAAGGCAAATAGATAGTGTGCGTGTACAATAACACATACTGCGAAAGTGCGGCCCCAACAACTCATAAATTGTATTGGAGTCAACTTTTTTCATGTATACAAGAGAGTGGGAAAAGAAAAAAAAAATAGGAACTTACCTGCAGTACAAGTACGCAACCTGTTACAGATCTTGGCTCGGTATAGGTCTTTTTAAGGCTTGTTTCCAAGTCCGTAAAAATTGCCTCCGGCCAATTAAATTTTGACATGGATTCAATATCCTCTACGTACCGCACCAACCATTTGGGGACTTGTTGCCCCGTTGTTGTAAAGAAGCACATGGTTAACAAGTGGATGCAGAGTAGACGGACAACATTGTGTATAGATTCTTCACTTGTGTTATTTACCTCTTTCTCTAGCAAGGATTTCAAGAACGCCACGCTAAACTCTCTCGGGCCATAGGTGAACTTGCTAAGGAATGGGGAGTTCGTTTTCGTGTATCTACTTTGCACTATTTTTTCCTCTCCAGGTGGCAATCCAAATATAAGTTGTATGTCCAGGATAGTCATCTTGATGAGTTTCCCACCGATTCTGAAAGCCGAACGCGCAGGATTGTAGCTTAGAATGATCATCTCTATCAAATTATCGTTCTTGTGCATATTTTCAAGCGATAGCTGCTGGCTATAGAGTGTCTTGAACAAACGCGCAAAAGGTGTTTTCGACAACAACGACTTGTGTTGGGCTGTAAGATCACAATCTTTTATTAATTCATACGTCTGCTTCAAATTGCTTCGATATAAAAACACCCTCGGGTGAGGATGAGACTTGCCTTTCTTTTTTTGTTTTTTGGCACTCAGGCCTAAAACAATGATAAATAAATAAATAAATAAGAAAACATACTTGCGTTAACATACACACAACAACACACAATTAGACCAGAGACCAATAAACACATTGAGTTAACATACACACATGGAGACACAATTAGTACAGTTAACACTGTTTTTGAAGGAACATTATCGATGCACAAAAAGGGAGAAATACACATGCATTAAGCATAAGTTAACATATAGACGACAAAAACACAATTAGCCCATATACCAACAAAAACGTTTGAGTTAACATACACACAACACAAACACGCAATTTGACCAGAGACCAATTAACACATTGAGTTAACATACACACATGGAGACACAATTAGTACAACTAACACTGTTTTGAAACCAAGCATTAACATATAGGTAACACTGTTTTGAAGGAATACTATCGATGCACAAAAAAGAGAGAAATACACATGCATTAAGCGTGAGTTAACATACACACAATAAAAACACAATTAGCCCACAAACGAATAAAAACGTTTTGAAAACCATTCATTAACATATAGCTACCACTATTTTGAAGAACACCATCGATGCACACAAAAGAGGAAACACACATGCATTAAGCATGAGTTAACATACACACAACAAAAACACAATTAGCCCACATACCAATAAAAACATTGAGTTAACACACACACAACAAAGACAAATTAGTATAGAGACGAATTAAAACTGTTAACACTCTCACCTAGCACCACCCTATTAAATTTCTTTTCAAATGCCCAATTTAAACAAGTACAGTAACATCTGAGTTAACATACACACAGCAAAACATGATTAATTTCAAACCAAGTCGAGATTACAACATGCGATCGACAACTCACTTCACATATTGAAATCAACAAAAACCATATTTTAGCAGCGTACTTACTTGGAAGACTGGCGCCACACCTTTTTGTGGATGAAGATTGGTTCGAATCCCTGGTTATCGCCATTCGCAACGACTAGAGGTGGGGGAAACGGCGATGAACTTCTGTGCGCTAGGGTTGCGAGAGAGTTTTTTAGGGGGGGGGGGGGGTAGATTAGAATGTAAGGAGACGTATTTTTGGGAAGTGGCGTGATCAGCGGTGTTTTTAATATGGAGATATTTTTGGGAAACTGGACACACACATTAGAAAACCGTCGGACGACAGACACGTTAACATACGCGTATTTAGTTTTCCAATCCAGAAAATTAAAATAAAAAATCATATTGTAGAGAATTTCGTGAGCATAAATTCTGTGTTATCAAACCGGCGGAGTGTCCAGGTTTTCTGCTATATTATTTGAGTTTTTGCATGATGGGTTGTCACTTGATTGATGCTCACTGTTTCCATTAACGTAGAAGGAAAGTGCATGTGTCAGAATGACATTTTTTGTAATTTACAGTGAACAAGGGGGCAAATGAAAATGACCTTCTTCTAAAGACTCTTCAAGGACCAAAAAATTAACAAATGAAGTCAAATGACTAAACTCTACTCCACCCATCTATAAAGGACCAAATAATTAATTACTCATTAAAAAAGAATAGTAAATTAAGTTTTTTTTTTTTTTTTTTTGTATTGACATGTCTTCAAGCATAGGTCATACGTTAGTAATAAAATAAAATAGAAGAGTAGGAATAAACACAACAAGTAATGGGCTTCTGGCGTCCAAAGAAAATAAGCCTTCATTTAATTCCTACAAGATTGGGGCCCAAAATTGTTTTAGGGGTAATCGGTGGGAGACGCCATATTTCATCCTAAATTGGTAAAAAGTCCCACAGGTGGTAAATGTTTTTGATTTAGTCCCGTTTATTTTAAAAAGGCGGAAGTCTTGCACACGCGCTTGCCACACGTCGGTTACATATGACAACTTTGTGTGTCATATTACTGTATTTTGTAACATGCAACATTTTTTTTTACATATAACAATTTTGTGTGTAAAACTTTTGTTAGACGTAACAAAAATCACACAAAAGATAACTAAATATACACAAGTACATGTAATTAATATTAAACTAATTTTTGTGTTCAATATTTGTTAAATATCATAAAATATTATACATGTATATGTAATTATAATATGTAACTAATATTATATAAATACATGTAATAAAAAATACACAAATATATGTGAAAAATAACAATTATGAAATTGTAACTAATATTCGTTATATGTAACCAATATTCATTATAAAATCGAATTTACTCAGTAACGTCTCCCTACAATCAATATGCTTATAATTCCTGTAATTCGGGACTAAAATACAAGTGAAATCTAACTTAAAGGACTAAATCAAAATTTAATAACACAAAATGACTAATTAGGAATTAGATTTTAAAAAGGGGAGTAATTGCAGATTTTCCCGTTGTTTTATTTATTTCTTGTATTGGAGGCCCAATATAAGATGAGATGATTTAGGGCTCCGCCATGCAGAATCTATCTAATCTAATCTCCTTAAGAGAACTCAAAGCCCATTTAAACAGATTTAATAAATAATAAAAAAACAATTAACAAAAAAAAGAAAATGCAAATGATTAATTGAACGAAGGTGATTTCCATTTTCATCATCAGATTCCAATCTTCAGTATTTCCCTATCAAATTATCAGAAGCCATAAAAGCAAAATCAAAATTACACCACAGCGTCAAACCCTCTCTCTCTCTCCCCTCGGAGAAATCCAATTTTCCCAAACACTCCCTCCCCCCTCGCTCTCTCTCTATCTGGAATTTCAATTCGTCGATCTCCTAAAAAGTTTCAATCCATAGCTCTTTTCTTCTTTTCCGTACCTGGAGACACAATTTTCTCCATCGGTTCCTCTCAATCTCTGTCGACATTGCAGTCATTTTCGGATTGATGATAACCTTTTTGGTTTTGTTCATAAATCTTATCAAGTGGTTTCAGTTAGGGTTTTGATTATCTCACCGATTATATGATCGGATATTGCTCCCGAACTCTTGAAGAAACCTGTTTCTAGGGTTTGTATTTGAATGATTACTTTCTTGTTCTTCTCATTTTCCATTTTAACTTCTTGTTCTTTTTCTCGTGTAGATTATGATAGTGAAATTATTTTGAACCGGTAAATTTCACTACTCCAGTACTGTATTTTAGGTTGTTTAGTTTCTATGGAAAATCACCAGTAATTTTTATAGCAACTGGTAGGTTAAGTTTCAAATTGTTTTAATCTGGAAAAAAAACTAGAGCTATAGTATTCATAGTTGTTTTTACAATTGTGAAGTTCTATAGAAAGTTCATGGGCGAACATGATGGATGGGGACAGCCGACTGGGCTATCGCCGAATGGACTATTGCCCAATGCAGGTCCCCTGATCCAAGTTCTTGACTCGGAGAGATGGCTGAAGGCTGAGGAGAGGACTGCCGATCTTATTGCTCACATCCAGCCCAACCAACCTTCGGAAGAACGCAGAAATGCGGTGGCCTATTATGTCCAGCGCCTTATTATGAAGTGTTTTCCATGCCAGGTAATTTTTTTTTTTGGCTTTTCTCTTAATATGTATCTTTCTGTATTCCCTGTTCAATATTGGTTATTATTTTCATTATCATATGAATCAAATATTCATATAACATCTTGCATTTTGTTTCCCGATTTGTAAATACGCATTATGATCTAGTTTGATGTTCTTAATGCAAATGTGTAGAAACTAGGGTTGTATGCCCCCCCTCTCCCAAAAGAACTGAAGAAGAAAAGGATGGGATGGCTAAAGTTGCTTGCAGAATTAGATATTATACAAGAAAAATAAATCAGTTTGAACAAAACAAAACATTGAGGACAGATAGCCATACCCTGCTGCAAAGTGCTTGTTTATTCACACGACTATAACTTTTTTCAGACTATTGTTTCTGTAACTACGTTCTAATGCCTTCAAATTATTTTAGGTTTTTACTTTTGGCTCAGTACCCCTGAAGACTTATTTGCCTGATGGCGATATTGACCTAACAGCCTTCAGTAACAATCAAACCTTGAAAGACACATGGGCCAATCAGGTTCGAGATATGCTGGAGAGTGAGGAGAAAAATGAGAATGCTGAATTTCATGTTAAGGAGGTTCAGTACATTCAAGCAGAAGTATGTCTTTTTTTTTTTTTTTATTTATTTATTTATTTTTGAAATTACTCTTTGACCTTATTTCTGTGAAGACCATTTCCAACTCCAGAATGCATACTCAACTCAAACTTTTGATGTGATTAATTATGAATTTTGCATATTCTTGAAGTTGGGATGCAATTTTATGTATCTTATGGGGAAGGGAAGTGAGTGAGTATGAAAGAAATGAAGGCAAACAAGATATTGAGAAAGTGTAATATGATGTTAGTGTATTTAGTTTGACGAGCAACCGTATAATAATTACGTATTTTGTAATTTTACAAACACAAAATGCTAATTGTGATTGGTTTTGCTCAAAACATAGTTTGTCTTAGCCTCTTACTAGACCTATATCTATTTTTCATGTGACTAACATCTTATTTAATTGGAAACTTAAATGATGGCTCCAATTTTATTTTGCGTTCATTGACGCATCACTATTTCATGTTCACTAAACTAAGCGTCATGCACCATATGTAGTTTTTACCTTTTAGGTATGGTTGTGACTACATGACCATTGCACAAAATACACATTTGTTAACAAAATAAAGAAGTATGAGGTAGCACTTGGTGTATTGATACTGTGGGGGCATTTTCTACAAGTGAAGAATGCTAGTAAAAATGTATTTGAACATCTTCTTCTTTCCTTTTGGTTCTGAAAAAATAATTCTTTACATAAGGAGCTCTATTTTCTTTCCTTATTTTTATTTTCATTAATTGAATAATCTTATTATTTACCCTTTTCATTTAGCAGTCTCTTGTTAATGTGCATTATTGCAGGTAAAGATAATAAAGTGTCTTGTGGAAAATATTGTAGTAGACATATCTTTTAATCAGCTTGGCGGCTTATGCACCCTATGCTTCTTGGAGGAGGTCTGATATATGCTATGAAATTTTCTACTGATCCTGTCATTCTGATATTAGCCCCAATCATACCCCTGAAGTATTAATGTGCCCTCAAACTTCCTCATGCAGGTCGATAACTTGATAAATCAAAATCACTTGTTTAAGCGTAGCATTATATTGATCAAGGCATGGTGCTATTATGAGAGCCGCATATTGGGTGCCCACCATGGACTCATATCAACTTATGCCCTAGAGACTTTGGTTCTTTATATATTTCATGTTTTTAATAACTCTTTTGCTGGACCTCTAGAGGTTGGTGCATTTATCTTGCTATGTTTACAATTTCTTTCATTTTTCCCTTTCGTTGCTAATCCATTTATTTTTACTTTTTTGCTCGACACTTGCAGGTCCTTTACCGGTTTCTGGAATTTTTCAGTAACTTTGACTGGGAAAATTTTTGTGTTAGCCTGTGGGGTCCTGTCCCCATCAGTTCACTTCCGGATGTAACTGGTAATAACTGTTGGAAGATTTATACTTATAGGAAGCTATATGCTTGTCCAATCTGTTGGTTCTAATGATTAATGTGTCAACTTTTTACAGCGAAGCCTCCTCGAAAGGACAGTGGAGACTTACTACTTAGCAAATTGTTTCTTGATGCTTGTAGCTCAGTATATGCTGTTTTCCCTGCTGGCCTAGAAAATCAGGGCCAATCATTTACTTCCAAACATTTTAATGTCATAGATCCTTTACGAGTAAGCAACAACCTTGGGCGCAGCGTCAGTAAAGGTAAGTTCTTGTTTTTATTTATCTCAAATTTGGATTAGTTATCTAATTTTTTAGCTGTATGAAGCATTGTTTTTTGTTTTTTAACTATTTATCCAATCTATCCCCTCCAGGACCCTAACTTGGATGGTTTTTTGATCCTTCTCGAGAATATTCTGGATAAATTGTCTATGTTTCTTTGACATTTGGAATTATTTTTTGTGACATAACCCAACTATTTTGAATTACTTTTTTTTTTTTTTTGAGTTTGAGGGCTTTGAGCCCCATGGTGCTTTGCTAATAAAATAAACGAGGGTCATAATTGTAATAGAAAATAAAAAATTATAAACCTACTGCTACCTGTGGCTCATTCCTCTGTGCCCCCCCTCCTTTCAGACAGAGTATAGGAAGAAACAATTCAACGGATGAACAAACTTGTCCAACATTTTTTTACATATAAGGCATTAACTGGTATACAGTGCTGTATCTGTTTTAATTATATTTATCCAATGTTACTCTTTAGTTTGTCTCAAAATAATTGTCCACTTCTCTTTTTACCAAACCAATTTTATCATTTTTTTCAAAGTAATCCTTAGTCTCAACCCCACACATTAGAATTTAAAAAGTTGAAAAGTTTCACTCTTTTCTCACTAAGTGCAATATGGCAGAATAGAGTATGTTTAAACACTTCATAAATCTTTGTGAAAAGACAAACAAGGTAATAAATCCAGGAGGAAGTACGAACTCAGCTGGAGTAACTAATAAGTTAGCAACACTAACATCATCAAATAGAAGTAGCTAAAAGACTCAATTTTATATTTATGGAAATGGAATATACATATTTTGGCAAGAACAAAATCTTGTTTTCATCTATTATCTGAGCAATATTAGAAAAATCAATTTACTTTGAGCGTTATCATTTATTTTCCAATATTTGTTGTTGGAGTACAGGAAGGATTCAAAAGGATTCTTCATGATCAGGGTTAGGATTAAACTTTTTTTTTTTCTGTCGATTGGTTACATATTACCCTATAATCCCTGAAGAATCCCAGTTGATTGCAAAACAGTCTCGAGTACATTGGGATTGAAGAAGAATCCTGTTTCCTGGCTAACAATGATTTTTAATCCAAAATCATAATGACCAGGCTACCTAGTTCCCCATTGTTACAGTTGTATCGAGGGGACTGAGAAGAGATTTTGGATCTATTGTGGAAGAGGCAAGAAGGTGTTGGGTCGAGAAGAGAGAACAGAGGGGCTAGGTTGTGGTTTGTGATGGTTGTTGCATATGGATTTGAGTGAAAGGAGATAGAGGAAAAGAAAGAGTAAAAGGAAAAAATGATAGAAAAAATAAATGAGAGGAGAAAGTGCACCTAAAATTGGCAGCCACATCTATATGTGCTAATGTGCTTTCTTTATCCGTTGTCCGTTTATTTTTTTTGTGTGTTCTTTTTTGTCACTTGAATACTCAAATTATAACCTATTAATGCTTGTAGTTTGCCTGATTTACATTTTACTTGTACGCCAATATTTTAATTTGTTCTGTTATCAGGTAACTTCTTTAGGATACGCAGTGCATTTACTTTTGGTGCCAAAAGGCTGGCAAGATTACTCGACTGTCCCAAAGAAAACCTACTTTATGAAGTAAATCAATTTTTCATGAATACATGGGACCGACACGGCAGTGGCAATCGTCCCGATGCACCGAAAACTGATCTATGCCCCCTGAGATCAAACACACAGATCCAAATTCCCGAGCCTGAGAATCTCAAGAACGTTCCCTACGTTCTTGAGACCGAATCTGAGGTTTCTAACTCACACAATTCTTTCTCACAAAGAGAGAGCATTTCGAGGGTAGCTGGTCAATTCGTCAGAGAAGCTAAACACAGTCATAATACCAATAATGGTCAAAGAAATTTAAAATCTGATCACGTGGCGAATGACATAAAGGGGAGATTTCTCTTTGCCAGGACTCACTCAAGCCCTGAGCTCACTGATAATAATATTTATCCTCACGGAAGGCGTGGTGGTAGTAAAGCACCCGAAAGTGGGAAAGTCCAGGACACTTTTGTGAGGCCAGATAGTAGTAACAGGAGGAAGAATCAGAGTGGTCGATCTTCAACCGATGATCATCAAAGTCTTGAATCTGCTGCCGAGTTGAGCAATGGTTTGGATGGTTATCACCATGAATTAGGCGAAGAACTGCTTTCCCCTGCTGCTTCCACGCAGGGTATGATCCATCAGGAAGAGCAAGATCTAGTGAACATGATGTCATCTTCTTCAACAGTTCACGGTTTCAACGGTCAGGTCAGTGTACCGCTGAATTTACCTCTTCCATTCTCATCGTCGATGCTAACTTCAATGGGTTACGGTCATAGAAATTTGGTCCCCACAAATTTTCCCATGATCGATCCTTCTTTTGCCAATATGCAATTCCCTCAAGGTATAGTTTCTCCGCATTACTTTTCTGGGTACGGGGTACCGTCAAATTCAGAAGATGCGGAGAATTGTGGTTCTACGGAAATGAATTCGCGAGAGGCTGATCAAGACTTTTGGCGTGACCACGACTTGGGGTCTGTCGAAGGTTTCGATCCTGATACCGATAATTTCGAGAGGCAGCATGTTCATCGGTCAGATGATAGGCCGCGTTCAACTTCTTCTTCCTCTTCTCGGGTGAGAGTTCAACAGAAGTACGTAAGGGGAAAACGAGGGATTATAGGGGACGTTCATGAGGATGACTTTCAGTCCGATGAAAGAACAGCCAGTTCGAGGTACTCTTCTGCTACCCATAATAGCTCTTTGAGAGGCAAAAGCTCTTCCGAGAGCTCATGGGATGGGTCACTAGGAAAGGTTTCTAAGTCGCCAAAGGAAAAACGGGGGAAAAAACCGGTCCTTGAGGAGCATGATCAGGATTGGAATTCGCAACCAAATTCGGGCACGGAAGTGGTGGAAAGAAATTTAGGGCCTCAGTCTTTATCTTCTATACAGGTACCTGGATATGAACCGGCTCAGACTAGTGGTTCCGATTCGATGCTACCCATTACTCCAGTTATTTTAGGCCATGGAAATAGGCAAAGAATGATGGATAATTCTGGGCTTTTTGCGTTTTACCCTACTGGACCACCAGTTCCATTCCTGACGATGCTCCCGTTATACAATATCCCGCAGGAGTCCGGAATTTCCGATCTGGGAACGGAAACCAGTGACTCTGGTCAGAATTTTGATGAGTCCGAGGATTTAAATTTAAGCACGAATAATTCTGTTTCAGATGAGCAGCATAAGTCTGACATACTTCACAGTGACTTTGCTAGTCATTGGCAAAATTTACTATATGGAAGGTTCTGCCAAAATCCTAGGCACCATGGCGGGCCTATGGTTTATCCTTCACCAGTGATGGTACCACCGGTGTATCTTCAGGGTCATTTTCCATGGGATGGACCTGGAAGACCGGTTTCAGCGAATATGAATCTTGTGACACAGCTTATGAGCTATGGACCACGGCTTGTTCCAGTTGCACCTTTTCAGTCGGCTGCTGCTTCTAATAGACCTCCTAATGTTTTTCAACGGCATTTCGACGATATTCCAAGATATCGTAGCGGGACTGGGACGTACCTGCCAAATCCTGTAAGATAGTTTTTCTCTAACATCCTATCTTATAGTTTTTCTCTAACAACCTATCTTCTATATTCATTGCTTTATGTGGCGTTTGATAAGTGTTTTTGTTCTGGAAAGACTGGGAAAAGAAACGGAACAATTGTTTGTGTTTTGTTATCTGAAATTTGGGCTAAAAATCTGGGAACAACTAGAATATATTTTTTGGTTTCACTTTTTCCTGATTCCGTTCCAAATTTTGTTGGAGCAGAAACACTAAGGTGGTGGTGGTTTACTATTTCTTATTCTGTTTCTGTTGTCAGAAAACTCGGAACAAAAATATAAATTCAGGCCTGTTCCCTGGTTCTAAAGATCTAGGAGCAGAACAGAAATGGCTTTTATTTTTGTTTTTATATTACCGTTTATGTTCCCACTTCGAAAAACCAAAATTACTAAACAAACAGTAGTATTTTTTTTTGTTTGTTTCCATATTTCTGTTTATTTGCATCTTCTTCTTGTTCTGCTTTTGGAACACATATGTCTTATGGCCATCACATTTTTGTTGGAATACCTATCTCTTGGAAGTTTGGAACAGAGTGAAATTGTTTCCAGATTTCTGTGGAACAGGAACATATTTGATAAGGCACAATATGGTAACTTTTTGAGGTACTTTTTATAACTGAAAAAGTTAATTTTCGTCTTAGAACTAAAAGCAAAAATTTGAGAGTATGTTCAATAGCGTGGAATGATATGTTGGTGTTATTCCCATGAAAGATTTCTTCATCCAAGGAATTTCATAGACGATAGATGATGAGAGAGACTTGTGGAGAGGTCGTAGTTGATTGATCTTTTAAATAAAAAAAATGAACAAAAGAAGTAAATTAAATTCATACTTGTACTTAAAAAATTTAAGCAAGCGGTGCCTTAAAGTCACGTTTTTGTTTACTTTTTTTCTTTTTAATTTATTTTTTAAACTATTTTAAGTGCAAAAAAATGATACTTTTAATTTTTTTATTTTATGAAAAAAGCGAAAATTACTCAAAGAAATAATTACTAAACGGTCCCTAATTAATTTTGGACTACTATAGGAAATTTAATCTATTTCAAATGCAATCTTGAAATGCTTAACCCGATCAAATACATTCTGATTCCCAGCAATGATTTGAAATACATGAATGCTTCTCCCTTGGTATTCTAATCGAGTTACACCCAACAATCACTATTGCTGGATGACCCTAGTCTACATATTTTGATCTTCTCCTTGTTCTCCTTTCCAAATAAACATGTAGTATCTTATTGTCGCCATCAGAGTTTGGTTGGAATACCAATTCATTGGAACAGAGCAGAGTCGTTCACAGATTTCTGTGGAACAGAGACGAATTTCATTTCTTTGAACCATCTTTTTTCTGTTTGATGTTTCTCAAAGCTGACTAAATTAGTTTCAGGTTTTGCTTTGCAAGCAACGGCTGAGGTGCTGTTTGTTTAGGGTTTCTCTTTCCATATATATATTTTTTTAATTTCTCAGTTTGCGAACCTGAAATACTATAAAAATAATATAAATCTGTTTTGTTCTCAGTTTTTGCCGGAATTCCTATATTTGTTTTACTCTTTCTGTTTTACAAGAACAAAAACTGGAAATTAAGAACAAAATCACTAAATAACGCGCCTAACTCATTTTCTTCTTCTTTTTTTTTTTTTTTTTTTTTTTTTTTTTTTTTGCCTTTTCCAAATCAGTAAACAAGAAATTTTCTGGTTGATGGTTTTCAAAACTGATTTCTTTGGTTTCGGGTTTAGCTTTAGGTCCATTACAAGCAAAGGCTAAAGTGCTGTTTATTTTAGTGTTTCTCTTCCCACATTCTGCCTACCCACCCACCCACCCAGTTTGAGAACCTGATATACAAGGAATATTTTGGAATTGTTCCGATATATCTGTTTCTGTTCCATATTTTTTGAGAATGGAAACCAAAATTTAAAAGGAAAAAATAAATGCCACCTAACTTGTTTTTTCTGTTTATTTCTAAAGTATTCAAGTGATAGTAATTTTTTTCCCTTCAGAAGGTTGCTTTTAGGGACAGACATTCTTCTTCGGGCACAAGAAGGGGTAACTACAACTATGATAGAAGCGACAGTCACAATGAAAGAGAAGGAAACTGGAATATGAGTTCGAAATCCAGAGCCACTGGTGGTCGGAAGTCGAGCCCAAGGCTCGACCGCCTAGCTGGCAGCGAGAGCCGAGCCGACAGGTCATCATCGTGGAACTCGTCTTATAGACACGACTCGATCCCTTCTTCTTACCAGTCCCAGAATGGTCCGATTCCATCACAGGGCGGTGACTCACCCAATATGGCTTACGGCATGTATACAGCTGTCGATTCTAGCGGAACTTCTTCTTCGAATAGGCCGTCGGTTGTGATGCTGTATCCATTTGACCATGGTGCTAACTACGGTTCACAGCCTGACCAACTTGAGTTTGGATCGCTGGGTCCTGTTGGGTTTTCGGGCGTGAATGAGCAACCTCAGACGAGTGAAGGTGGTGGTAATGGTGGTGGTGGTGGTGGTGGTAGTGGTAGAACGAGGAGAGCTTTTGACGAACATAGGTTTCACGGGGGCTCTGTGCACCGGTCTTTGCCAGATCAACCGTCTTCGCCTCATCATGAGAGGTAATTTTTTGCTTTTAAAGAATAGAATTAATCTTGTTATCCCATTTTCCATGATTTTGTGATAACTTGTTTCTTCTCATTAATTAAAGATATATAAGGGATTGAATATAAGGAATGTAATGAGTTAAAATGGAAGTAAAGAAAGTAAAGCTTTTTGAAGTTACTATTTGCTCCAACACATACAATGGATTTTAGGAATTAAAAAAAAAAATTAAAAAATTAAAAACGTTTTTAATATTTTTCTGCCATAGTTGACCAAAAAGAGTCCCCAGGTGGTGGTGTTTCTTGTATAGAAGTTCTTATAGAAATGGGAAAGTATAAGAAATTATACTTTCATACGGTAACTTAACTGAATTATGTGTGATGATCAATGAACTCCCTAGTTAGCCTGTTACCCAATGATTAGCATTTGTTTTTTTATGAAAGAATATAAGGATGGGTTTAATGTAAGGATTTTAAATGACTTCGTTGGTTGTTGAAATCCATTGGATCTTATCTGTTTAGATCATATGGTAGTTTTTGGTCTAAAGGTCAATTCTAACTTCTCATTTGATATCATTTTTTGGATGAGTAATTTTTACATTGCAATGAAAGCACTCAAATCATGTGCTTTGAAATCCATCCATCCAAACGGAGCCTAAGGTTCTTGGCATTTGATTTGCAAATTTAACTTCAAGAATGGAGTAAAAGTGCTTTGGTTTAGTTGAGTGTTTTTTTAGGTCGTCGTTGCATTGTCGAATATAAGCATTATAACCATTAATGTTTAGCATTCAAAAGTGATATTGCTTTCTGCCTGTTACGTTTCTCTTAGAAGTTAGATTTGAACAATTCTGTTCCCAATTTTTTGTTTCCGTTCCTTGAAAACTTTGGAGCATAAACAAAAATCTGGGACCAATTCTATTCATTCTAAGAATTTCGTCCTGAAATTTTAGGAGCACAACAGAAATACATTTTTTTGGTTGTCATATTTCTGTTTCTGCTCCCAATTTTCTGAGAACAAAACAGAACAGGGCCTTGATGGTTTCTATTCAAAAGCAGACAGCTAAATAGATACAAATTTTCTTTCATAATATTGCTTAGACCATTTGTGAATATGTTATTAATGCTTAATTCTATAATCCTTTACATAGCAGGAGGATTTGATTATTTCTGGATCAATGGAAGCTGATGATTTCCCACTTCTTGGGTTCTCAAACCCGATAAAACAGTAAAAGAGAAAACAAGATGACTTGGGAAACACAATCACGAGAATCATTTGAGGCCAGAACCCAGTGTCTTTGGAAATGTTTCTCATAAATGTTGGCTGGCTCTTAAATGGGCTATCTTTCCAAGAAACATTTCGCGGTGGGAAGATGAAAGAAGCAATTTGCGGTTAGTTAGGTTTTGTTCTTTCTTTCTTTTTTCTTTTTAAATTCTGGTAGGTATTACACATTGTAATTCTACTACTTAGATGTTCTTAAGAATCGGATTTAGCTTTTTTTTTTTTTGTTCAAATATAAATTTGTTGCTGTTAGGATTTGTATTTTGCAAATGTGTACTAGGGTTTAAAATAGTAACCTCATTTTTTTTTTGTGTACTATTTGTCTTTTTTTAAAACTATATGGCAGGATGTTGTGGATGGTGCAGCAATATCAATCAGTGGTCAAGATATTGGTGTTCTTTCTCTTCATGTATTTGTGTGGGGTTATTATATTGTGCCGTATTTTATTGGTGTTTCAGTTCCTAGGAAACTTGGAACGGAGAGAGAATTTTGGGGAAAATTTTGATGTTCTGGTCTTATATTTTGACATGACAAAAATTTTAATAGTAAATCTCAACTTTGGCCAAATTTTCAAATTTAGTTTTAAAATTTTAAAACAATTTTGGTCATGAATTCAGAATTTGAAATAGGGGATTTTGTTAGAGATTTTAGGAACTACCAAACCTTATTTTTGATATTTTTGATTAAAAAGTATTTTCGATTATGAAAAATATAGATTTTTCATAATCTAAAATATTGAAGCTTTAGCAGATTTTCAGATTTCAAGACATTTTTTTTGCAAAACCATTATATATATAAGTGTGTATTTTTTCAATTTAGATTATAAAAGCATTTTATTTTATAAAAATAAGTTTTTCGGAAATGGAGTTTGAAATAAAAATATAAATTTTTTGAAAACAGAATTTTTAATATTAAGTCCTCCGAAATAATGTAAACTATTAGGACTTCCAATTGTCGAAAATAATTTGTCCTTGAAGATTTTTTTAGAAAACAGTCCCCATTCTTTGACCAATGATTTTTCCTAATTTATATAATATGTTATGTTGGTGTATAAAAATGATACACACTTCGACTATGGTCCAGTTTGATGATAAATGGGTCATCTTGTTAAGGTGGAGTCGTCGGTTGAAAATTCTTCACGTGAACTGTGCTGGGCCCTGAGAGAGCTGATTTGTTATGCCCAAAGTTCTGCCCTTCGGGGGCGGTACTTGCAGAAGGCTCAGATCGGGATTTGTCCCAGTGAAGTCCTTCCGGCATAATAATCAGTGCTCAAAGAAAAAATGTATAGTAATGCGTTAAGTAACCAAGTGAATTCAATGCATGTGTGTAATAAAACGTACCACGGGCTTGCATAGCCCCTGGTGTATATAAGAGTTGAAGATGATTAGTCGGGTCTAAACACGATTAATTAGTTGAAACCTTGTGTTTACTAGATAATTCGAGCCGTTTAGGAGATAATCGTTGGGTTGGATTTTTGGGCCCATTTGGCAAAGCTCGCGAGCCTCTGCCAAGCCTACGATGGTGACATGGTGTAGACGAGTAGATATCTTTGGAGTCCTGGAAAAGAAACGAGTTGGAATAGGGAGCCGGTCGAGGTGAATGGCTGAGTTCCGAAAGTTGGCCGTCTAGGGCACGGCGCAAAGCTCAGAGCAGCATGTCCTTGCGGAGCTCCTCGCTTTTCCCTAGGTGCAAATGAGATTCCAGGGAAGAGCCGTGGTCGGCGTATGCTCTAGCGTGGCGTTGTGAATTTGGGAATGCGTCTCTGTCATTACGAGGACAGACACATGGCTGGGTCTCAGGTGTTGACTCAGTGGTGTCCAAAAATACTCTCATCAATAACCATCTTCCGAACTTAAAGAATATATCTGGTACACAAATATTTGGAAGTCAAAACATGAGCGATTTCGAAGTAAAATGAATTTCCAAAACTCCTGGTGGCCTAGCACACCATTTAACCCTATGCTAGGTGGCGACTTCGTTTTTAACACAAAATCTCGGCCCAATAAGCTTTTCAAAACCGACGCCTAGAAAAACCCTTGAAAAATCATTTTAAAAAATGAACGGAGTTAGAGGACTTAGAGAATGAGGAATGAAACTTGTTTCCTCTTCTTCTCGATCTCTACTTTTTCCGCTATCAAAATCCGAGGTGCGTCACCATCGGTAGCCTTGCCACCGCTAAAAGCTTTTGACGTTTTTCACCCCTAAAGTTCATCAAATCGAGGATAGGGAGGGGACATGGCAACAATCCCTTATTATCAAGAGATTTTTATTAAATTGTATTTTTACTCCTTGAACATTTATAACAATACAAATAGTAGTGCGAATGTTCACGCTGATAATCTAAATTAAATTTAGTACAAATTATTATTTCGAAAAAGTGTGAAGATTGACAACGGTTTACAGAAGTGTGAATGTTCACACTAATACTTCTATTAAATCTAATGCGGTACAAGTTACTATTTCGTTATAATGTGAACATTTACAATAGCACAAATAGTAATGTGAATGTTCAATATTTGTACTAATATGAATGTTCACTCTACTTTGAAACAAAAACTCTTAAAGCATCAGACTTAATAATGAACTTTAATAATACTATTGTACTAATATGAATGTTTACATCACTTTGAAATAATAATTCTTACAACAGTATATGTGAACGTTGACATTATTGTTACTCACATGTGAACATTCACACTCCTATGATTTGAACATTCAAAAATCAATATTTTTTTTTTCTTCAAAATATAGAATATGTATATTCAAAATGAAAAGTATAAATTGTATAAAATGAGATTTTTTTTTTTACACATTAGAAACGTTTATAATTTTGATTTCTTTAGACATGATTTTGTTCCATGATAAATGCTTTCCATTTTTATTTATATGATTATAGATTTTGTAGAATGACATGATGGGGGTATTTTTGGGCACCACTGAGTCCACACCTGGGACCCAACCACGTGTCCGTCCTTGTAGTGACATTGAA
The DNA here is from genome assembly GCA_016647705.1 of Eucommia ulmoides. Classification (NCBI taxonomy): domain Eukaryota; kingdom Viridiplantae; phylum Streptophyta; class Magnoliopsida; order Garryales; family Eucommiaceae; genus Eucommia; species Eucommia ulmoides. The sequence continues at coordinate 31,793,669 of CM028341.1, read as the reverse complement.
GCATTCTGGAATCCACAATGCTACGCTGGAGCATATGCCAACCACGGATCTCTGGAATCTCATTTGCACCTTGGAAGGAGTGAGGAGCCCCGTAGGAACGTGCCGCTCTGAGCTCTACGCCGTGCCCTAGACGGCAAATTTCAGAGACTTAGTCGTTCACCTCGACCAGCTCTCTATTCTAGCTCATTTCTTCTCCAAGACTCCACGAATTCCACTCTTCTCCACCAGGTCAACATTGTAGGCCTGACAAAGGCCCACGGGCTTCGCTTAATGGGCCCAAAAGCCTAAACCCAACGATTATCTCCTAAACGTCCCGAATTATCGGCTAAACACAAGGTTTCAACTAATTAATCGTGTTTAGGCCCTACTAATCATCTCTAACTCCTATATATACCAAGGGTTATGCAAGCCCGAGGCACGCTTTATTACTCGCATGCATTGAGTTCACTTGCTTACGTAACACATTACTATACATTTTCTCTCTAAGCACTGATTACCACGTAGGAGGAGTTTCTCCGGGACAAATCTCGATCTTAGCCTTCTGCAAGTACCACCCCATGAAGAGCAGGACTCTAGGTACAGCAGGTCAGCCCTTCTAGAGCCCAACATAGCTCACGTGAAGAATTCTCAACCGACGACTCCACCTTAGCAAGATGATCCACTTGTCATCCAATTAGACCATACTCGAGGTGTGTACCATTTTTATACACTAATAGTTATGTTTGCGAAGGTTTTACGCACCCCAAGACATCCGTCTGTAAACAATACATTGGTCTAAATAGATATTCTCTGTTAAACAGTATCCAATAAGTTTTATTTGATTTACTTAACAAGAATAATCCCCATTTTTAAAGTTTTTCCTTTAATATGGTATTTTACATGATGTAATGATAAACAAGTAAATACTACAACTAATACTAGTCAGTGACATCCAATAACAATTTATACACACAGAAATATATATGTGTAAGCTATATGAAATGCAGACTAAAACTAATTTATTTGAATATGCAACCGAACCCGCACGTGGGTTGCCTATGTATCTCGGATTAATGAGAATTAGGTCTTTACGTAGTTCGTTTGTGTTAGGTTAAAGGATATGGTTTATGTTATTAAAGGTGTGACGGGTTGCCGTACTTTGGATGGTTACCAAAGATCAGGTCAAACGTTGTTCATCCTTATTAAATTGAAAGTTGGGTTGGTTTTAGTTGTGAATAATCTGAATCACAACCTTAGCTAGTTATTATTAATTATTTTTAAAGTTGTGAACAACCTGAATTACAACCTTAATTATGTTTATTATTAATCGGTTTTTAAGTTGTGAACCACCTGAATCACAACATGACATCTACATAACCTCTTTGATTTTATCAAGAACATCTTAACCAAACTCTTTTATTTTGGTTAGTTAGTGTTTGTGTAAGTTGTTAGTTAAAAAATGAAAAAAAAAATACCATATATTTATGTCAGTCCTACTCGTAACTAAGGAAAACGAGAAGGTTTTTGAAGAAGAATCACACATATCCCCAAAGGAATAGAGACCATCCTTTTATCCCGAGCTTAGCCACAAGGGTATGTCGGTGTAGTGTTTATATATATATATATATATATATATAGGTGCTAGTCCATAAGCCAACCTAGCTGTAATCTTGATGTTTAGCAGAAAGTAAATCCGGTTATTAATAGTTATATATATTTAGTATTAACAGTTAGTAAAGAGTCGGTTTAAAGTTCTTGTGAGAATTGTAAAGAGTATACACAACTTATGGTGTGATTGTTATTTTATTTGAATCCTCACATGTTCTTAACATGTTCTCGGATGATTTGGGTCCTTACATGTTCTTGATATGTTCTTGAGATTCATGGAATGATTTTGTATGATTTGAACAAAATTTGTTATTATAGCAATAATTAAGTATTTGTTTGGTTGTTACGACAAAAATTAAGTGTTTGTTTGGTTGTTTATGGGTTTTATGTGTTATGTACATGAAATTTAAGTGTATTAACTACATGATTATGCTATGTATAAGCAACATACACATGATTAAACCAAGAGCAAAAGGGGTTTTGAAGAAACATACCTACTTAGGGGATGTAGTCTTCCCTAAGTAATTACTTCCTTTTCCTCCTTGATCTTCTTGGTTGATCCTCGATTGGTGACTGTCGATCTCTTGAGTTCTTTCTCCTAGAACCGCAAGAACACCCTACCTAGGGGAAGCGGTTTTCCCTAAGTAGCTATCTCACTTTCCTCCTTAATCTCCTTGGCTTGACGTTGATTGATGATAATCTTCCTCTTGAGTTCTTGCTCCAAGAACCTCAAGAACACCTTTCAAGACCAGATTTCAGCAGAATAACGGTGTGTTATTCAAGAGAATTTCTTAAGAGGCCTAGGACCCGAGAGAGTTGCTCGACTTTAGAGTGAGAAGCTAGACCTTTAATACTTGAAAAAAAATTAGAACCAAGCACCCCTATTTATAGGCTAGGGGCCTGCAAATTTATATCTGCACAGGCTAAACCAACCTCTTCCTTGGGGGGTGTTTGGCCTATGGAACATGTTATCTTGTATTGATATTGTTTTGTGTTGAACGAATTTTGGGTGGGAGGAAAGATCTTCAAAGATTTGGTGATCAACACCAAATCTTTTGAAAGATTTGGTAATGAATGACAATCATTACCAATCATTAATTCTCCTCCAATCATATTGCTTGCACATGAGTGCATTAATGGATCGATGTGACATATCCGGTTCGCTTTAGGGGTTAAGTATCGATTTGTTTCATTATTTCAGTTTAGTTGCTATTAATGCTTTCTAAATGCAATGTATATAGTCTTGCAGTGTCACCCTTGCATTTAATGATCTTTGATAAGTCATTTATTGGTGAACACTCATCCAGTTGGTTTCAGATTGAAATGGGTGAACTTGCCGTGTAACCGACGATTGGTTTTCAAGTTCCTTAGTTACCTAATATATTTTGATGAAATATCTTGATACTTTGAAGCCCTTGCATGTCATCCCAATCATTTATTACTGTATGGGATGTTCATTTAATGCATTGGCTAGGTGGAAAACTAATTTGATTTGGTTTCGGTAATAGGTAGTCATAATTCAAGGTTTTCGGTTATACCTAAGATATTTTGCTCAAAATATCTAGATACCTTCAGTGTAGTCTATCCATGTTATCCCAAGAATTTAATGCTTGATGGTGATAGGTGTAATTTACCTATCTATTTCCAAACTAAACTTGTTAGTTTTCGAGTATGTTTATTACGTTTTAATACGTTTTTATTTGTTTTTGTATAAATTAGGTGTGTAGGGTAAAAAGGCATGAAAATGGATCATACACGATCAAACCGGATCAAGAACAGTGGAAGAACGGTGGAAAAAGAGCAAAGAGGTTGAAATTCAGAACCTGCAGCCCACCGCCGCGGCAGTTAAGATGCAGAGAAGGCCCTAAAGTTGTTGAAAACCCACTGCCACAACGGTGAAACAACAGAACGAGTCTGCACCCACCGCCGCATCCACCACCGAGGCCATGACCAAACTGATATACCCACCTCCGCGACGGTTACTCTGTACACAGTTTTAGATATTTTGAGTCCTATATCTTCTTCTTTCCTCTCCTTTCTAAAAAAAAGAGATCTCCTAGGGTTAGAATAGGGTTGGGAGGTTTTTGGGGAATGCTCAACCAAATCCGAAAGAGAAGAACACGTTACGAAGAAGGAGAAGTGATCTTGGAACGCTTTTAGCGTCAAATCTTCGGATAACGGCTAGTTCTCTTCGTTTATTTCTTTATTTCTTAACTTCGGTTTATGGTTTGAGCATGTTTAGCTCGTTTATCATTATATATACGGTTATGGCCATTAGCTAAACGAATATTGTCTATGGATTAATAATATTTATGAATATGTAGTTTTGAAATCGGTGTTTCGTTAATGGTTGTTCTTCATTATTTGATTGTGTTTTCCATTTATCCTTATTTATTATACTTGTTATGATATACTGAGAATACGAGATTTGACACTCAGGAAAGGTAACCCCGGATTCAGACTAGGATTTAAACACAACGCGATGATCTAATAACTTGGGAGAGAGTTAGAAAATATGCAATCAATGACATTGGAGCATGATTCATGTGACTATGTGTTCTAAAAAATACTAGAGGGGGACTTCGGCGTTAACGCGAAGTCACATATTCATTAACTTGTCACTCGGGAGAGGGAGTGAATGAGTTTACAATACAGAGATTGTCAGATAAGTCGAACACCGTTAACGTAAACTAAACAAGATCAAACACATTTGAGTAAATGAAGTTAATCCCTAGATAATCCATTCCCTTAAATGTCTCAAAATAGTAATATAGTTTAACTAGATAAATTAGTATTTTGGTATTAGTATTAATTAATTATAAACACATTTTTTACCGCCTAAAGAAAGTTAGGTTATGACAATCGCGGTACTCGATAATAATATCAACCAAGCCCTGTGGAAACGATAACCTTACTCTTCCCACTCTACTAAAACTTGACCCGTACATTTGCGATGAAAGTGGCGACGTAATATTCCGCCACCAAGTTTTTGGCGTCGTTGCTGGGGATTATTTAGATTATTGTTGATATTGTGAGTAAATGACCTGATTTTAATTTAGACATTTTTTTTAAAATTATTTCTTTGTAGTTTTTGTTTTTGTTTTCTTGTAGAGTGCTAGATGATGTTAGATCAACAAGTGATTTTGCATTTCTTTCAACGGGATTCTGAGCTATTTTATAGTGCTTGGGATCGATACAAGGCATTGCTATTCCGGTTTTCGAACCATCATTTTCCGAGGGAATGTCAACTACTGAACTTCCTCGATGAGTTATTAGCTGCAACCAGAACATGGGTTGAAAGAGAAAATGGTACCACCTCTTTCGGTCAACTAACTGTGGATGAAGCTTATTGGTTGTTGGAAGACATGGCCGAGTATGATTTTCACTGTTGGGATTATTCAACGGGCTACCAAAACTTGAGGGATAGTTCTACTTTTTTGGAGCCATGCATTGACATACCGGACCAATATGTTGAGTCTTCCCCCGCCTTGAAAAAAATATTCGTTGATTTTATTGGAGAGACTCAATCTTTTTGGAGGGAAACAAATGACAGGATCAATGAGCACGTGGATCGTCTCGACAATATTGAGACGGTCTGCACCAAAATTGATGAGATCGTAAAGTCCTTGGAGACTCAAATCGGTCAGCTAATCTGCTTTATTGAGGCCGAGTCAAACGTGGTGGCGCTGAGAGATACAAATGCCACATTCATCGAAAGCCACCACGAGGAATCGAAAATGAGTATAAGGAGCTTGGGAGCATTCACATATGATTATTCGAATGAGCTGAGAACCCAAGCATGGATCGATGATTGTGATTCGTCAGTATTGGAGATCCAAAATGTTATGTCACCATCGATCCCAAACGATCACGTCTACGAGGATCCGATGTGGCTCACTTATCCTTCACCGCTATTAGCAACATTCTACCATGCCCACCAAGTACATGAGCCGGTGGAGAATCTTGTTGAAAGCTCAAGCCATATAATGCCAAATCTCCCGAAGCTTGAGGGCGTAAACAATCAAGACCCATATGTAGTGTTATATGACACTTACTATGGGCGGAAGCCACTCTTTAACGAGTCGTTCTCCGTGTCGGGCTGAGGACAATAAATCACGCGCTTCTTAGGAGGCAACCCAAGGAAGAAAATAAATTAAATCCATCTCCACTGACTTGATTCAGAGGCGAGATTCTCTCGTCTCCCAGGTACGTGTTCTAAACTTCCTTCGTCATTATGTTTTAATTTCAAATGTTGAGATTGATGATTAGGTCGCTGAGAACATTATCCGTTTTAAGTTTGGCGGTGATGTGTAGGATGTTAGTATATTTTATTATTTTACCGTATTGCATGTTAGTTTAGTGTAGAATGTTTAGGTTAGTTTTAGTTATGTGCTGAGTTTTGACTTCATTTGGGCCATTACCTGATAATGAGTCTGTCCCCTGATTGTTTATTCAGGTTGAGCTTAAAGCTCATTCATGTGTGTTCTGTATGCTTGACGTATCGTTTTAGTAAAAGTTATTGTAGATCCTAAATGTATGAGCACATAAACTCAATGTATAACTGTCTAATTGATTTGAAAACGATTATCCGTTAGCGTGGAAGTGAGAAGGCCTATGGAAACTGAGCCGGGTGTGAGTCGTGAGTTTCTGGATGATGAACCAAGAACTAGTGTGGAGGAGGACGTTGAAGCAAAGGCCGATGAAGGAAAGGAGAAGCTGAGTGAAGACGTGAATGGGAGTAGTAATAAGGAGAAAGTCAAGGAGAGACGAGAAGATGAAAAGGTGATACCGGGAAGAGTCACATTTTCAGAGAATCCACCGATTCTGGTAACACTATTTCCATATCCTCAAAGGTTCCAAAAGAGGAAGTTGGATGTTCAATTCGAAAAATTTCTTAAAATCTTCAAGAAAATCCACATCAACATACCTTTTGCGGATGCATTGGAATAAATGCCCAACTATGGCAACTTCTTGAAGGATATCATGACAAAGAAGCGAAAGTTGGAGGATTATAAAACGGTGAAGCTAACTGAAAAGTGTAGTGCAATACTACAAAAGAAGTTGCCTACCAAATTAAAGGATCCGGGTAGTTTCACGATTCCGTGTACTATCGGGAAATCTCATTTCGATAAGGCACTTTGTGATCTAGGGGCAAGTATCAATTTGATGCCTTCTTCCGTTTATCGGAAGTTAGGACTTGGAAGTGCAAAGCCTACGACGATCTCTCTTCAAATGGCGGATCGTTCACTAACCTATCCGAAGGGGATCATTGAGGATGTGCTTGTGAAAGTTGACAAATTTATATTCCTGATGGATTTCGTGGTTCTTGAAATGGAGGAAGACATAGAGATCCCGATCATCCTTGGAAGACCTGTTCTTGCAATGGAAAAGACCTTAATAGATGTGTGCATAATGGCAATTTGACCTTAAGAGTGAATGATGAAGAAATAAGGTTCAACATTTTTAACACTATGAACTTTCTGGATGAATCTCCCAATTGCAATCGAGTTGATGTTGTGGACTCTTGCGTGCGGGAGTTCTTTCTTGCAAACATGGATATGGATTCCTTAGAGAGCATTCTCACAAGTTCCTTATCTATGGAGGATCTTGGTGAGGAAGGCTCTACCACGGACCTTGATGTTGTGGAATACGTGCTAGTTCTTGACACTCAACTGAAAGACGTAGATTGTCCTATTCATGTGACGGAGATTGAAGAAGTTGAAGACTCTCCAGAGAAATCAAATTCACCTCACGGTGGGTTATTACTCAAGCAATTACCGGAACACCTTCAGTATATCTTTTTGGGAGAGAATTTGACCGATCCCATTATAATTTCATCAACTCTGACGAAAGAAGAGGAGAGTAAGTTGCTGAGAATCTTGAAGAGGCACCGATTCGCTTTTGCTTGGTCTATTTCGGATATCAAGAGAATTAGTCCGTCGGTGTGCATGCATAAGATTTTGATGGAGGATACGTTTAAACCCTTTATTGAACATCAACGACGGCTAAATCCATCTATGAAGGAAGTGGTGAGAGCTGAGGTGTTGAAGCTATTAAATGCGGGGATTATATACGCTATATCCAATAGGGAGTGGGTGAGCCCGGTGCAAGTGGTGCCAAAGAAAGGAGGCATGACGGTAGTAAAGAATGAGAATGATGACCTTATTCTGACACGAACCATCACAGGATGGCGGATATGTATTGATTATAGAAGATTAAATAAGGCAACGAGGAAAGATCATTTTTCTCTTCCTTTCATTGACCAAATGCTAGATCGTTTAGCCGGTTATGAGTACTACTGCTTCCTTGATGGCTATTCTAGTTACAATCAAATAGCCATTGCACTGGAGGACCAAGAGAAGACGACTTTCACATGCCCGTATGGAACGTTTGCTTATCGACGTATGCCGTTTGGCCTTTGCAATGCACCGGCAACTTTCCAACGGTGTATGATGGCAATATTTTCTGATATGGTGAAGAAGAAAATGGAAATCTTTATGGATGACTTCTCAGTCTTTGGATCGTCATTTGATCATTGTCTCTACAATCTGGCGCTTGTTCTTGACCGATGTGAAGAGAAGAATTTGGTTCTAAATTGGGAGAAGTGCCACTTTATGGTTAAAGAGGGGATCGTCTTAGGTCATTGAGTCTCTTCCAAGGGGCTTGAGGTGGATCGATCACAGATAGAAATGATTGAGAAGCTTCCGCCACCAATAAATATGAGGAGTTCGTAGTTTCTTAGGGCATGCCGGCTTTTACCGGTGCTTTATTAAGGACTTCTCAAAGACGGTGAAGCCGTTATGTCACCTTCTTGAGAAAGATACTTTGTTTGAATTCAATGAAGCTTGTATGGAGGCGTTTAAGGCGATAAAGGAGAAGTTGATCTCGGCTCCAATAATGGTCGCTCCGGATTGGGAAATGCCATTTGAGATAATGTGCGATGTGAGTGACTATGCCGTTGGCGCGGTATTAGGCCAACGGAAGGACGATCTTCCGCTCGATCTATTATGCAAGCAAAACATTGAATGACGCCCAGGAGAATTACACCACAACCGAGAAAGAAATGCTAGCGGTGGTCTTTGCTTGTGATAAGTTCCGTTCATATATCATTGGGTCAAAAGTGATTGTCTACAAGGATCACGCAGCTATCCGGTACTTATTTTCAAAGAAAGATGCTAAGCCAAGGTTGATAAGGTGGATTATTTTATTACAAGAGTTTGATGCGAAGATAAGGGACAAAAAGGAGAGTGAGAATGTTGTTGCCGACCATTTGTCGAGGTTGATTCAAGAAGACGTTGGTGACGAGTCTAATATCACGGAAGTGTTCCCTGATGAACAACTCTTTTCCGTAGAAAATGCACTTCCGTGGTATGCTGACATTGTTAATTATCTTGCATGTGGCGTGTTACCACCTGACTTGACAGGAGCACAAAGGACGAAATTTCTTTTTGATGCTAAGTACTATATGTGGGACGAGCCGTTGCTATTCAAGAAATGTGTAGATCAGGTGATCCGGAGATGTGTTCCGGAAGAGAAAATGGCTAGTATTCTCTACCATTGCCATTCATCACCTTGTGGCGGCCATTTCGGTGCGACTCGGACAGTATCAAAAGTACTGCAATTAGGTTTTTACTGGCCCTCGTTGTTTAAAGATTCATATACGTTTGTAAAAACCTATGATAGATGTCAAAGGGTAGGTAACATATCAAGGAGGCATGAATTGCCACTAACGTCAATTCTTGAGCTTGAGTTGTTTGATGTGTGGGGATTGGATTTCATGGGGCCATTTCCGCCCTCATTTGGGAAGGAGTATATTCTGCTAGCGGTGGATTATGTGTCCAAATGGGTTGAGGCCATGGCAACACTTACTAATGATGCCAAAGTGGTGTTAAAGTTCCTTCAACATAATGTCATGACACGATTCGGGATACCTCGAGCCTTAATCAGTGATGAGGGGACCCACTTCTGTAACAAAATGCTCAATGCCTTGTTGGTAAAGTATGGAGTGAGGCATAAGGTGGCGCTACCATACCACCCACAGACAAACGGCCAAGCGGAAGTTTCAAACCGTGAGATCAAGCTAATTCTGAAAAAGACGGTTCATACAAATCGCAAGGATTGGGCGGTGAAGCTTGATGATGCTTTATGGGCGTATAGCACGGCTTTTAAGACACTGATCGGCATGTCTCCGTATCGATTGGTGTTTGGGAAAGCTTGCCATTTGCCCGTTGAATTAGAGCATTGTGCATTCTGGGCGATAAAGAAACTCAATTTTGACATAAAAGATTCTGGTGCGCAACGTCTCCTCCAATTAAATGAAATGGAGGAATTCCGGCACGAGGCTTATGAGAATTCTAAGCTCTACAAAGACAAAACGAAGAGGTGGCATGACAAAATGATAGTCCGGAGGGAGTTCAGTCCAGGCCAACAAGTCCTATTATTTAATTCAAGGCTGAGGCTCTTTCCCGGAAAGTTGAAGTCTCGGTGGTCTGGACCGTTCCGGATCAAGCATATCTATCCATTTGGAGCTATCGAGCTAGGAGCCGAAGACGAACGTACTTTTCGAGTCAACGGGGAGCGGATCAAGCATTACTTCAAGAATCAAGAGCGAGTTATGGAGAACATCTCCCTCGTTGAAGGATAAAGCCAGAATTCTTAAACGTCCATGCTAGGGACGTAAAACCAAGCAACATTTTTTTGACGTGATATCGAGGGTAACGAATATTCCCAACTTTTGTATAAATACCTTTTTGGAGATCGTATTGATCTCGTTATATTAATTTTTTGTGGTGAATTGATGAGGTTAGATGCTTAGGATTGATTTGCATGCTAAAACTAATTTGAGGATTGAAGAGGAAATAAGAGGTGTAGAGAAACAATGTGAAAACCTGAAGGAATCCAACTTAGGTCCACACTGGCAAAAATTTGCCTAAGCGGTAAACCCACCGCCTAGGCGAACATTGGACAAAAAGGCTGAGAAAACATTCTGGCGTAATGTTGCCCAAGCGGTAAAACCATCGCTTAGGCAATAATTGGACAGAAAAAGTCAGTATTTTTACACTGCCGAAACGTCGCCCAGGCGGTAAAACCATCGCCTAGGCAGAAAATTGAAGAAAAGATGAACCTTCACACTGGTGTAAAATCGCCCCAGCGGAAAAACCACCACCTAAGCGGATTTACACCAGAAAGTTTTTGAAAAGAAAAGGCGCTAATCCACCTAAGCGGTAAAACCATCGCCTAGGCGAATTTACGCGAACCCTGTTTTTAAAACGCACAGTCCACTTCGCAAACGACATTTCCCTCCTAAAAATTTCAAGAAACCTCTCAATCTCACCATCCCAAATTCTTTCCCTCTTTTAAAGATTCATTCTATAGTGCTAAAAACTTGGATCTTCATCAAGAATCTTCGTCCAAATGAGGAATTTCTCTGCCCATTTTCGAAAAATTAGGGTTCGAAGGGTGAAACAGTGCGAAATTGCCATTCTCCACTGTTTTGATCAAATTTTTCAACAAGTGTCAATGATCCTATTTTTCATTTAGTTGTTGAATTATTTTCTTCATTTGCTCATTTATTTCAACAAAACAGTGGATTTGATTGGAATCCTAAACCCCTTTTAACCCTAAATTGCGATTTTCATGTTATTTGGGATTGAGGAATGCTAAATGATAAACCCTATCATATTTTTGTGTTGATATACAATGTGAATCATGTAGTTTGCGCTACATTGCGACAAAAATATGATTTGGTTATGGTTAGTGGAATATATTGTGAGTTTTGTGTTGATTGGCTTTGGTTCGCTGACTAGGGTTTGAATTACTTGTTCTATTGTTATTCTTGTGGTTGGTGTGGTGATTTTAATTTTCAAGAAAAATGGCAGAACGCAGGGCTGCCAAGCACCCAAGAACAGACGAACCTCCGTCCTCTTTGGACTTCAATTCCCTTAAGTTTGTTTCTAAGCAGGTGGAGGATCGGTATAAAGAACATGAGAGTAAGCGGCCAGGCATCCGTCAAAGAGGATTTGGGCCTTTGAATGATCTTCCTGAAGAAATCAGAACTGTGATCGTACAAAGACGATGGCAACAGTTTTGTGCTCCACCTCCAACGGGAGAGTTGGCCCTTATTCGAGAATTTTATGCAAACATCGCAGAGGCCACAGGGTTTCAAACATGGGTCCGCAACATTCCCATCCTCTTCAGTGTCGATCACTTTAATGAATTTCTAGGATTGACGAGGCCTGAAGCTTCAAGGGATTTATCCGATGCCGCCTCACCGACAATGAGTGCGGTGATTCAAGCCTTGACGACAGGAAACGCACAGTGGGCCAACACATGGCAGGGCCAAGCAATCTTCAAGTCGTGGTTTCTAAAACCAATCCCAAAGATTTGGTTTTCATTTATCTGCGCCAATCTGTTCCCAATGACCCATGTGTCTGACGTGTCCAAGGAGAGAGCTTTCATGCTCTACGGCATCGATAGAGGGACGCCCGTAAACGTCGGCTGGCACATTTATTCTTCCATACTTCATGCTGCCAAGTCAAAAAAGGGTGCCCTTCCTTTTCCTTCCTTCCTCACCGCGCTCTTTCAATGAGCCGGAGTTCGAATCACGTCCACAAGCCCCTTTCCTCCTATGAAGCCACTTGATCTAGTAATAATTAACAGGTTATGGAAAGGCGGACAAGGTGAAGGAGAGGAGGGTCAAGAAGAGGAAGAAGCTGGTCCCTCTAAGCGACCAACGCCTACAACCAGCCGAGGCCAAATCACCCAAATCTTAAGAGATGTTCGTAGTCTCCAGTCCGACGTGAGTCAACTTTAAGATAATTTGGCCCAGATGGAGAACTACATGGAGTCCTACATCCAACAACAAGATCAAAACCAACGAGTCATATTCGAGCATCTTGGAATTGGCATGGCGCGTTATACGCTCGTGCCGCTTTCCAAGCCAGATGAGCCGCCACCGCCATCTCCTCCACAATGAACGGTAGAAGGTTAGACTTCTATGTCTTCCCTCCTAGGTATGTGTCCACCCCATTTTTAATACATATTTTTCTATTCTGCTATTGGGTTCGCTGCTTAGGCAGCGGGGACACTGCCTCGTTTAAGTTTTGGGGGAGTATGACATGCGATGCATGTAGTTTTTGTTTTTTGTCTTAAAGGGGACAAGAAGGATGAAATTTTTTTTATGTAAAGGGGACAAAAATTCTTTTTGTGTACAAATTTATATATTAATGCTAAAATTTTTGTAAATTTTGAAATTCTTTTTGTTATACATGTGTAATGTTTAGCTATCCATGTGTAAGGATAATTAGCATAGGTAATATTAGTTTGTAGAATTAGAATAGAATTGTTAATAAATTGAGTTGTATAAGCATGCTGAGTTTTTGAGTTCATCCGAACCATGTCCCGATGATGAAAATCACCCCTTAATTTGTGTTTTAAGGTCGGGGGTAATGCCATTCACGTGTGTTTTGTGTGCTTAGCATGTCGATTAAGTAAAAATTATTTTGATCCTAAAATCGCACGATTGCATAAACTCGTTGTATAATTAATTGAACGATTGGACATCGATTATTCAGTAATAAGTTCATGACAGAAATGAGAAATCTAGAACTTGACTGGGGGAGGCTTGAGGCGAAATTATAGGTAAGGTAATTCCGGAGGCATGATATAGGCCCTCATTTTTATCGCTTGAACCTTTTGAAACTAACATGAAAAGTTATTCCCTCGTTCTCCTGTCGAAGCCATAAAATTTTGTCACTTCTGAACTTGTTTCTATACTTTAACCAAGTAAATCTTTCAGAACCATTGTCGCTCGGAATAAAAGTGAAAATTGAGTGAAAACAAGTAGCATTTGGTTATGCTAACTTGAAGCGGCCAATCGGGATTTCAGTATTTTTGGTTAAGTATAAGAGTATTCACTTGTCAATCCTGTAGTTGTATCTAAAACACCCCTAAAATTGTATAAAATTGAATAAGTTTGGGGGTATTATTTCAACAAAAAAAAAAAAAAAAACCTATGTGAATATAATGTTTAAATTCGATTGTTTTGACAAGTGAATACAAGTTTACTAAATCCTGTTCAGGGTAATATCTTCAAAGATAAGGGAATCATGAGAGAGATTTAGCAACAAGCGTTTATACCTTGGGTATCGTTAAAATTATAACGAGTTTCTATTTCTACGATACCCTTGGCCGTTATCCAAAGCCTGACCAAGCCCTATTGATCTCGGTGAATGTCCGAACCTACATTAGTGGATAGTTGAGCCCAGTCAAGCATATGGTTTTCCTAAATGTTTTAACAAGTTTAAAGTCATGACCTTATTCATCGAATAATCCAATCCGGCGTTTGATTTGTTATATATCCAAGTTCTCACACACACACATTTCAATAGGATCTAAAATGATTTGAACTGATATTGAATGTTGAAATTCTGGAGCACCACGTGGTGTGTGTTATTCTTTAACTGGATCTGATTATGGGTTGTTGAGGGAAGAAAAGCATGGTTTCTTTGACGAAACTTGTATCTCACAGGTGTGTACTTCTTAATTGTTAATGATTACGTATCTGTAGTTTAGGATGTAGCTAATCAATGTAGTTAGTGTTATTTAGCATTAGGGTATTTTGCTCGAGGACTAGCAAAATTCCAAGTTTGGGGGTATTTGATAGGTGTAAAATACCTATCTAATTCTAAATCGAATTTGCCAGTTTTCGAGTACTTTATTGAAGTTTGAATATCGTTTTAACTGTTTTTATTAGTTAGGAGCAGGGAAGTAAACAATCGGCAAACCATGCGAAATGGTACAAAAAGGGGTAGCCAAAAAGATGAAAAGAGGAGGTTTCAAATAACAGAGCAATTCCGCCCAGGCGAAGTTTCCACCACCTTGACAGAAATTCAGCAGAAAGATGCAAAACTAAAGATTTGAAATCCGCCTAGGTGACGTTTCCACCGCCTAGGAAAAAATCCGTCAGAAGATTGCAAGGGCTGAAGTATTGAATCCACCTAGGTGAAGTTTCCACCGCCTAGGCGAAAATCCATCAGAATGCTGGATTGACTGAACTGCTGGATTGAGTTGCACTGCTGTAAATCTGCCGAGGCAAAGTAGCTACCGCCTAGGCAGAATTCCGTCAGAAAGATAAGGAGCCAAGAAGTTATTCCTCTGCCTAAGCGAAGATTCTACCGCTTAGGCAGAATTCTAACCGACTTAAGCACCGCCTAAGCGAAGTTTCTACCGCTTAGGCAGAAATCGCAGAACAGGTCAAAATATCTGTTTAGATATTTTTGAACCCCTAAGCCTATAAATACCCCTTGGCCACGTCTGAAATTGGTTGTTGAAGAACCCTAACCCTAGTAAAGAGCTCTTAAGCTATATTTTGAAGATCAAGAAGGAGGTTCATCATTCGGATAAAGAAGGATAACTTGCGGATCGATCATTAGTGACAGTGAACCGTTTCACTTCCAAATTTGATCATTTCTTTTTTGTTTTATTCTTTGTAATCACTTTTTCATAGCTAAGAATGTTGAATCCCTCTTATTTTTCATGGTATATGGCTAAGATCTTGTAGTAGTAGTTAAATGTTACTTAGGAGTAGTCGAAATCATGTAACCGTTTAGTTGAGTGAATTTATGTTAGTATAACGTGTTGTTTGTCAAAATCCGATTGTGTTTATCGTTATTCTTGATATTATGCTTGTATTGATAAACCAAGAATACGGGGTTTGACACTCGGGAGAGGTAACCCCGGATTCAGGCTAGGATAAATACAACGTGATGTTCTAACGACCCGGGAGGGCATTAGAACGTATGCAACCCATGACGTTGGCTCAAAACTCACGCGACTTAGGGTCGTTAAGGCATTGAAGGGGACTTCTTCGTTGACACGAAGTCGTGTAATCCCTCGTTTTACACTCGGAAGAGGTAGCGGAGGAGTTATTGATACACAGGTTGTCGGATTAGATAAAAACCGTTATAGCTAACTAAATGAAATCGATTATGCATTATATGAAAGAGACTTATACCTAAGTAATTAGTGTAATTAAAACTAACTTTATAGTTGTCATTTATCTTAGTATAAGTAATTAGAAAATAAACAAAATTTGATTAGTCGAGATAATATGAAACTATTGAAATCGCAATAATCAACTGAATGACCTGCCCGTCCCAGTGGAACGATATCCGATCCTAAAAAGATCCATTATATTAAAACCAGACCTCGTATACTTGCGAGTAGTCCAACCACCGCGAGGAGGAAACATGTGTGAATCTGAGCGCGTAGCACACCTGTATCTGCTTTGCAGGTTTGGTGACCGCCTAGGCGAAGAAATAGGCGGTGGACTTGGAAATGTTTCTGTTGGGGTTTCCGCCTAGGTAGAGGAATTTCCCGCCTAGGTGGTGGGCTATCAGTAGCCTTTTGTCATTCTCAGCATCTTCATTGCCTAGGCGAAGGTCTGGACGCCTAGGCAGTGGGCTTCCTTCATATTTTTGCCTCCTTGCTTGTTTATTCACCATAACTTCGACTCGCCTTCAGTTCGATCTCATCGTTTTCACTCCAGTTTCCAATAGTTTTTCCCCACACACCTGATTTAATACAAAAAGATAAAAACTAATTAAAACATAATAAAATACTATATAAACGCTCGAAAACCAACTTAATTTGGTTTGAAAATACATAGGTAGATCACACCTATCACATGGATGATTGAACTTTTTCCAAACCTTTATTGCTAAATCTAAAGCACAATTTGAGTGAATCAAGTTAGCAGTTGCAAATGCTACTTGAAGTGAGCGGTTAGGTTTAGGGCGAACTTTTAATTGGTTTGGTATTCGAGTACTCACTTTTTATTTTTTTTTCTTTCGTTTAAACCACACCCGTGAAATTCTAATAATCGAATAAGTTTTGGGGTGTGGTACGTTAAAAAAAACAAAACCATATGTAAATATAGTTATATTTCCATTTTTATTGACAAGTAAGTACATCGGTCTTAAATGATTGTTCAAAGTTGTTTCCAATTTATATATAGGGGTTCGAGTGTGAAAGTACCAAGCATGTGCCTCGGGTATCTTCAAGTTAACGACGTTAACCTGTTTTCTATTTCCAATATACCCTTGGCCATTTTAAAAAACCGAACCAAGTCCTAATGATATTTTTGGATTTTCGAGCCTACATTAGTGGAGAATAGAACCCATGTCAGGTATATGGATTCCCTATACCTTTTTGGTTTTAGTCATGAGCTTATTTGGGGGATAATCCAATCCGATCGACGGATAGTTATATATTTGAGTTTTATCACACACACTTTAACAGGATCTAGAATGACGCTTACTATCATCAAATGTTGAAATTATAGAACACCACATGGTGTGTTTTATGCCTGAACTCGATAGGATTGGGGGCCGATGAGAAAAAATCGTTTGGCTGGTAGATGATATTCAAAACTTGCACATTATTGTTTTTAGTGTTTTTCATTTTTCGTTTTTAATTTCTAATTAGTTGTTATATTTTCTTGTATTGTCTGGGTGTTTTGCTCGAGGACTAGCAAAATTCCAAGTTTGGGAGTATTTGATAAATGTAATTTACCTATCTATTTCCAAATCAAATTTGTTAGTTTTCGAGTATGTTTATTACGTTTTATTTTGTTTTTATTTGTTTTTGTATAAATTAGGTGTGTGGGGGTGAAAAAGCATGAAAATAGATCATAAATGATCAAATCGGATCAAGAACGGTGGAAGAACGGTGGAAAAAGAGCAAAGCGACTAAAATTCAGAACCTGCAGCCCACCGCCGCGGCGATCAAGATGCAGAGAAGGCCCTAAAAATGCTAAAAATCCACTGCTGCAGCGATGAGATCCACCGCCTTGAATTAATGAGAATCAGGTCACATGTAGTCTAATATGTAAAGTAAATCTATACTACACTACAATACTATATTCCTAAAAGATGACATGCGGTCTATCTTATAGGACGTGGGGAGGATGACACTCGGTCAATCGGCTCCTGGCTGTGGGGAGGATGACACTCTGTCAATCGGCTCCTGGTTATGGGGAGGATAACACTCTGTCAATCGGCTCCTGGTTATGACCGTACCCAAAGGGTTCTCCTACATATCTCAAATTAATGAGAATCAGGTCACGTGTAGTTGTAACATGTAAAGTAAATCAAGATTGGGAAGAATGGTTTTGGGTTAGAGAAACCAAATCGAGGGTGTCTAACTAGTTTAAGACTGAGGTCGATGTTGCATCTAAATGTTGATTTTCGTGAGCTGGATTAACTGAACCCCATTAGGGTGCCTACATCTCTTAGACTTAACTGAGAATCAGGTCAAATGTAGTTCGGACATGATAAGTACATCAATATTTGGTAGCATAGGTTCTTGGTTAGGGAAACTGATTCTTGGGTCGTCATATCAATACAAGATTAAAAATAATTGAGAGAATTCACAATGGGCGAAAACCCTCGGGGAAAATCAACACCTAGTAGAGTTTCTTGGACACATCCTACCTGGGACTATTTGACAAGGACTAGAAAATTTCCAGGGAAAAATTTAACCACAGATAAAATGTGATACAATCATAGACTGGGGCTCTGTGATGCTTGTTCATTTTTCGGGATTATAGTTTTCAGTTGGTGATTGGTATTAGTCTTATATCAAGAAACTCTCTATCTATAGAGAAGATCTAATATAATGTGCCCCAACTCTAGCTGGGGTGACTCTTATCACAGAATCTCAAAGGGGAAACTAAATATAATATGCCCTAGCTCTAGCTGGGGCGAGTCCTATCACAGATTCTAAATGTAAAACCCAGATATAATGTGCCCCAGCTCTAGCTGGGGCGTGGGACTATCTCCTGAACATTCAAAGGATGTGGCGCATGGGTTGCCTCTATATCCTGAACTGAGCATGCCATTGTAATGTTTATTTTAGTCTGGAAAAACTCCATTGGGTTGTTTATGTATTATTGGTATTACTGTTTTGGATGGTGATCATCGGATGACCGAAACCCACCTAGTTTATCTTTACACCCTGATTTTCTAGGTTAGGAATCCAGTCGAAATGTAGTTCGGCCCTCGCTTTGCTATCTATGATTGTCAACTGTACAGCGAGCGTTTGTTACACGCTCGCGTATTGACTACTCACGAGTGTGCGAGGTCAAAGTTTTAGTATAATGTGATCTTGAAATATCGGGTATCATATCCACAGGGATTAGTTGTCATTATTATCATGTACCTTGTTTATCATGACCTAACTTTATCTAGGTTAAAAAGAAATGTATTTAATTAATTAATACTAATACTACTATAACCTAAATTATCTTTACTAATATAATGAGATGCTTTAGGGAAAAGAATTGTCTAGAGATTAACTTGGTTTACAAATACGTGTTCGATTCCGATTGATTTACGTTTACAGTGTTCGACCTATTTGACAATCGCAGTTCGTAAACTCTTCCGCCACCTTTCCCGAGTGTAAGATGAGGGATATAATGCGACTTTGCATCAACGAAGAAGTCCCCCTCAACGTCTTAACGATCCTAGGTCATGTGAGTCTCACCCCAACGTCATTGATTGCACACAATCCAACTCCCGACCGGGTCATTGGATCGTCGCGTTGTGTTTACCCTATCGACAATCTCAATTCTAAAACTCCCTCGCCACCTCTCCTAAGTGTAAGACGAGGGAGATAATGCAACTTCAAGCCAACGAAGAGGTCCCCCTCAACGTCTTAACGACCCTAGATAGCGTGTGTCTTGCCCTAACATTATCGATTAGCGTTATGTTTACCTTAGTCCAAATTCAGGGTTACCTCTCTCGAGTGTTAAACCCCATATTCTTTGAATATCATTCTAAGCATGATAAACAAACAATATGGCACACACAATCAAAATAGCAAAGAACAATCACTAAAGAAACACAACTCAAACAAAACTACGTTTTTATAAATAATATTAATCCCATACATAATCCATATTTAGCCTATGGCTATAGTTGTTTATACAATTGAAACAAAACTAAACATGCTCAAACAAATATCAAAGTTAAAAAATAAAAGGAAAAATGGATGAACTTAGCTGATATCCGAAGATTAGTCGCTAAAACCGTCCACCGATCGATTCTCCTTCTCCGCGTGGTAATCTTCTCATTTGGATTTGTTTGAGCACTCCCCATACTCTCTCTCTATTATAAACTAATCCCTAAAGGTCTCTAATGGCCGGAGAGAGCAAAGGAGAGGGGAGGACAGGATATTTATAAGGAAAATATCTAAACAGTGCAGAGGTCACCGCCGCGGCGGTGAGTAGGTTGATTGGCTGATTGCCTCAGCGGTGAAGAAAGCGGTGGATTAAGATGACATCCTGCATTTTCACCGCCTAGGCGATGGATGTTCAGCAAGAATAAGTCAGTCTCTGTATTTTCATCACCGCGACAGAGGTTTGGACGCTGTGGCGGCGGGCTTCTTTCAGAATCTTGCCGCCTTGATTGTTTTTCCACAATTCTTCGACTATTTTTTGGTTCTATCTCATCGTTTTCACTCCAGTTTCCTATCTTTTTTCTCCACACACCTGATTTATACAAAAAGTATAAAAACTAATTAAAACGTAATAAAATAAATATAAAAATACTCTAAAACTAACAAAATCGATTTGGAAATATGTAGGTAGATCACACCTATCATCAACCGTACCCATAAGAGATTCCTACGTACCTTAGTAATATAATAAGGATCAGGTCGATGCGCAGTTCGAGCACATGTATCCTTTGTTGTCTACTTAACAAAAGGATTGGTTTCTCAAGTAAGTCAAGGGACTTCTCGGGAGATACACCCTGATACAAGGCTAAGAGAATGTTGTAATGCAAACATCTCTCTAACTTCGACCGAACCCACTTAGGACTCCTGCATACCTTGGTGATCTACCAAGGACAAGTCGAAGCGTAGTCTGCTGGGGATGGAAGAATTTCATTTAAGGTGATGACCCAACCTATAAAGGTTTTACGTATCCTGGTATTTACCAAGACTCAGGTCAACATCTAATTCTTCCTTAATTGATTGAAGTTTAATATGGTTAAATCTGGATTGGTGGGCTATTTTTATATGTGGTATGGTTCAATTCCAATTGATTAGGGGATTTATTATTGAGCAACTCTGTGGTATTTTATTGTTTGTCATGATTCAATCTCAATTGGTGTGGGATTTTGTTAATGGTGACCAAACGAGGTTTCCTACGTATCTTGGTAATCTACCAAGAATCGGATCAGAACAGTAGTTCGGTAGCTATTGGTTTGTTAACCAAACCCAACAAGGGTTTCCTACATATCTTGGGTTTCGCTGGGAGTTAGGTTGACGCGTAGTTCCTAGTTAAGCATCCATTTATTGTTTGGTAAACATGGAAGGTGTATATGGATTTTCTCAGGAGAGTCAAAGGACTATTCCTAGAGATGTTCCCTGGTATAGGGCTGAAAGAGCGTCATAAAGATGATACCCCTCTCCCCTTTTTATTTCAACTGAACCCACTCGGGTTTCTTACGTACTTTGGTAATAAACCAAGAATCTGGTCAAAATGTAATTGGGTATTTTTAGTTGTCAACCAAACTTTGTAAAGGTTTCTTAGGTATCCCTATTTTCACAGGGAATCGAGTTGACGCCTAATTCAATGTGTATGAATAGTTTTATTTTAAAGGGCATGATCGAACCCGTATATGGATTGCCTAAGTATTAAAACACTATAAAAATACTCAAAAACTACCAAAATCGGCTTGGGAATAAATAGATAAATTACACCTATCACCTTTCACACTCACTTTCAAAATTTTACATTTTCAGAGGATTAGGGCAATTTAAGTCGGTCTCGAGGTCTTTGTTGGTTCTGCCCTTATCCTGACTACTTTGTTTGTTTGCCCGATATGGCTTATCGTTCTCTTCTAGTCTTGAATGTATTTAGTTATGCAAGGTTCTTCTTGTTTTTTTTTTTTTTTTTTTTTGTGCGTGTGTGTGTGTGTGTGTGTTTTTTTTTAAGGAGGTTTTTCTTGGTGTCTCGAAAGTGGTTAATGTCTAGATAAAGTGTTAGTTTATCTTAGTCAGTTTTCATTTTGTTCAGCTACCCGATCTTTCAAGAATTTTTGTGGATGGGTTTGGGCTCTAAGAATTTATCTTTCATTCTTCATTCGTAAGTCTGTGGGATGTTCCTTCCTTCATTCCGGTTTAAGGGAAGTCTTATGTAGTTCTTCAAGGTTACTTGGACATTTCCAGGTCGGAACATGTGTAGCGATTCCATAATCAGGTTTCTTAGGTTTTCCTCCTAAATTTTCATATTTTATTATCAATATCTCACCATCATTTGGTTTCTTTTAACTTATACTTTGGGTTATGTTCCAGTTAGATGTTAAAACTATTTTTTGCGTAGCCTTAGTTTTTTTCTTGTTGTGTTTAAGTTATGATAGACATGTCAACTGTCGAAAATTGGAAATAAAGATTAGAGTCAAACTTTAAGTCGATAATATTGTACTTTATAATAGTAGGGTTATGCCTTAGTCACTTATGGACATCATCTAAACACCAAAATTCCCTACTTGAAGTAAGCTTAGCAAAAAGCAAAAGGTAGATAGATAGCAAAATATGTTAGGTCCTACTACATCTGTACCCTTGCTTAGTTCATAATTCCATTGAAGTTGATTGCTCCATACTAAATGAGGTCCTCGATGTGGTTTAGCAGAGTGTGACATTGATCAGTATGATGACCTACTCCCCTGGAATGATACTCGCAGAAGGCGTTCGGGTTGAACTGTGGGGAATGCCAATTAGGTTAGTGGGGTGGAAGAGGTGTAATCAAGTTGTCCACGATGCATTGGTGGTATATCTGGGAGAGCGGAGCAGGAAGTAGAGTAAAGCTTCAACATTTCTGAGAGGCTTGAGGGTTGTCAAGATGAGGTGTGGGGATAAAAGCTTGTTGTTTGGGTTATAGCCATTTTTCAATGGTAGTCGGGTACAAGTTTCCTCTCCTTGACTGACTTCTAGGCATAGACTATCCTAGCTCCATAAGGGTTTAACCAATATTGCTGATTTAGTCCCACATATTGGATATCTTTCCCTAAGCTGGGTCCCGTGTAGGGATTTTTTCCTCAAGTCGTTGTGGTACTAGCGTTTCAATTATTAGTTCTATATAAGAGGCCTAGTCGTTTCCTAAGTCTCTTTCATCGTCAACATATCCTTTGTACTCGTCTTTCTACTTGATGGCAGTGTTGTCAACTTGTTTCATCGGGTTGGAATAGGTTACCCAGTAGGCTTTCTGGTAGTTTCCCGAGACAATCCATTCTCCGTGTGGGGGTTTAGTGTCATTTCTCTAGGCTCCTAGGTTACCAAAGTTATTCATGGGTGTCATTTCTGCTATAAAGCTGGGAGAATCGTCATGGTAGGTCCTAGGTGGGGATATAGGTTCATGCTTGATTTTCCCAAGAAGCGGTGTCGGGTTCTTTTTGCTTTTAAATTTCTTCGAGATAGCTACTGTCTCTTGCATCTCATTGTGATAACATGATGACAATCCCATCCTAATGTCTCTAGTACATGAGCTTTAGGATAGTTGTTTGACAAAGGGTATTTCTCAGATGTTTATTCTAAGATGATTTTTTTTTTTTTTGATCTTTTTCTTGATTTTTGGTTTATTTTGATATTTTATTTATTTATTTTTTAATTTAAAAAGCAAAGATATTGATGATTTTGTTAATGTGTGTTTTAATTGAATTATTATGAAGGCGATGGGCATTATTAGTTTGATGTTTTATGTTTAACGGTTTATTGGGTTAAGTGAAGTAAGGATTTTTGTTCTTTCCTGCAACTTGCTCTATATTCAAATTTTTACAGACGCTTTTTGGTGCTGAGTAGGATAGCAATGCGTTGGTTAGAACAAGAATTCTCAAACAGATTATTATGCCCCTACTTGTCCTAAACGTTTTGTTATAAAACCTAAGTACAACAATAACGTGAATAACTATACATAATTTAAAAAAAAATGACATATCTCTCCAAAAATAAGTGTTTTAAGTAGAACATGGTTTTGGTTATCCACTATCCTAGGCTTACTATATGTGATTTTGGTTTTTCTTCTAGCGCATCCTAAACATTGCTCATTTCCCAAACCTTCAAACCTCTGGCATCCTCCTCGGGGAAACTTCCACTTTTGGTTGGTGGTCTAAGTGAGAAGAGGTTCGTAGCCGAGTCTCGGGGGATGCAACCCCCAGCCTTGCTCCTACTAACTTTTCTTTCTAACTTAAGGGTTTTCAAGGCTTAGATCAGTTCGATAAAACCACCGATGAAAGCCCCTACTGCCGGCCTCTTTATCCCTAAGGGGGTTACGACTTGGGTTTTCATCACAATATGCAATAGAAAGTGATTGCTCGTGCGTTGGAGAGAGTATACAGTAATATAAATGCAAAAATGTAAAGACAATATTTATATGCGGTAATATAAAAACAATAAATGTAAATGCAGTAAATAAACACAGTAGACATGTATGCATGCTGATATATACACATGAAATGAAATGCTTAATATTGTTTTGTTATTATTATTGTTATTGACGTTACTGTTATGTTTTTGGTAGGGAATTGTTTATGTTTGAAAATAAAAACATAATGCTTGGATGTTATTACATAGTGAATATGGATTTAGATTCCAACTAGGCCTAACTCTCTTATGAAGTCCCCAGCGGAGTTGCCAGCTGAGACACCCCGGATTTCAATAGTGCAAAAAGTAGAGAATTGTGAAGATGATGGAAACAAGTTTCATCCCTTCCTCTCTAAGTCATCCAAATCCATTCATTTTTTAAAATGGTTTTTCAAGGGCTTTTCTCGGCGTCGGTTTTGAAAAACTTCTTGAGCCGAGATTTTTGTTAAAAATCGAAGTCGCCACCTAGCATAGGGTTAAATGGTGTGCTAGGTCACCAGGATTTTAGAAATTTATTTTTCCTTTTGAAATGGCTCATGTTTTGACTTCCATAGGTCTATGTACTAGAGATATTCTTTAAGTTCGGGAGTCGATTATGCTTAGGAAAGGTATTAGACACCCCAAGACACCCGTCCAAAGACAGTACCTCAGTCTAAATAGATATTAAACACTATCCAAGCAGTTTTCTTTATTACTTAAACAAGAATATTTCCTTTTTAAAAAGTTTTTGTTCGTTTATGTATTTTTTACATGATTTAATGGAAAACAGGTAAATACTACAACTACTTCTAATTAGCTACACCTAATAACAGTTTATACACAGATAGATGTAAATATGCATGTTATACTAAATGAAATGAAAAGTAAGACTAAATGGTTTGGATATACGACCGAACCCGCAAGTGGGTTGCCTATGTATCTCGAATAAAAATCAGGTCATCACATAGTTCGTTCTTGTTGATCCCCAGGTTTTGATGAAAAATTGAAGGTTGATATTTTCTTGTGGAACTAATGAGTTTGTTGAGCATTTCAGAGAAAGAGTTTCATTAAAGATTGTATCATGAATAAAATATCAAGGGTGCAAAGATGAACATCGAAGAAATTAAGAGTGCTGAAGATCCTGAAGAAATTAGGTAAAAACAATTCAATACTCTTATACTCATAATGAAACCCGAATTAAGATCACACACGACACTATTACATGAGTTATATTTTTATGTATCTGATTTGATGAATTTTAGGATCCTAATTAGTATTTAAATATGTGCTCCTATGTGAAATTGAAAAATGAAAATTGACCTAAGTGAAAATCATGTTTAAAGTTGAAGTTTAGGATCAATTCAGCCAACCAAGAAAAGAAATCGATTAACTGAATCAAACGTTTGATTTTAGAGCAAAAATTGGTGATGGAATTGACCAACCAGCATCAATCAATTAATTGATTGAATCAATGAGTTTTTCTGAGCTAAATTGGACTACCCTATAACAATCGGTCAACTGATTGGGAAGCAATCGATCAACTGATTGGGTTTAAGGTTTTGATAGGGTGAGGCTTTGAAGCTATCAGTCAACCAACTAGTAAAAATTGGTCAAGCGATTAGAATTGAGTTTTGGCTTGGTTTCAGGGCTTTATCGATCGGTTAACCGATTGAGCTTGTGCACATGTTCGTATTTTGGCTATAACGTTCTCATCAGAACTTCAATTGAAGTGATTCAAGGTGATATGGAAATCTTAGAAAGAGAGCTACAACTTTCATGTTTTGGGTTTTTTCAAAAGTATATTGTATCATGGTCAAAATTGTATTTGAAGTTGTTGCATGATAGGTTGAATTTATCTATCTATTCCAAGACGAATTTGATAGTTTCGAGTATTCTTGTAATGTTTTAATTTGTTTCTCTTTGTTTTTATTTGTTTTTGTTCAAAGCAGGGTTAGGAGCGCAAACGGTTGAAAATCGACCAAATCGGTAGTAAGTCGGTGGAGAAACGTTGAAAAAGATCCAAGAATAAGCAAGAAGCCTTACCACTGCAGTGGTGAAAAGTCAGTAAACTCTCTGCCCAGCCACCGCTACAACGATGGCCCTCATCGCTGCAACGATGAGCCTACTAACATCCCACCGCTACAGCGCCGAAACCCCAACTGTAAAGTTTTGTTTAGATATTTTGTTAGATATTTTGGTCTTTTTTCCCTTATCCCTTGATTTTCAGCACATTGAGAATACATTTGGAACACTTTGGGGTGTTTTTGAGAGCTCTCAACCAACCAAAGAGGAGGAACACAATTGGAGAAGAGGAAACAAGATCAGAACGATTTTTACAGATATTATCCTTCAGATAACGACTATTCTTCTTTATTTCTCTCTTTATTCTTAACTCGTTTTTGGTTGTTTGATCATGCATATATTGATTATTGTTGAATATTTGGCTATGGCCAAGAGCAAACGTTGATTATCTATGGGATTGATGTAGTTTACTAATATATGTTGTTTGAGTAAATTGTGTTTCATTAACGGTTGTTCATCTCTATTCAACTGTGTTTACCATTTTATTACTTATATTATATGCTTGTTATGGTATTTTGATTGGTTTGAGAATACAAGGTTTGACACTTAGGAAAGGTGACCCCGGATTCAGACTAGGGTTTAAACACAACGTGACGATCTAATGACTCGGGAGAGTATTAGAAAGTAATCAATCTGTGAGGTTGGGGCTCATGTGATCAGTGTCGTTTAGATGCTAGATAGGGATATTGGTGTTGACGCGAAGACGCATATTCATTCATTTTACACTCGGGAGAGGTAGTGAGTGAGTTTTCGATACCTAGATTGTCGGATAGTTTGAATACCGTTAATGTCAACTAGATTGGATCAAACACGTATAAGTAAACGAAGTTAATCCCTAGATAATCTATTCTAATATACTAAGTATTATAGTTTAATTAGTTATAATTTTAGTTTAGCTTATCGTATAACAAAACCTCTAATTTTAATCGCCTAAATAAAGTTTGGTTATGATAATCGCGGTACTTAGCGACAATTTAATCCAATCCCTGTGGATACGACAACCCGACTCTCTCTATTCTATTAAAACTTGACCCGTACACTTGCAGTAAAAGTAGCGATGTAATATTCCTCTACCATTGCAACTGCAATCACAATCAGTCAACAGACCACAAGGATCAGTCAACTGACTGTTTCAGTTGAGATTTCGAGGGACTTGATCTCTTGGTCAAACACTTGCCATTTTTTATGATTCCAAGGGAGAGATTTGGGAGATTTGAAACTATTAAAGATATGGTTATGTTGGCCCAGTGGAATACCTAAGAGGGGGAGTGAAATGGGTAATTAAAAATTATCAGAATAAAATACTTAATAAATCAAATAATTAATTTTAATCTTAAATTAATTATTATCTTTATATCTCAGTGAAATTATATAATCAACTAGGTGCACATCAAACAATAATAATAATCAAATTAAAGATTATAGCATACCAGAGATATATACTGGTTCACCAAGCTACTCTTGACTAATTCAGTCCCCCGAGCCCCACGGAGAGTCGTACACACTAGTACTCAAGATCCCTTTAAAGGCAGGAACCAAACCCTCACAACTATTCTTTTACAGGCTCAGAATCAACCTTTACAAGATCCTTTTCATAGGCTAAGGAAGAATCTCTACTTTTCACAGGATTGAACCGTTACAAAATTCACTCAAACTTAATTCTATCTAGGAAGAATTACTACCTCAATCTCTTTACAAGAAGTGACTGAAAATCGGCTACCTTTTGATTAAATACCCTCAACAGTATTTAATCTATCACACTACTCACCAATACAAATTGATAAGCAAATAATCTCACTTGGCGTTTCTACCACCCCAGATAAATTAAAACTCAATTAATATCCCAAATCTAGTGATAGAAAAGTGTGAGATTGAAAATATGATTTTAAACAAAATATGGGTAGCAAATAATTTAGCACGTAATCAGATTTAAGAAATTATTATAAAATATTTTCTTCAATAAAGAATAAAAAATAATTTCTAAAGATCAATTTCTAAAAATTAAACAAGCAATGCACAATAGAAAGTAATTGGAAAGATCTCACCCGAAATCCACCGAAAAAATAAAAAGAATGTAGTTACTTCATATCCAGTAGCAGTAGTGATTAATAGAAAATGCTTCTTAAGATCGTCTCTTAGAATAGCTCTCACAAAATCTCAGAATGATATTTCTTAGAACAGTTCAATATAATCCCTTAATCACTCTTACTTCTTAATCATATATGAAAAACGCAGGTCTATATATATGAGATATAAATTACCTCTCTAACGGCTAGTTCCCATGTGTCATGACATTTAAATGCTCTCTTAGACCCCTTATATCATTATAACTTCATTTTGGTTCAATTCTCTTAATTATAGCTTTTAAATCTCTCAATTAAGTCACTCAAATATTTCTCAATCTCAATTAAATAGAATAGAAACAATTTTATGTACCAAATTTAGAAACATTAAAACTTAATGAACCAAACCAATAGTATTTAAATAATAGGTGAAACATATCTTAAATATCATAAAATCCCAAAAATCTCTCACAAATCCCAACAAAAAACGACTACTTTTAGATATGAATTCGGAATCCTCCAATATCCTGAAACTGCGCATCCAGTCGATCGACCAGTTGACCGTTCGATTCAGGATGTAGCCAAGCCAAAGCTGCTGCATTCGTCGGTTGACCTATCTGTCGACTTAGAGATTCAGAGAGTTCAATTTATCTTCACCGGTCAACCTACCTATCGACTTAGAGATACAGAGAGTTCATCTTCTCTTCACCGGTAGACTTACCTATCGACTTAAAGATACAGAGTGTTATGATTGCTTTGTTCGGTCGACTTACTAGTCAACTTATGTATGCTGGATCTCTTTTCTGAACTCATTTTTAACTTATTCTTATTTACGTTTTTGCCCCTTTAACCATTTTCTTTTCTTAATTAACTCCACTAAATATTCAAATTCAATTTCCATCCATTATAAATATTTATTTTCAAAAACACATAAGAGCAAATAATTTCATCTTATCAAAACACACATAAACAATAATTTTTTTTTTGTGTCTTGTGTTTTCCTAATTGGGATATTAAGAGTTGAAATTTACCTGAGTTGTTTTTCCTAATTTCTTCAAACTCTTAATTATTCATCATCTTTGTCATCATCATTTAACATTCATTCATAATTTGTCATCGCATCTTCATCACTGGAACTAATAAACTGAAACACTTGAACAAACCATTAGTCCCACCAAACACATTAACATTTAATTATCCATCAAAATCTTAGGATCAACAGTACATTTATTTTGATATCCCTATTGATTTAGTCCACATAATTCATGATTCTCTTAATTTAAGTAGTTAAATACTTCCTATCTTTATGATTGTTAATTGAGAAATATTTTATGGGATTATTGGATATATTTACAAAGTTATTTTAATGTGGAATAGCCCTGAAATGAATGATTATAATACATGGGGTCTAAGAGTGCCTTTTAGAGGCATAACTTTTGAAAAGTAGTCGTTAGAGGGCTTGATACTGGTATATATAATTAGACTTGCGGGATTGTGATACATGATATCAAGAACATCAGTTCCTAAGATTTTCTAAGAGTTATTGTTGGCCCAGTAGAATACCCAAGAGAAGGGTGAATTGGGTAATTAAAAAAATCTTATCAGAATATAATTTGAATAAATCAAATAATTAATTTTATACCTAAATTAATTATTATGTTTATACCATAGCAGAATTAATCAATCAACTAGATGCACACACAAACAGTAAAAATAAATAAATTAAGAAAACAACACACCATAGATTTATACTGGTTCACCAAGCTACTCTTGGCTAATCCAGTCACCCGAGCTCCACAGAGGTCGCACCCACTAAAACCAAAATTTCTTTAAAGGCAGGAACCAAACCCATAAACTGATTCTTTTACAGGCTCAGAATACACATTTACAATTTCTTTTTCTCAGACTAAGGAATAACCTCTACTTTTTACAGGTTAAAAAATAACCTAATTCTTTTTAATACAAGGCTCATCACAAACTCACAAAAACACTCCAAATATCCTTTTACCTAGTAAGGATTGAATCGTTACAAAATCGCTCAAAACAAAAACGCAATTCTTATCCAGGAAGAATCACTACCTCAATCTCCTTATAGGAAGAGACTAAAACTCTTCTACCCTTGATTAAATATCCCCAATTATATTTAATCCATCACAACTCACCAATACAAAAATGGATAAGTAAATCTCACTTGGAGCTTCTACCACCCCAGATAAATAAAAACTCAATCAATATCCCAACTAGTGATAGAAATATGTGAGATACAGAAATATGATTTTAACAAGATATGGGTAGCAAATTGGAGTACGTAATCAGATTCAAGAAATTGTTTGAAAGAATATTTTCTTCAAAAATAAAAAATAATTTCTAAGATCAATTTCCAAAAATAGAATAATAAACAAGCAATAATCAGTATGGAAAGATCTCACCGGGAATCACAGTATTAACGAATAGAACAATGTAGCTTCATTTCCAGTAACAACAAAAATTGATCGAAGTTGATTACCAGAATTACTCTTAGAATAGCTCACAATGAATTAGAATGATAACTCTTATAAAAGCTCTCTCAAAATGATATAAACCGGTTTTCTCTCTTAGAATCATTTTTTACTCTTAGTAAATTCGTAGGTCTATATAAATGCACATGTAATCAGTCTCCTAACAGTTAGTTTACAAGTGTCATGATAATAAAATGCTCTTATAGACCCATTATAACATTAGGACTTCATTTAGATTCAATTCCACTTAATAACAACTTTTAAAACTCTCAATTAAATCCCCAAAGTATTTCTCAATCAAAATAAATAAATGTAGAATCCATTTTAATTACCAAATTGAGAAACACTAATATTTAATGAACCATATTGAAAGGATTTAATTAATATATGAACCATATCTTAAATATAGAGAATATCCCTTAAATCTCTCTCAAATCCAATCCAAAAATGGCAACTTTTGGATTTAAATCGGTTCAAACAATATCCTGAACTAGGACATTCAGTCGACTGCCCAATGCCACTTGCAGCTAAACCATCGCCGCAGCGATCGTAGGTCGACCGCTTGGTCGACTCGCAAATTTAGAGCGTTCAGATGTTTTCATAGGTAGACCGGTCGGTCGACTCTTCAATTTAGGATGTTTCATCTTCCTTTTCCGGTCGACTCTTCAGTCGACTGACTCTTTCTGAATCACTTCTCCGATCTCGTTTTTAACCTACTTTCTTTTACGACTTCGTCCATTTATCCATTTTTGTATTTAAATAAGCTCTACTAATATTCTTATATTCCATTTCAGTCATTAAAAAATATTTCTTTTTAATGCCCATAGGAGAAAATAAATATACTTAACAAAAAAACACACATCAAAGATAAGATTCATTTTGTGCCATGTGTGTGTTCCTAAATGGGATATTAAGAGTTAATATTTACCTGGGTTGTTTTCTCTAATTTCTTCAAACTCTTAATACTTCTTCATCATCTTGATATCTTCATTAACCATCCATTCCATTTGACATCTTCATTACTGAAATTTTAAATCACTGAAACACTTGATCAAACATTAGTTTCACCAAAACATCAATACTTAATTGTTTATCAAAATCTTGGGATCAACAATCTCTCCCTTTTTTTATGGTGACAATTAATTTTAATATTTTCTTTGAAATAAAATATAACCACACTCCTCCTGAATCCAAGGACGGGTTCTTTAACTCATTAAAGCGTCACAATGAAGATTTCAATAATGCACAATTTAAAAAATACTCAGTAAAGCACAATTTTTAAATTTCTCCCTTTTTATTAAACCAGAGTTTTAAAATACTCCCCCTAAATAAAGCATCACTCATTTCTCCCCCTTTGTCATCTTCGAAAACAAATTTAGGTTAGGAAGGAGAAAATAACAAACATGTAGCTTACACAAGGCAAACATAATAATAAGCTCATTGGATAAAAAAAAAAAAAAAAAAATCTCTTTTTAAGCATAAAACATTTTCTTTATAAATAAATACCACATCAATTCAAATTTTAAAAAATTTATCATATCAAAACCATTTTAACAAATAGAATGTGGATCATCATTAGAGATACTAAATCTAACCAATTGGATCAAGTCTAGGCAATTCATCAAAATCTAAACACTAACAGTTAATGAAATCCAAATAACCTAGATTAACTATTATAGACCAAAACAAATTATTGTGGATCATGTCTGAATAACAACATAGAGATAAAATCTAAGGAGGGCTCTGTCCAGAGAAATGATAATAAAGTCCTGTCGGACTAGTGGCTGGCGGCTGCGGATATGGAACACCTGGCTAAATCATTGGTCCAGGAGTCATCTGCTGGTGGAATGGCGTTGAAGGAACTACTCCAGATGGTCCTGCTGCAGTAGGTCCTTCAAAAGACTGTTGTGCCCCATACATAGGATGTCTGGAAAAATGTAGTTGGGCACTATACTGCTGCTGGTAGGTATGATGAGAAGACTGCATATACTGAAACATTTGTTCCAGATTTCCCATGATTTTTCCAAATCCAGCTTCTATGTTTGTATTCATCTAGACCATTTTATTTTCTAGCCCAGTCATCATCTCATCCATCAAATCCGTATGAATTCTCAAATCATCAATCTGATCATGAAGATAATCCATTATCTGATCCAAGCTCATCTCTCCTTCATTTTCTTCTTCTTCCTCATCTGCAGCCTGCGCTCTTTGCCTTTTCTGAGACTTCTTCTTTACCCATCTATTTCTTTTGAACTCATACCCCATCAATGATGCATTTTGCACATTAATCCACCACGGTGTCATTGTCATAAACCTTTGCTCATCTGGATCAGCCATTATTCCAAAGTGATCGTGTCACAACCCGTCCGGGACACCCGTCATCCCGAGGCTGGCGTGACTATAACATGACATCACCGATACCCAAATAACCAAATGAATGACAATATACACCTACTGTATAATACAAACATCTATTATGGGGGACACACCCGTCCCAAAATTTTACTAACTAAAAGTATTTATCCATGAACCTTTTATAGGTTCGCCTTTGACAGTTTCTCTCAATTGCCTAAATGACTCCATCACGAAGCTCTACCTAGTGCCAGTAGGGGACTGACTTCTAGCTGTTGTACCTGTGAGTATACTGTCTTCTTAGTAAAAATATTTTATAATAAGAATTTATATCTATAACATCTAAATGGATCAAACGTAGGTATATAAACACCACATAGCTTGTAAAATCTCCAGTATATAAGCAGTGAAAATAAGGTGATATAGATAAGTTTCATCCAAATCCATCTAGTATAAAATCATACCAACCACCATAATAAATAATAAATCACCCAATGTAAGTAAAACACCACATCTCAAACCACCACTCCACCACAACACACACTGGTTAGCCATAGTGATCGTTTTACCTCACAATCGGGAGTTTGCAACGGTACCGTACCATCCGTAGGATATGCCTTCCTACGAACACCCATCACTCCGCCGAAGCGGATAATCACTGTGCAGTATAAACGTCTAACATCACTCTGCTGAAGCAGATAAACATCACTCCGCCGAAACGGATAAATACTATGACATCGTCAAATCAAATACAACATCATGGAATCACAACTCAATAAATATTGTCTACTCAACATCGTCAAATCACCACGTCTATCTCTTTTCCTCCAAACCAACCTTTAAATCCAAAAATCATATTTCACACCTTCTTTTAAAGAAAACGTCTAATTTTATCAAACCCACTTTTCCACCCTTTATTTATAGAAAATCAGGCATTTTTTAGAAAAACAGATATTTCCTATTCTCTTTTAAAAATACCGTCTGATTTCACCGAATCCAACAAAAAATTATTTTCAACTTCTTTTCGAAAATCATCGAAATCTTCCAAAAATCTAGTTTACCAACTCACCCAAATCCTGCTTGACTCATATCAATTATAGATTCGTACAGTTTATGTAAACACATATTTCATCATATATATATATATATATATGTAGAAAAATAGTTTGGCAAGAAGACAATACACTCACCTTGTTAACCGCTCTCCAAAACCTTCACTGACCACACTCTATCGGGACACCGGTGCCTGTGAGCCTAATAGTGACAGAGCCTCAATTAATTTCTTATCTAAAACATCTGAATCATGCAATGCAGACCCTATATTCCGAATTGTTACTATTTTATGTACCACGTAATTAAAATCAATTAATCGTTACAAAATTATTACGATTTTAGAATTTGTAACGCTAAATGAAAATTAATAATCGATTGAAATTTTATCTGTTTCGAATCATCCGTTGGCCACGAGATGGATTTTGGATTTTTGTTGGGGCTGTTTGTGTATATTTATTTTTTTCCCTTTTTCCCTTTTTCTTCTTCTTTTTTTTTTTTTTTTTTTTTTTTTTGAGTTTCCTATTCCGCCGACTGGGTTCTCGCCGGTATGCTCACGCCGATCAACAGCCGGCAACCTCACGCCCACACCACAGTGGCTGACCAACGACATACATACATACACACATACTCTTACCGAACGACGGCGATGAATCGCGCACCACTGCCGTCGATGCACACGCATACACCGAAACCCACCGGCCGATGACATTCTCTCTCTCACTAGTTCTCACTCACCGCTGGCCAAACGATCAACGGCGACACACACACACCAGAAACATGCACACCCACAACCGAAACACAGACCCACAACTAGACCCACAACTAAACCCACACATAACCACGGACAACGTCCTACCGCCGGCAACCGCAACTGATTACGCACACGCATGCAGCAACAACGATGACGGCCGAATGACGGAATAACCTACTCACCCACGAAAGATAAAAAACATCTACCCGCACGGCCGACAAACCACCCAGCGACGATCACCCTCCGCCGGCCGACGTCACCACCGTCGCTCCTCTCTCTCTCTCTCTAGATTTTTCTCTCATTTCCAGAATTGATTCCAGATCCTTGATCATGAGATTCTTGATCCTTACACATGCATGATTTTAGTGGGTTGATTTAATCCAAGTGTGCCACGTCGTTTCTCTCTCCAATTCCCTGCCGGCCAGTTGCTCTTCCGACCGCCTGTTTATATATATGTATATATATATAATAATTTTTTTTAATTAATTACTCTTTCCTCCCCCAACTTCCTTTAAACCTTGATTTTAATCCATTTCAACTTTTAAAAGTTTCTAAGATTTTCAATTTCACCCCCTGTGAGTTTTATTTAAAAGTTAAATGTCAATTTACCTCCCTAAGTTGGGATTTATTATTTCTATATTTTCAATTTGACCCCTAGACTTTTTATTTGAATTTTTAATTGTCCTAGTTTCACCCCGAATTTTAACAATTACTCTAAAATACAACTGAAATGACGTACATGTTACGATTGAGGTCTTACAAATCGAATATTTTCTGAAGTGCAACTGCATAGGGTAGTATTCTTGAGGTTTTGTTAACTTGATGCATCATATGCTCCATCATGATATGGGGTAAGTCAAGCTTTCTCCCTTCCACAATTTGATTCATCAAGTACAAATCAAAGTCATTCACATTAGTATGACTTCCTTCTCTAGGCACAACCGAATAGGTTAGCACTAAGTAAAAAAATCGATGCTCAATGGATAATGAGCCTGCTTTGTTTTCCTCTAAATCAATTTTTTCTGCAATTGGCCTTCTATTAAAATTTCTTGAAAGCCAATGAAAAATATTATATGAAAATACAACTCCTCTTGGTAATCCCAAAATGTGGCTTAATAATACCGCATCGAAACGAATTACTGTTCCTTTAACAAAAGATTTAATTTCAAGTTCATTGAAGGTCATATTACTGTAAAACATCCGTACCCATACTGGCATCCACTCTTCTTTTTGATTGACAAACTCAATCCATCCTAAATTTCTAAAATACCCTTCAATATCAATGTTCTTCTCTTTTAACTCAACAAAATCAGTGGGTTTGCAGCCTAACACCCTTCGATTGACAAATTTATCATTGTATTTTCTCTTGGCCTCTTCACTTCGAAAGTGAATGGTGTCAAACTTAGGCCTATTCGCACGACTCTTGATTCTAGGCATTTTTGCACAATGGCAAGCAACCAAACTAGAATATCTCAATAAACCAAAGCTAAACAACCAACTAATCCGAAAACAAATAAACAAAACTAAGGTCAATCCGCAAGAACAGCCAAAACCCTACAATGAGATAAGACCAACCTTTTTCGCAAAAGAGAGAACACTTCCAATAGTAATTCGAGCCTTAGGCTTGTTGATTCATCCAAAACTTCTTCAGATCTGAGCCGAAATGGATTGATTTCATGAGATTTGGGCTTGGACGAACTCGGGAGAGGAAGGCTTTTGAGAGAAAAAGGGTTTTGGGGTTCGGATGAAATGAATTAAAGAAGTCGAGTTTTTATATCCTGACACAATGCATCGACCTCTCAATCGACTGATGGAGTCAGAGTGACTTTTGGGATTCGAACCTGAAACCGTTGGTAAACTGATCAGTCAACTGGTTTTTTCTGTTTTGTTCGATTTTATGCATTTAAACCTAATTTGATCATTTTAACTCAATTTTTTTTACCTCCTATTTCGATCCACATATATTTTAAAGAATTTACTCACATATTTCAACACACACACACACACACATTTGCAAACGTCTAAATTTCAAAATGAACGGGCTCAGTTTCCCTAACAAAATTAACAAACTTAAACTTTAAGAATTTTAACATACCTGGATCATCTTTGGGAGCAAGTGGTGTGTGTACCTTAGATGGATTACTTATTTTTGATTTTACATTCTTTGATTTCACCAATACTTATTTTTCACCTTGATTTCCTCTTTCTTAGAGACATCATTTCTTTGAGCTGATTTGATAGGAAAATTTTGCCTTTGTTTGTTGCTTCATGCTACTTTGGCACAACTTTGTATATGAATCTTTTCTTGTGCTAGTATTTTTCCGTTTGTTGTAGATAAGGTTTGTCAGCTCTCACATATTGAGCTTGTTGCTGTTGTACTCTTGTATTTGGCACGTGGTTATTCTTCTTAATAAATACATTGAACCTTGATTCCTTCTTTGGCATGACATATTCATTGTACCTTCTTGTCTGTTCATATCTCCTTGTCGGTATGTGATATTTATTGTACTTTTGTTTGAATATCTGATTTGTACCTGCATCAAAATTTTCTCTTTTTGGTATCTAGTTATTTCTGGATCCGACAGGGTAACCATGCAATAAATAACAAGAGTTTTCATAGTGACCAAATTTACCACAATAGAAACACTTAATAATGTTAGTACGCCTTTTCGAATAGTTAGTGTTTCTTACCGTAGCATGAGATTTTCTGTGATTTTGAGAAGCGATTTTAGTAACTATTGGTTTTTCAAAACATTTACAACTTTCAACTCCCTTGAATTTATCCATTGCTTCCCTAAGCTCCTTTTGAGTCTTCTCAAATAATCGTTCATTGGTGCTAACGTTTACTTGTAGACCAAAATTCTTTTTATACATAAATTCAAGATCACTCTTAAGAATTTGGCACTCATTTTCAACAGAATGAATTTTCAAACGAGCTCTATCAAACTCACACCTTGTATTGTCCAATTCAATACTCAAGGCCTCATTCAAAGTTTCAAGATTTTTCCTTTTAAATTCAATCAGTTGAAGATCATAGAAATCGTTTTTCAAAACCTCAGTCTCATCCTCAAGAGACTCTACTTTATCATACAACTTACTGATTTCTGATAAAGCATTTTTAAACTCAATAGTTTCAAAATATTTATCCAAATTTTTTTCCTTGAGAGATTTAATAGTACTAAACTTCTTGTTTTCAAGAATTGCAATATTTTGCTATAATTTAAAATTCTCTTTTCCAAAAACATAAGTAAGAGCAATAAGTATATCAATAGCTTTATCTGCATGCTCATCATTGCAAATAATATCAGACTCATGATCAGAACAATGACTATTAGGAGAGACAGAGTTAACAGTAGCGCACATAATATCAGAATTAGGACAATCCATATGATCTTTGTTAACTAATAAATTCGAGCTAAACCAGCTCTGATGCCAATTGTTGGCCCAGTAGAATACCCAAGAGAAGGGGTGAATTGGGTAATTAAAAAAATATTATCAGAATATAATTTGAATAAATCAAATAATTAATTTTATGTCTAAATTAATTATTATCTTTATATCACAGTGAAATTAATCAATCAACTAGATGCATACACAAACAACAAAAATAAATAAATTAAGAAAGTAGCACACCACAGATTCATACTGGTTTACCAAGCTACTCTTGGCTAATCCAGTCCCTTGAGCTCCACGGAGGTCGCACCCACTAAAACCAAGATTCCTTTAAAGGTAGGAACCAAACCCGCACATTGATTCTTTTACAGGCTCATAATCAACCTTCACAATTTCCTTTTCTCAGGCAAAGGAATAACCTCTACTTTTTACAGGCTAAAGAATAACCTAATTCTTTTTAATACAAGGCTCATCACAACCTCACAAAAACACTCCAAATATCCTTTTACCCGGTAAGAATTAAACTGTTACAAAATCACTCAAAACAAAAACATAATTCTTATCCAGGAAGAATCACTACCTTAATCTCTTTACAGTAAGAGACTAAAACCCTACTACCCTTGATTAAATATCCCTAATGATATTTAATTCGTCACAACTCATCAATACAAAAATTGATAAGTAAATCTCACTCGAAGCTTCTACCACCCTAGATAAATAAAAACTCAATCAATATCCCAACTAGTGATAGAAATATGTGAGATGCAGAAATCGGATTTTAACAAGATATGGGTAGCAAATTGGAGCACGTAATCAGATTCAAGAAATTGTTTGAAAGAATATTTTCTTCAAAAATAAAAAATAATTTCTAAGATCAATTTCCAAAAATAGAATAATAAACAAGCAATAATCAGTATGGAAAGATTTCACCCAGAATCACAGTATTAACTATTAGAACAATGTAGCTTCAATTCCAGTAACAACAAAAATTGATCGCAATTGATTACCAGAATCACTCTTAGAATAGCTCACAATGAATTAGAATGATAACTCTTATAAAAGCTCTCTTAAAATGATATAAACTGATTTTCTCTCTTAGAATCATTTTTTACTCTTAGTAAATTCGCAGGTCTATATAAATACACATGTAATCAGCCTCCTAACAGCTAGTTTACAAGTGTCATGACAATAAAATGCTCTTATATACCCCTTATAACATTAGGACTTCATTTAGGTTCAATTTCACTTAATAAAAACTTTTAAAACTCTCAATTAAATCCCCAAAGTATTTCTCAATCAAAATAAATAAGTGTAGAAGCCATTTTAATTACCAAATTGAGAAACATTAATATTTAATGAACCATATTGAAATGATTTAATTAGTATATGAACCATATCATAAATATAGAGAATATCTCTTAAATATTTCTCAAATCCTAACCAAAAACGGCTATTTTTGGATTTAAATCGAATCAAACAATATCCTGAACCAGCACATTTAGTCGACTGCCCAATGCCGCTTATAGCCAAACCATCGCCGCAGCAATTATAGGTCGACCGCTTGGTCAACTCGCAGATTCATAGAGTTTGTCATGCTTTCACCAGTCGACCGCTTGATCGACTCGCAGATTCAAAGAGTTAAGATGTCTTCATAGGTCAACCGGTCGATCGACTCTTCAATTCAGGATGTTTCATCTTTCTTCTCCGGTCAACTCCTCAATTGATTGACTCCTTCTGAATCACTTCTCTGATCTCGTTTTTAACCTACTTTATTTTACAATTTCGTCCCTTTATCCATTTTTAAGCTCCACTAATATTCTTATATTTCATTTTAGTCATTCAAAAATATTTCTTTTTAATTCACATAGGAGCAAATAAATATACTTAACAAAAACACACATCAAAGATAAGATTCATTTTGTGTCATGTGTGTATTCCTAAATGGGATATTAAGAGTTAATATTTACCTGGGTTATTTTTCTTAATCTCTTCAAACTCTTAATACTTCATCATCATCTTGATATCTTCATTAAGCATCCAGTCCATTTGACATCTTCATTATTGGAACTTTAAATCACTGAAACACTTGATCAAACATTAATTCCACCAAAACATCAATACATAATTGTTCATCAAAATCATGGGATCAACAGTTATCATTCTGTTGAGATTCATTTGAGAGATATATTGTGTTACGTTCTTGATTTAAAGCGTTGATTATTTTGGTGTCACCGATTGTGCTGTTTTGCGATTCTATTTATATTCTTTGGTGTTATCCCGATGAGATCTTTCAAAGCTATTATTCCTTAATGTGATTTCATATTATTTTATTTGCTTGGTTGTTAAGATCGTTGAAAAAATATTTTTAAATTTAAGAGCATAAAAATCTTTTTAAAACGATTTTGTGTGTTTATCTGATTACATGCTTTATTTTGTGCTACCCACACTTATTTATAATTAGATATTAATTTTCCTCACATTGTATCTATCACGTAGTAAATTTTGGGACATTAATCAAGTTTATCTGTACTGAGGTGGTAGAAACTCCTTGTGGAAAAAAAAAACTCACATTTTTCTGTATTTGTGAGTTTGAGCGAATTAGACGTGGTTGGGTTAGTGTCTGGTTGGGATAGCTAGGTTTTAATCTTTTCCGGTAAAAATATGAGGGTTTAATCTTTTCCTAAGTATAACAAGGTTAGGTTATTATTTTGTCTTAAAAAAACTAGGTTGTGATTCTTCCTGAATTGAATTGAGTAAATTGTGATGGTTTTATCCTTACTTGTGAAAATGATACTTGTGAGAGTTGTGAGGTTTGATCTTTATCTTTAAGCTGTAAAAGGATTAGGTTCGTTCTTTAGCCTGGATTAGGTGGTGATTCTTCATGTAATAGAATTAGGTTAGTTTTTAGCCTGGTAAAAAAATAAGGTTTTTCCTTAACCTAGAAAAAGAGAAATTTTAAGGGTTTGGTTCCTACCTGATAAAGGGATCAAGGGATTAGTGGTTGCGAATCTCCGTGGAACTCGAGGGACTAGATTAGGCAAGGCTAACTTGCTGAACCAGAATATATCTTGGAGTGCTGCATTATTTATTTTCTTTATATTTTGTTTGGGTGTGCACCTATAATTAAACACTTATCCGCTGTGTAACGAAGATAATAATTGATTTACGATAAATTGATTATTTGATAAATTAAGTGTTAAAAGTTTTATTTGTTTAAATTTTATCACTATCCAATTCACTCCCCTCTTGAGTAGCTCACTTGGCCAACAATTGGTATCAGAGCTAGTTTTAGCTCGATAGGCTTAAAATCCTAGTTAAACCGATCACATGGCACACATCATGAAAAATATTTTTTGTGTATCATCTTTTTATGGTGATAGATCCGTATATGATAATGTCATTTATGATTCTTGTGAAATTAGTGGTAGTGATGGAGATGATGACAATGAAAATGTTCATATTGTCATAGAAAAATTACTTTCTTTCATACTTCTTTTTGTTAAAGAAAAATTGAGTTTAAAAAGAAAAATTGATTCTTTTGAAAATGGAAGAAAAAGTATTTAGAAATCTGAAGTATATCTGGATAACTATTGTGGAACAAAAGAGTTTTCGGATGTCATTTTTGAAATTCATAATTTGCTATCTAAAGTGGAGTTTCTTGAAAAAAAAAATAGAGTTATAAAAAATGATTTTGACGTGATTTCCAGGCAAATGTCGGATCTTGAATTAAATATCAATTTACTTAAGAAAAATTTTGAAAAATCAAAATCTGACCTCAAGTCTATTTCAAGAGCTTCTGAAAATGTTTCTTCATCTTTTAAACAATCTATGAAAGTGGATATGTTTCATTGTCTCATCCTTCATCACAAGCCTGGTAGAAAAAATAAGGTTATTCCTTAGCCTGAAAAAAGAAAAATTGTAAGGGTTTGGTTCCTACCTAGTAAAGGGATCAAGGGATTAGTGGTTGTAAATCTCCGTGGAACTCGGGGGACTGGATCAAGCAAGACTAGCTTGTTGAACATGGATATATCTTGGTGTGCTACATTATTTATTTTCTTTATATTTTGTTTAGGTGTACACCTAGAATTAAACACGTATCCATTGCGTTACAAAGATAATAATTAATTTAGGATAAATTGATAATTTGATAAATTAAGTGTTGAAAGTTTTAATTGTTTAAATTTTTATCGCTACCCAATTCACCCTCCTCTTGGGTAGCTCACTAGGCCAACAATTCTGATTTGGGAAAGAACATGGATTATTATTAGAGGTGTGATCGAACCCTTATGGGTTGCCTACGTTCTTTAGGTAGTTACCAAA
This sequence comes from Eucommia ulmoides, assembly GCA_016647705.1. Classification (NCBI taxonomy): domain Eukaryota; kingdom Viridiplantae; phylum Streptophyta; class Magnoliopsida; order Garryales; family Eucommiaceae; genus Eucommia; species Eucommia ulmoides. The sequence continues at coordinate 31,751,166 of CM028341.1, read as the reverse complement.
GATTAGGTCAGACGTAGTTCAATCTTGTTATGTTTGAAAAGTTGGGTTGGTTTTGGTTAAATTTGAGTTATTTTAGTTACGTTTTGGTTGATTGTTGTTAATATTGTAAATAAGTAACTTTATTTTAATTTAGGCATTTTTTTACTTCTTATTTTTGTTTTTGAGTTTTGTTTGTTTTGCGAGGTACTTGAAGATGTTTGATCAATAGCTTCTCTTGCAATTTTCTCAACAAGATTCCGAGCCATTTTATTGTGCTTGGGAACGATATAAGGAGTTGCTCATTCATTCGGTTCCCCAATCATGGTTTTCCGAAAGAGTGTCAACTTCTCAACTTTATCGACGAGTTACAAGCCGCAACATGAATGTGGGTGGGAGGAGAAAATAGAACCACCTCTTTCTACGACTTACCCGCAGATGAAGCCCATTTGTCGTTGGAAGACATAACCGAATTGGACTATCAAAGTTGAAATTTTTCAACAAGTCACCAAAACTTGGGGAATAATTCCAACATTTTGGCCCCATAGATTGACACCCCAGACGAACCTATGGAGTCTTCCCCTACCCTAGAAGAAACGTTTGCTGCAATCATGGGAAAAACTAAGGTTTTCTTGAGGTGAACTCATGACCGTCTCAATGACCATGAGGATCGTCTTGATAATATTGAGACGGCTTGTGCTGAAATAGACACGACCATAAAGTCTCTTGAGATGTAAATCGGTCAACTAGTTAGCTACATTGAGATCGAATCGGGAATGGGGGCACCAAGAGACACACACGCCACATTCATCGAAAGCCACCATTAGGAACTGAATGCAAGCAAGATGAACTTGGGTGTGTTTAATAACGAATATTTGAATGAGAAAGAAATCCAAGCATGGATCAACGATGAATAATCACAAAATGATAATTGTGAGTCTTCACCGTTTGAGATCCAAATTATGATGCCACCACCGATCGAATATGATCACATCTACGAGGATCCGATGTGGATCACTTGTCCTCCACCACCTTTAGCAACATTAATTCATGCCTACCAAGCATGAATACTTTAGCCGAATCACATTGAGCTCACATGCCAATTATTGCCATATCTCGCCAAACTTGAGGGCATTCTAAACAAAGACCTATTTGTGTTGTATGACATATACTATAGGCGGAAGCTACTCTTTGAAAAGCTTGTCTCCAGTGTCAAGCCGAGGACATTAAACCAAGTGATTCTTGAGAGGCAACCCAAGTTTTCAAATAATGGGCCTGAGGATGCACGCTATGAGAGAAAGCCCTACATCGGACACCTTTCCTGGAGCATCACCGTCGACCACACTTAGAGGCGAGATTATCTCGCCTCCCAGGTACGTGTATTATTCCCTTGTGTTTAATTTGAATATATGTTTGACTTTGAGTTTGGGGGTGAGACACATATTGACATTTGTGTGTTGGATTAGGAAATAAATGTGTGCGTGATAAAAAACTTGGCAACGAATAATTTCATCGCTATGATACCGCAAGTATACGACTCAAGTTTTAATAGTGTAGTGATGAGAAAGAGTTTTTTTATCCACAGGAATTGGTTTAGATCGTTGCTAAGTTCCACAATTATCGTAACCTAACTTTATCTAGGCGATCCAATTTTGGATTTTTTGTAAAAATAAAACTAAACTAAAATAAATACAAAAATAAAATAAAATATAGATTTTCTATGCACTAATGTTCTAGGGGCCTGATTTCATCTCTTTATTCTCGTGTTATCATATTAAGCAATTATTAGTTAATTTCGTTCATTCAATAATCAAGGCCCCCATGCTATTTCTCTCTCACTACCTTTCCCGAGTGTCAAATGAGAGAATATGTAATCATTTTAATATCGATATTTCTATCCTGTATTTAGGTAAAAATATTAGTTATACCCGATGTTATAGATTACACAAGCTCTAAATATCTCCCAATCTATTAAAGCTTACGTTTTGTTTTACCTAAGTCCGAACCCGGGATTACCTCTCCCAAGTGTCAAATTCCAAATTCTCAATTCAACCAAACTATCATGTGAAAGCATACATTGGAAGCATTATAAAGATAACACAATTGGATGATAATTCTAATTGATCAATTTAGAACTCGATTACCTCCCGGTCTCACGAGATACTAAATTCCCAACTCGAATACCTAGGTTTTGATTTCCTCTCGGACTCACAACAACCTATATTATGCACTCTCAATTCTGGTTATGAATTCAACCTCTCCTGAGTATGAAATTCGCAACCTAACATTATCTAAATCATTGGCCACATGAATCAAACACATTAGGCCTAGGGAATGCGTAAAATAGAATTAAATCTAACAATTAACAAAATATTCACAACACGGTTCAAACGAGACTACGTCAAACCCTAGATCTAGATTACGAACACAACATAGACAAATCCATAGCTAATCTTCTCAATAAATTCATAAATGTAAGTAGTTTAACATAATTTTACAAATACAAACTTAGAACAAAAGAATAGGGAGAGAAAAGGGAAGAGAAAATATTATTGTGTGTTGAGCTCCAAATCTTCAAATCTAAGCCACCAATGATGTTTTCCTCTTTAATCTAGCATCAAAACTCCATCACCCGGTGTTTCCTCACCCAAAATCGCCTCTAATGTTGATTTCCTCTCTCTAAATCGCCTCTCTTGGGTATGGAGGCATAATGGGGTATTTATAGTCTTCAAAAATTAGGGTTTTCGGGCTAAAAGACGACACGAGCTGAAGGGATCATACTGCAGCATGCTAACTGATAGGTGTGAAAAACCTATCTATTTCTAAACCGAATTTGTTAGTTCTCAAGCATTTTAGTTATATTTAATTGTGTTTTAGTGTGTTTTAGTGTAGAACAGGGAAAGGACCTCAAAAGGGCGAGAAACAAGTGAAAACAGTGGAGAAACGGTGAAGAAAATGTGCAAAACAAGGTTTCGGTGAATGAAGACCACCGCCTAAGCGGAAGTTCCACCGCTTAGGAGAAAAAGAGGTAGAATGTTGGAGTGCTGAAGGGCTGAACTATTGCCTAGGTGAGAAAACCACCGCCTAGGCGAGAAAACAACAGAATATCTTGCCAGCAGCCACCGCCTAAGCGGGAAAACCACCGCTTAGGCGAAGTTACCGACAGAACTGAACCGACTTAAGTCCACCGCCTAAGCGGTGACACTCTGCACAGAAATATCTATTTTTAGATATTTTGAAGATATTTTCCAAATACCTCATTTTAACCCCTTTCTCCACCAAACCAAAAGAGAACCCCCCCCCCCCCCCCCCCAAAAAAAAAAAGAAAGAAGAGGTTAGAACCCCTTAGATGTGAGAGGAGGCTCCGGTTGTTCTTGAGAGCTCTCTTCCAACTTAGTTAGATTAGATTAGTTTAGGAAGTAGATTAGATTAGTTGTAAAGAGTGTTCTTGGTCAATCCTTGAAGAGCTAGAAGAGAAAGTTCATCAAGCGAGAAGAAGAAGCTCGGGAGGATCGTTCTTTGGCGAAAGTGGACTACTCCACTTTGAGATTTGGCTTTTCTTCCCTTGTTTTCATCTTTGTATTTAATATTTATAGTTGGTAATGATGATCTCCTCTTGATTTATGTTGTATTGGCTAAGAACATGTTAGTGTAATTTAGAGATTAGTTAGGGAAAGGTGTAGTTGTGTAAATACTCGTTTGGTTCAATATACGTTTCTTTAACAGTTGTTGTTTTAAGTCCGATTGTGTTTATCATTTGATGACGATCTTAATATGCTTATAACGATATTAGGGTTGGATTTGAGAGTCTAGGGTTTGACACTCAAGAGAGATAACCCTGGATTCAGACTAAAGTAAACACATCGTTACGACCTAACGACCCGGGAGGGCGTTACTTAGTATGCAATCGATGACGTTGGGTCAAGACTCATGCGGCCTAGAGTCATTAAGACATCGAGGGGGACCTCTTCGTCGACACTAAAGTCGCGTATTCCCTCGTCTTACACTCGGAAGAGGTGGTGGAGGAGTTTACGAATCGAGATTGTCGGATACCTAAACTCCGTTGTTGTTAACCGAATGAAATCAAACGTGTATTAAGTGAACAAAATCAATCCCTAATTAATCAACTTAGTTAGAATTAACCCACTAATTGTAATTTATCTTAATTTAATTTCAATTCACACTTTCCGTCGTCAGGATAACACGAGACTACGTCAATTGCGGTATTCAATTCAATTATTCACACTTTTCTCTGTGGGAACAATATCCGATCTTCAAAGATCCGCTATATTAAAACTTTAGACCTCGTATACTTGCGAGCGTAAGTAGGCGTGTGAAAAACGCCCCCTACCAAGTTTTTGGTGCCGTTGCCGGGGATTAGTTTGAATTTTAATTGAATATTGCAAAAGAAACGTGGTATCGGCCTAGAACTTAAGTTTTATATAGGAAAAGCAAATGTATCGTATCCTAGTTCTGTCAACACACCACGTTTTTGGCGTTGTAGACGTGGGATTAGTGTGAATTCTAAGTTGATATTGCGACTAAGTAGTCAAGTGTTAATCCTGACATTTATTGTTGTTTAGTTTTTAATTTTTATTTTTGCTTTATTGTGTTAATGAGATCAAGCAGTGCGAGAAACGATGAAGAAGGCTAAATCTTAATCCCGAGATGGAGCTTATTGCAAATGATAAGGACTGAGAGGAGAAGCCGATTTCAAAGCCATGATCTTGATTTGACTAAGCATTTGAGCCCAAATTCCTTGTCTATGGAGAATTTTGGTGAAAAATACTTAGTGACACAAAAGTCCAGCTGGGGACGGTAACTCAAACGCTATTCTTTTGAAACGAAACTTAGGGTATCAAATTACCCGATTTTTGTTACTATTTATTTGATTATTTATTCTTTTTGGAAGCCGGCATGGCTTCGAAACGTGTTCGGGAGTGAATTTAGGAGTGTGGAAGTTTGGGAAAGTATTTTAAGTTTAAACATGTTGAATAAACGAAGTGAAAACGTACAGGGTGGAGCCGTATTTTGAAAATTTGAGAAAAACACAAAAGTGGGAGTTTCAGGCCCACCGCCCAAGCGGTAAACCGCCGTTTAGGCGGTAAAAATACAGAGAAGGTGTTTTTCAACAAAAAAGGCCCACCGCTCAGGCAGTAAAAATATAGAGTGGGTGAAAACAGCCCATCGCCCAAGCGATTAACCACCTCTTAGGCGGTAAAAATACAGTATGCACCAAATTTTCAAAATATGCTCCACCGCTTAGGCGAAAAAAATAACCGCTTAGGTGGATTAACAGCAGAACAAAACGTTGCACACTGGTGTAATTTCGCTTAGGCGTAAAAACCACCGCCTAAGAGGAATTTCATCAGAAGGTTTGATTTTAAAGAAAAGAGTTCCACCACTCAAGCGGTGAATCCACCGCCTAAGCGGTGGACCTTCTGCTGTTAAAAACAGCCCGTCGCTCAAAAATAATAATTTCAAAATGCAAGGTTCCCTCCCAAATTCTCTACCTTCTCTCTAAAACTTCACTCCCAAACCGTTCCAAATCTCAAAAATCATCAGTCCATTACCAAAAGTGATCATTTCTATCATGATTCAACCTCCAAGAATCGGATTTCCACCCCTATTTCTGAAAATTTAGGGTTTTGCGAGAAAGGTGCGATTTCTTCATTCTCTTTTGATTGGACCATTATTTCTCAACAAGTAAGTTTCTTTTACATTACATTTAGTCTAGTTGTTGAAATTATTGGTTGGTTTGCATGATTTTATCAATGAAATCAATGAATTTTGAAATTTTGCCCAAAAACCTTTAACCCTAGTTTCGCGATTTCGAAGTTCAATGGGTTTTTGGTTTGATTCTTGATGATATGCATGTTTAATTGGATTGGTTGAGTGTGTGAACTAATATAGGATGTCACATTTGTGAAATTTGTTTAAAAAATTCAAAAGGGTGTTCGTTTTGGGATGAATGTGTTCTTGACAATGTGATTAGGGAAGTTTATGTTTTTTAAATGTTCATACATGATGAGGTTGTATTGAGTTTTTGTGATTGTGATTATAGGAAATACCAAAAAGAGCAGCTAAGAAGAGGGCTAGAGACGAAGGGTCGAGTTCAAACCCTAGGGTGCCGACCGACGTTAACTTTGATGCTACCCGCTTTGTGTCAAAACAAGCGGCGGACCACTTCAAAGAACACAAAAAACATCGTGCTTGCATACGTCAACGGGGATTCGGTCCGATCGAGGAGCTCCCGGAGGAATTTCGGAATGAAATCCGAAGTCGCCACTGGGAGCAATTCTGCAAATCGCCACCCCCAGGCGAAATCGCTTTGGTCAAAGAATTCTATGCAATTGCTACCGAGGCCATCGACGATCTAGCAAGGGTCCAGAACCAACCCATTATCTTCATAAACCATCTCTTTGGGCTTTCGGCACCGGAGTCAATTGAAAGCCAGGAACCTACTTTACAAAGGGTCATCCAAAAGATCACATTTGGCCCGGTAAAGTGGAAACACCAGGGGCCGAACGTCGCTACATTTTCAGTGAGATGCCTCAAGCCGGTTTCAAAAATCTAGCACAACTTCATCTGTGGAAGCCTCCTGCCGACATCACATTTGTAAGACGTCTCAAAGGATAGGGCCTTTTTTATTTATAAAATCCAGACCGGACAACCCATAAACGTTGGATTACTGATCTATTCGTCAATTTTTTATGCTATAAAAACGGTAAAGGGTGGGCTCCCGTTTCCGTCACTATTGACCCATATATTTAGATTAGCTGATGTGACTGTGTCCGGGAGAAGCCAGTGTGACCCCTATCACTCCACTTACGCTGTCAGCGATAAATCGGTTGTGGAAGAATGGGGTGCAAGAGACACCTGAGCCTGAGCCGGAAGAAGGGGAAGAGCAACCAGACGATACGGTTGGACCTTCTGAAGCCCGTGATGAAAACTCCTAAGAGAGGATAAACAACAAGCTTCAAACCATCCTCTAGAATCAATACGAGATTACCTCTTTCCTGGACCAATTTTCGAGGCAACAAGATCGAGTCCAACGGAAGATTTGGGAGGGCCTTGGCCTTGAGATGGACGATTACCCACCGATGCCATCTGTGCCACCATATCTACTTCAGAGACCACACTCTCCTTCCCAAAGTGATGATGGTGATGATTCGTCTTCAGGTGAACTGTAGGGAATAAGTCTTATTCCCTAGGTATGTGTTCAACCCATTTTTTGTGCAAGCATGCTATATGTTATTGGGTTCGCTGTTATTGGAACACTGCCATGTTCAGGCTTGAGTGGTAGGGATTGGATGATAGTTTAAAAGATGTTCGTCCATTTTGACTTTTTGTAGAAAATGATGAACAATTATTATTATTTTTTTGAACAAAATGAAAATTTTTGTTGTACAGGCCTTTATTTATTTATGTATTATGAATGTTTTAATTTTTAAATTTTTAGTTTAGTTAGTTTAATTTTTGTTTTTGCATGTTTAGTGTTAGATTAGTTTATGCATGTTAGTATTAGAATTAGTTTAGTATTGTGTATGTATAAAGTTGTGTTTGAATGTTAGATATGAGTTTATTTGGGCCAAAACCCGATGATGAGAATTATCCCCAAATTGCATATTGAGGTCGGGGGTAATACCTTCCTTGTGTGTTTTGTGTGCTTAACATGTCGATTGGGTAAAAATTATCTCGATCCGAAAATTGCAAGACATTTGAACTCAATATATAATTATCTGAACGATTAGACGTTGATTATTCGATATTAAGCTCATGATAGAAAATGAGGAAACTAGAACTTGATTTGGGAAAAACTTGAGGCGGAATCCTAGGTAAGGTAATTCCGAAAAGGTGATTTAGGCCGTCAATTTTTCTCTTGATCCATTGTAGCAATGAAAATTTTCATTCCTTGTTTCCCCTGTCGAAGCCGATAAACGTAATCAATTCTGAATACATTTCAAATACTCTTTTCATTTAAATTTTTCTTAAACCAAATGTCGCTAAGCCTAATTTTCAAAATTGAGTGATATCAAGTGAGCGGTTGGGTTTTTGATAAATTTTTATTGATTCGGTATTAGTATATTCACTTGTCACTTTTGTATTTCTTTATACACACCCCTAAAATAAGTTTGGGGAGTGTGTTTCTATCATTTTTCTTTTTACATATTCCTAAAATTTTACAAATTCGAATAAGTATGGGAGTATGTTTCTCTAACTTCTTTTTGTACTCTCCTAAAACTATAAATTATTCGACTTAATTTAGGAATATGTTGTAAAAATAAAAAATAAAAACATTTGATGTCTAAATTAGTTTTTCATTTTCTTCTCTTTCGACAAGTGAATACCAGGATCTTCATTTCTTATTCAGAGTTGTACTTTAAATGTAGGGTCATGAGAGAGGATAGCGACAAGCGATTTTACCTCGGGTATCGATCGATTAAACCAATTTGCTATTTTTATTCCAGTGATACCCGTGGTCGTTCTCCAAAACCAAACCAAGTCCTATTGATTTCCATGAATATCCAAGCCTACATTAGTGGATAGTAGACTCCAATCAAGCATATGGTTTTCCTGAATCCTTTAAAATGATTTAAATTATGAACTTAACGATTGAATAATCGAATCCGGTATTTGACTAGTTATACATTTGAGTTCTCACACACACACTTCAAATGGATCTAGAATAGTTTTTATTGATATTAATAGTTGAAATTCTAGAACACCACTTGGTGTGGGATACTTCCCGAACTTGATCCGATTTAGGGATGTTGAGGGAGGAACAAATTGGTCATTTCGATTGAACTCTATATTTACATGCATATACTTCTTTTGTGTTAGTGTAATTTTTCATTTTTTGTTAGTTAGTTCGTTAGTTAGTTTAGTTTAGTGTTAGTGTTTGTCTCGAGGACTAGCCAAATTCTAAGTTTGGGGGTATTGATAGGTGTGAAAAACCTATCTATTTCTAAACTGGATTTGTTAGTTCTCAAGCATTTTAGTTATATTTAATTGTGTTTTAGTGTGTTTTAGTGTAGAACAGCGAAAGGACCTCAAAAGGGTGAGAAACAAGTGAAAACGGTGGAGAAACGGTGAAGAAAATGTGCAAAACAGGGTTTTGGTGAATGAAGACCACCGCCTAAGCGGAAGTTCCACTGCTTAGGCGGAAAAGAAGCAGAATGTTGGAGTGCTGAAGGGCTGAACTACCGCCTAGGCGAGAAAACCACCGCCTAGGAGAGAAAACAATAGAATATCTTGCCAGCAGCCACCGCCTAAGCGGGAAAACCACCGCTTAGGCGAAGTTACCGACAGAACTGAACCGACTTAAGTCGACCGCCTAAGCGGTGACACTCTGCACAGAAATATCTATTTTTAGATATTTTGAAGATATTTTCCAAATCCCTCCTTTTAACCCCTTTCTCCACCAAACCAAAAGAGAACACCACCTCCCCCCCTCCCCCCCAAAAAAAAAAAACAAGTTAGAACCCCTTAGACGTGAGATGAGGCTCCGGTTGTTCTTGGGAGCTCTCTTCCAACTTAGTTAGATTAGATTAGTTTAGGAAGTAGATTAGATTAGTTGTAAAGAGTGTTCTTGGTCAATCCTTGAAGAGCTAGAAGAGAAAGTTCATCAAGCGAGAAGAGGAAGCTCGGAAGGATCGTTCTTTGTCGAAAATGGACTACTCCACTTTGAGATTTGGCTTTTCTTCCCTTGTTTTCATCTTTGTATTTATTATTTATAGTTGGTAATGATTATCTCCTCTTGATTTATGTTGTATTGGCTAAGAACATGTTAGTGTAATTTAGAGATTAGTTAGGGAAAGGTGTAGTTGTGTAAATACTCGTTTGGTTTAATATACGTTTCTTTAATGGTTGTTGTTTTAAGTCCGATTGTGTTTATCATTTGATGACAATCTTAATATGCTTGTAACGGTATTAGGGTTGGATTTGAGAATCTAGGGTTTGACACTCGGGAGAGGTAACCCTGGATTTGAACTAGAGTAAACACATCGTTACGACCTAACGACCCGGGAGGGCGTTACTTAGTATGCAATCGATGACGTTGAGTCAAGACTCACATATCCTAGAGTCGTTAAGACATCTAGGGGGACCTCTTCGTCGACACTAAAGTCGCGTATTCCCTCGTCTTACACTCGGAAGAGGTGGCGGAGGAGTTTACGAACCGAGATTGTCGGATACCTAAACTCCGTTATTATTAACCGAACGAAATCAAACGTGTATTAAGTGAACAAAATCAATCCCTAATTAATCAACTTAGTTAGAATTAACCCACTAATTGTAATTTAGCTTAGTTTAATTTTGATTCACGCTTTCCGTCGTCAGGATAACACGAGACTACGTCAATTGCAGTATTCAATTCAATTATTCACACTTTTCTCTGTAGGAACGATATCCGATCTTCAAAGATCCACTATATTAAAACTTTAGACCTTGTATACTTGCGAGCGTAGGTAGGCGTGCGAAAAACGCCCCCTACCACTAACACTATGGACAAAAACCTACTGACGGAAGGGCGCTGCAGCGCGCTCCTGACAGTGCCGACACCTGGTTTGTATTGTCATCGTAATGTTCTTATCCGAACACTGATTGAGGTAATTCAAACAGATATGAAAATATACTATGTAGATCTACAACTTTCTTTTTTTACGTTTTTCCAAAATCGAATTACATAATAATCAAAAATGGCCTTGAAGTTACTGTACCTGTATGCATTTTGCATCGTTTCTCCCATTTATTTGTATTCCTACCAAACATCACAAAAACACATTAAACTAACAAAAATGCTTGAAAACACATAAAAATTTGAATCTAAAAGTATTTGATTTGCTGGTACTTAAACCACCATCAATTATTAGTTAGTTTTGGTCAAACAAACCTGACTCACAACCTTGTTTGATTTTGTCAAGAACCTTAAACGAACTCCTTTGCTTTGATTATTTTAGTGTTTGTGTGTGAGTTGTGAGTTAAAACGTGAAACTAAATACCATATATTTATGCTAGTCCTACTCGTAACTGAGGAAAACGGGAAGGTTTTTGAAGAATAATCTTACATATCCCTAAAGGAATAGAGGCCCTCCATTTATCTCGAGTTCTTAGCCACAAGGGTCTGTCGGTGTAGTGTATAAGTATATATGTATATATGTGTGTTTATTTAGCTAAACAAAATACAATGTTTTTGGGAAGAATCATATAGACTATATATAACTCATGGTGTGAATAGTCATTTTGCTCGAATCTGCACGCGTTTTTAATGCTCTTGAATGAGTTTTGTGTGACTTAACCATAATTTGGTTGTTATGGTTAGGATTAGGTGCTTGTTGATGTTCTTGACAAAATCAAATGCTTGTTAGGTTGTTATGAGGGTTTATTTGATTTTTATGGGTTTTATGTGTTCAAAACATGAAAGTAAGTGTATCATTTACAATATTCTAAAAATATACAAAACAATATGCACTATATCAACCAAGAATCATAGGGGGTTTGGTAGAAATATACCTACTTAGGGGATGTGGTCTTCCATAAGTGTTTACCTCTTTCTCCTTGATTGGTGACTGGCTGGTGGTTGATCGGTGGTCATGGTTCTTTGAGTTCCTAGCTAGGAACCCAAGAACAACAACCTATTTAGGGGATGTCGTCGTCCCTAAGTAGCCTACCTCCTTTCCTCTTTGGTTCAATATTCATCGATGATCGTCAATCCTTGAAGTTCTTGTTCTAAGAACTTCAAGAAATCCTTCCACGGCTGGATTTTGACAGAATAATGATGTGTTTCTTGATAAATCCGCTTGATAAGCCTAGAACCTGAGAGATGTGCTCGAGTTTAGAGAGACAAGCTAGGCCTTCAAGTCTTTAGAAAATGAGAAACCTAACACCCCTATTTATAGGCTGGGGGCTTGCACATTGGGTAATGCGCAGGCAACACCAGCCTTTTCCTTGGGGGTGTTTCGCCTAGGGGACTTGCTATCTTGTCTTCATTTGATTTGGCTTAGAACAAATTGAGGGGAGAATGCTAGATTGTCAAAGATTTGGTAATGATTACTAATATTTTTCAAAGATTTGGTAATCATTGGCAATCATTACCAATGATTGCCAATAATTACCTCTCCACCAATGACATTCCTTGCACACAGGTGTATTTATGACTTGATGGGATGGATCCAGTTTGGTTTAGGGGCTAAACACCGGTTAGATCCCTTATTTCGGTTTGGTTGTCATAAATGCTCCCAAAGTGCATTGAACCTAATCCTTAGGTTTCACTTTGCATTTAATGCAAAGTGATGAGTCATGACTTGGAGCCCACACATTCGGTTCATTTCGGATGGAATTAGGTAAACTTTCCTTGTAATCGTCGGTTGGTTTCCAAGTTGCCCAGTTACCCTTAGATATTTTTGTGAAAATATATAGATCCTTTGAACCTAGCCATGCCATTTCATCCCAACTATTTAATTCTTAATGGGATGTGAATTAAATTCTTTCCTTGGAGACCACTCATCTGGTTTGATTTCGGTAACGAGTCGTCATGATTCAAGGCTTTCATTTCATTTCTAGGATATTTTTACTTAAAATATCTAGATACCTTGAATGTGGTCTTGACATGTCATACCAAGAATTAAATGATTTATTGGATTGGAATTCAATGCTCATTGAATGCCTTATTTAGGTGGCAAACCAAATCGGTTTGGTTTCAATAACGGTTGGTTGTTCCCTAAGTGTCTTGCCCTCTTCCTTTGCCATTCGGGTAGGAAACGTCTAGGAAGGATCCTTTGTCATTATAAGTCTTGGTTTTTTAGCCTTAAATGATGACTAGGCCCTTGATTTCTTGGGCCTAGGGTGGTTTGTCAAGACTATTTGGATTTGGTGAAAATCCAAGTCAAGCTTACACCTTAAATCACCTTGTGATATTGAGCTTTGTTACGACCTTTCCAAGATTTGGTTAAGTTGTCTTGGATTGTTTCTTGGTGGTATGTGATGTGGTATTCATGACATAAGTAATTGTTTTTGGTGTTAAATTTGACAAGATTCAGTGAAAAGTAAATGTTTCCAATTCAGGGTGGAGTAACCGAGTTAATTGTTTGAAATATCCTATGATTTAGGGGTAGAGACTAAGATTTACCTATAATAAAGATGATTTGATGAAAAAATCATTTTAGACCTCCTCAAATCCCAGGAATTTCGATTTTGACCTGAAATTTTTACTTAGCTGTATTTTATCAAATTCTACATTTTTTCATTTTTATCATGTTTTTGGTTGTTTTTGTATATTGCATAGTGTGATCTTAGGTAGAAATTCATTCCCTTTAAATCTGAATGTAAAATTTATCTGAACTTATACTTGATTCAACACTGACTAGGCGGGACAAAATGCGGTATCTACACTCAATTCCCAAACCTTCAAACCTCCGGCATCTTCCCCCGGGGGAACATCCATCTTTGGTTGGTAGTCCGACCGATAAGAGGTTCGTAGCCGGATCCCATGGGAGGAACCCACCCAACCTTTCTGCTATTAACTTCTCTTTCTAACTTAAATGTTTTCAAGGCTTAGATCGGCGCCATGACCTCGCCAACTTCAGCCCCTACAGCCGACTTTTCTATCCCTAAGAGGGTTACAGCTTAGGTTTTCCATTAATGATATGCAATGCAAAGTGAGTGCTCATGCGATGGAGAGAGTATAAAGTAATTTAAATACATAAATGTAAAGACAATATTTAAATATGGTATTTAAAAATAGTAATGTAAATGCAGTAAATAAAGTCAGTAAATATGCACGCATGCTGATGTATACATATGAAATGATATTATTATTACTATTATTATTATTATTATTATTATGATCATCATCATCATCATCATCATCATCATCATTATTATTGGTAGGAAATTATTTATGGTTAAAATCAAAGACATAATCCTTGGATGTTATTAAAGGGTGAATATAGATATAGATATAGACTCCAACTAGGCCTGACTCAATTACAGTCTCTAGCGGAGTTGTCAGCTGATGCACCCCGGATTTTGATAGCAGAAAAAGTAGAGATCGAGAAGAAGAGGAAACAAGTTTCATTTCTCCATTTCTAAGTCCTCCAAATCCGTTCATTTTTTAAAATGGTTTTTCAAGGGCTTTTATGGGCGTCAATTTCGAAAAACTTCTTGGGCCAAGATTTTATGTTAAAAACAAAGTGTCCACCTAACATAAGGTTAAATAGAGTGCTACGTCACTGGGTGTTTTAGAAATTCAGTTTACCATGAAATGACCCATGTTTTGACTTCCAAATGTCTGTGTACCAGAGATATTATTTAAGTTCGAGAGTCAGTTTTTCTTGGGAAAGGCTTTACGCACCCCAAGACACCCGTCCGTAAATGGTACCTTGGTTTAAATATATATTCACTGTTAAATAGTATCCAAGAAGTTCCCTTTGATTTGACTAAACAAGAATAATTCTTTTTGTAAATTTTTTTTCCTCTTTTACAGTATTTTACATGATGTAATGATAAGCAAGTAAACACTATAGCTAAAACGAGTCAACTGATTGCGAATTATTGAATTATTTGTCGCTACAATATCGTAAGTGTACGGGTCAAGTTTTAATAGAATAAGAAAAGTAGGGTTGTCATATCTACAGGGATTGGTTTAGATCGTTGCTAAGTACCACAATTATCATAACCTAATTGTATTTAGGCTATCAAATTTTGGGTTTATAAAACTAAAATAACTTAAACAAATATAAATACTTAAGTAAATTAAAATATGGACTTCCTATGCACAATTGTTCTAGGGAGGTTCAACATTACTTTGCTAAACAATACTAATCCAATTCAAGCTTGTTAATTTAATTCATGTCCAATCATTAACTATGGGTGTCTAAATTAACCTCACTTCTACCTCTCGAATGCTAAGTGAGATAATTTGTATAATTAGTTGAGTTAATATCTCTATTCAATTCAACTAATTATCCAATCTTTAAGTCTCACCCATCAAAGGGCTACCAAAATTATATTAGCCTCTCGCACTCAATATAATAGGGGTTGCATTTCTTCGGTCTCAATATGAAAGATAATCACCTCTCGAATGCCTAATCCTACACATCTATGATATCTAATTTACCTCTTCCATAAATTATCAATTATGCATAAAGAAATACAAATGATCAAAACATGAAATTCAATTAATGACATCTTAAAGTCTCAATGCATAAACCCCTAGATAAAAGCTTTAACACAACATAGTAGAATCCATAACTAATATTATCAAGAATTTCATAAATATAAATATGTGTTCAATACAATATCTCAAATACAAAATTCAAGTAATATTAGGGAGAAGAGAAAAAATCCAAACTTGTATTGTGGAGAAATTTCTAATCCAATTTTTAATCTCACGCCTTCTCTGTGTTCCCATTCTCGCTCTCTTTCGATCTCTTTCTCCTCTCCTAAAAAATGAGTCAAAAAGACCCTAAAAACATTTGAGATCAGAACGTTGGCACTACAGCGCAAAAATAATGGAGCTACAGTGCCGTTCTTGTGTTAGGGTTTCAAAACGGGGCAGAAACATCGCGCTGCAGCGCGAATTGTTTTGCACTACAGCGCCAAAACATGCTAACTCGAGCTGCAGCGAGAGACTTATGAAAATTGATCATAACTTTCTTGTCAGAACTCCGATTGATGTGATTTAAAGGTATATGGAAATCTAAGACATAGATATACAATTTTTCTATTTTGAGTTTGTCCAAAATTGGATTACATAGTGGTCAAAATCGGCCTTGAAGTTACAGTACTTGTACTCATTTTGTACCTTTTCTTCCATTTATTTAGAATCCTAGAAAACAATACCAAAACACATCAAAATAACACAAATGCTTGAAAACTCACAAATATTTGAATTTAAAAGTATTTGATTTGTTGGTACCTAAACCACTCATCAAATACCTCCAATTTCAAACGTTTGTTTGTACTCAAGCAAAAGAAAATACAAATCAAATACTAAAAGTTAATGATGAAATTGTGAGTTTCATATCGAATTAATAACCGTGCAAAAATCTCCGCAACCACAAAATGCTCCAAGCTCAAATGAAATGCACACATTGAGATTATCTCGAATTTCAACTTTAAGTATCAATTTCAATCCACTCAAGACTCTTGATGTGTAAGTGCATGCACAATCACTCTCAACTCCACCAAACGAGCCCTGAATAGATTTATATGCTAAGGAGACAATGAACACTCTCTAGATTGTGAATTTAAGAACAATCATAAGTCCATTTTTCATGTCACTTTCCACTAATTGTGTAGATACATATGTCATTGGAGATCAAAAGAACTTTGCGGGTTGTAATGTATGGCTACGGTAACAAATAGATAAAAATATGATTTTTAGGCTCAAATCACCCTAGACATGTATCACAACTAATGTATCATACAAGATTTCCAAGAAAAAATTTCACCGACTTCCCCTTTCGTCACATATATTCTTTCAATTGATCCCACAAGGTATTATTCACAAAACAAACTGAAACACAAATTTTATTTTATTTTATTTTTAGTTTTTTTACAACATAGGTAAGAGCCATACCCCTAAACTCAAAATCAACATTGTTCTCAATGTTGCTCGAAAATACCAGGCAAGAATACTTACCACTGTACTACAACAAATAATTTTTTTTACAACCTAAACAACTAAAACAAGAAAAATGAAATACATAACCCATTCCACCAATGACTTTTCAAATACAGCCCATGCTAGTCCTTTCGTTCAATGAGCCATGCAACAATGGAAATAATTGATGGATTTAGGAAGTATAAATGCATTCAGTGGGGTGGATGTACAAATGCGGGTGATGAAAGAATTAGGCAATAAGGCTAAACAAAGGTAACGAATGATAAAAAAAAAATCAGGGTGAGCTTTAAAGGCCCAAACGATCCAAAAAGAATGCCTAAATCATCTCTCCAATCACACATAACCTAGTATTTCGTCTCGAGTTTCACTCGAATAGGTTCTAGTGTTCACGAGATGTCAAAGCCTACCTAAAGAATAAAAATGTTTTCCAAGTACCCAAAAGGCCAAGTGATTGTGATTCAAGGTGCTCAAGTGTAATGAGTCAAGAGTGAATTTCAATAAATACGAATTAAGCACACAGAAATCTCAATGACATGCATTTCAAAAGACCTAAGTGAACATCAAGTGTCTATACTCATCATCGATTTTAAGTCATTTCATCTAAATAAAACTCACAATTTATTCAAACAATCTAAAGAAAAGAAACTAAAAACACGACCACAAGAACACAGGTTATACGAAGAAAAGTCACACACACAAACATTCCCTAACCCAAAACAACATAAGCCAACATGTGTCCCACCCCCAAACCCAAAGTAAAGCATGTATTCAGATTAAGCACAAGAGAATAAGAACACGTACCGGTGAGGTGAGACAATCTCGCCTCCTAGTTCGGCCAGCAATGATGGGTAAGGGGACTGGTATGGGGCTTTCTTCCATAGCTTGCATCCTTAAGTTCCATTATTTTGAAAACTTGGGTTGCCTCCCGAGAAGCTCTTGGTTTAATGTCCTCGACTTGACAACGGAGAAGGGCTCGTCAAAGAGCGGCTTCCGCCCATAATATGTGTCATACAACACAACAAATGGGTCTTTATTTTCAACCTCCTCGAGCTTGGTGACGTGTAGTAGTGTTAGGAACATACTCTCAATGTGACTCGGCTCTATATTATGTGCTTGGTGAGCCTGAATAAATATTTCTAGAAGTGGTGGAGGTTAAGTGAGCCACATTAGATCCTCGTGAATGAAATCTTCTTTGATCGGTAGTGGCATCACAATTTGGATCTCAAACGATGAAGACTCACAATTGTCATCTTGTGATCCTTCATCGTCAATCAATTCTTTGGTTTTCTTCTCATTCGAATCATCGTCATAAAACATACCCAAGTTCCTCCAGCTTGTATCCGGTTCCTTATGATGGCTTTCACATATAAATATGGCTTATGTGTCTCTCATTGCCACCGCCATTGTTATGGCGTTAATGGAGTTGAATGGAGATTCAACTTGTAAATCATGAACGGTCTCTATCCTCTTCCTCTTCTCTATACGGAGCTTTGTCTTCTCCACCCAGGCAATACAATCTTTATAGGTAAGAGAAGACTCTACTTTTATCTCATCTGATCTTTGCCTTGTTTCCTCCGAAAATTATCTTATCTCCTCCGTAAATTGGGTAAGTAGCTCTTGAAGGTCTTCAAGCGTAGAATAAGACTCCACTTGATAATGTGGGGGTGTCAAACCATGGCGCCGAAATGTTGGAACTATCCTTTAAGCTTTTGTGACTTGTTTAATAACTCCAACTCCGATAGTCAAAATTGGTCATATCTTCCATCAACAAATAGGCTTTGTCCGCGTTTAGGTCATAAAAAGAGGTAGTACCGCTTCCTCCTTCCACCCAAGTTGTTGTTGCGGCTTATAACCCGTCGAGGAAGTTTAGTAGTTGACTCTGCTTTGGGAAACCATGAGTAGAGAACTGAATAAGCAACTCCTTGTATCGTTCCCAAGAACAATAGAATGGCTCAGAATATTGATGAGAAAATTACAAGAGGACCTGTTGATCAAACATCTTCAAGTACCTCGCAATATAGACAAAACTCAAAAACAAAAAGTAAGAAAAAAAAATGCCTAAATTAAAATTAAGTTACTTATTCACAATATTAACAACAATCTAAAATGCCAATCCCCAATAACAGCGCCAAAAACTTGGTAGCGAATTATTTGTCGCTACAATACCGCAATTGTACATGTCAAGTTTTAATAAAATAGGGAGAGTAGAGTTATCGTATCCACAGGGATTGGTTTAGATCGTCACTAAGTACCGTTATTATCGTAACCTAACTTTATTTAGACGATCAAATTTTGGGTTTATAAAACTAAAATAACTTAAACAAATATAAATACTTAAGTAAAATAAAATATTGACTTCCTATGCACAATTGTTCTAGGGGGGTTTGACATCACTTTGCTAAACAATGCTAATCCAATTCAAGCTTGTTAATTTAATTCATGTCCAATCATTAACCATGGGTGTCTAAATTAACCTCACTTCCACCTCTCGAATGCCAAGTGAGATAATTTGTATAATTAGTTGAGTTAATATCTCTATTCAATTCAACTAATTATCCTATCTTTAAGTCTCACCCATCAAAGGGCTACCAAAATTATATTAGTCTCTCGCACTCAATATAATAGGGGTTGTATTTCTCCGGTCTCAATATGAAAGATTATCACCTCTCGAATGTCAAATCTTACATATCTATGTTATCTAATTTACCTCTCGCATAAATTAGCAATTACGCATAAAGAAATACAAATGATTAAAGCATGAAATCCAATTAACGGCAACTTAACATCTCAAGGCATAATTCATACAAAGCTATTCAAAACCCCCTAGCTAGAAACTTTAACACAACATAGCGGAATCCATAACTAATATTATCAAGAATTTCATAAATGTAAACGTATGTTCAATACAATATCCCAAATACAAAATTCAAGTAATATTAGGGAGAAGAGAAGAAATCCAAATCTGTATTGTGGAGAAATTTGTGGTCCAATCTTTAATCTCGCGCCTTCTTTGTGTTCCCATTCTCGCTCTCTTCCAATCTTTTTTCTTCCTCCCTTAAAAAATGAGTCAAAAAGGCCATAAAAATGTTTGAGATCAGAACATTGGTGCTGCAACACCGTTCTTGTGTTAGGGTTTAAAAAACGGGTCAAAAGCACCGCGCTAACTCGCGCTGCAGCGTGAGGTTTCTGAAAACTAGTCAAAATTTTCTTGTCAGAACTCTGATTGAGGTGATTCAAAAGATATGGAAAGCTAAGACATATTTACAACTTTCATGTTTTGACTTTGTCCAAAATCAGATTACATAATGGTTAAAATCAGCCTTGACGTTACAACACCTACACTCATTTTGCACATTTTCTCCCATTTATTTATAACCCTACAAAACAACACAAATACACATCAAACTAACACAAATGCTTGAAAACTCACAAATATTTTAATCTAAAAGTATTTGATTTGTTGGTACATAAACCACTCATCATCAGCGACACCCAATAGCAGTTTATATAGACAGAAATATAAATATGTAAACTATATGAAATGTAGACAAAGGTTAATTTATTTGAATATGTGACCGAACACACATGGGCTTCCTACATATCTCGAATTAATGAGAATTAAGTTTTTTCGTAGTTCGTTCGTGTTAGGTTAAAGAATATGGTTTATGTTATTAAAAGTGTGAGTGAACCCTTATGGGTTGCCTACGTACTTTGGGTGGTTATCAAATATCAGGTCAAACATAGTTCATCCTTGTTAAGTTGAAAGTTGGGTTGATTTTAGTTGATTATTAGTTGGTTTTATTTGTGAACAACCAGAATCACAACCTTAGCTAGTTACTATTAATTGTTTTTAAAGTTGTGAACAACCTGAATTACAACCTTAAATATATTTATTATTAATCATTTTTTAAACTGTGAACAACCTGTATCACAACATGACATGTATATAACCTCATTGATTTTTTCAAGAACATCTTAACTGAACTCTTTTGTTTTGGTTAGTTAGTGTTAGTGTGTGAGTTGTTAGTTACAAAATGAAAAGAAATATTATATATTTATGCCAATCCTACTCGTAACTAAGGAAAACTAGAAGGTTTCTGAAGAAAAATCACACATATCCCCAAAGGAATAGAGGCCCTCCCTTTATCCTGAGTTCTTAGTCACAAGGGTCTGTCGGTGTAGTATATAAGTGTGTGTGTGTGTGTATATAATAGGTGCCAATCCAAAATCCAACCTAGATGTGATCTTGAAGTTTATAAAAAAGTAAATATGGTTACTAATAGTTATATAGTTAGTATTAACAGTTAGTAAAAAGTCAGTTTAAAGTTCTTGAGAGAATAGTAGAAAGTATGCACAACTCATCGTGTGATTATTGTTTTGCTTGAATCCTCACATGTTCTTAACATTTTCTCGAATGATTTGGGTCCTCACATGTTCTTAACATGTTCTCAGACGTTCTTGAGATGCTTGGAATGATTTTGTATGATTTGAGCATAATTTGGTTATTATAGCAATAATTAAGTATTTGTTTGGTTGTTATAACAAAACTTGGGTGTTTGTTTGGTTGTTTATGGGTTTTATGTATTATGTACATGAAATTTAAGTGTATTAACTACATGATTATTCCATGTACAAGCAACATACACAAGATTAAACCAAGATCAAAGGGAGTTTTGAAGAAACATACCTACTTAAGGGATGTAGTTTTCCCTAAGTGATTACTTCATTTTCCTCATTGATCTTCTTGGTTGATCCTCGATTGGTGACTGTCAATCTCTTGAGTTATTGCTCCAAGAACCATAAGAACACCCTACCTATAGCATGATTATTCTATCTACAAGCAACATACACAAGATTAAACCAAGATCAAAGAGGGTTTTGAAGAAACATACCTACTTAGGGGATGTAGTCTTCCCTAAGTGATTACCTCATTTTCCTCCTTGATCTTCTTGGTTGATCCTCGATTGGTGACTGTCAATCTCTTGAGTTATTTCTCCAAGAACCTTAAGAACACCCTACCTAGTGGACGTGGTCTTCCCTAAGTAGTTATCTTCCTATCCTCCTTGATCTCCTTGGCTTGACATTGATCGGTGATCGTCTTCCTCTTGAGTTCTTGCTCCAAGAACCTTAAGAACACCCTCTGAGACTGGATTTCAAGAGAATAATGGCGTGTTACTCGAGAGAATTGCTTGAGAGGCCTAGTACCCGAGAGAGTTGCTTGAGTTTAGAGAGAGAAGTTAGGCTTTCAAGACTTCAAAAAAATGAGAACCAAGTACCCTTATTTATAGGCTGGGGGCCTGCGCATTTATATCTATGTAGGACAACCAAGCCTCTTCCTTGGGGTATGTTTGGCCTAGGAAACATGCTATCTTGTATTGATATTATTTTGTGTTGAACGAATTTCAGGTAGAATGAAAGATCTTCAAAGATTTGGTAATCATTACCAAAAATTTTCAAAGATTTGGTAATGATTGACAATCATTACCAATCATTACCTCTCCTCCAATCATATTACTTGCACATGGGTGCATTAATGGCTTGGTGTGGCACATCTAGTTCAGTTTAGGGGCTAAGTACCGGTTAATTTTACTATTTCGGTTTAGTTGTCATTAATGTTTTCCAAATGCAATGTATGTATTTTTGAAGTGTCACCTTTAAATTTAATGCTATTTGATGAGTCATTTCTTGGTGAACACTCATCCGATTGGTTTCAGATTGAATTGGGTTAACTTACCTTGTAACCGACGGTTGGTTTTCAAGTTCCTTAGTTACCCTAAGATAATTTAATGAAAATATCTTGATTCTTTGAACCTAGACCTTCCATTTCATCCCAATAATTTAATTTTTGATGGGATGTGCATTTAATGCATTGGTTAGGTAACAAACCAATTTGATTTGGTTTCGGTAACAGGTAGTCACAATTCAAGGTTTTCAGTTATACCTAAGATATTTTGCTCAAAATATCTAGATACCTTGAATGTAGTCTATCCATGTCATTCCAAGAATTTAATTCTTGATGGTATGATGATTCAATGCTCATTAAATGCTTAACTTAGGTGGCGAACCGAATCGGTTTAGTTTCAATAAGGGTTGGTCACATCCTAAGTGTCTTGGTTCCCTTCCTTGATATTTTGTAGGAAACTTCTAGTAAGGTTCCTTGGTTATTTCAAGGCTACTTTTTTGGGCCTTTAATGGTGGCTAGGCCCTTAATTCATTGGACCTAGGGTGGTTTGTTAAGACAACTTGAATTTTGGGTGATTCTAAATCAAACCCAATCTCCTAATCACCTTTGTGATTTAGGGCCTGTCATGACCTTTCAAAGCCTTGATCAAGGTCTCTTGGATTATTTTTGGGTGGTATTTGATGTAATATGCATAAATGAAATAAATGTTTTTTGGTGTGAAACCGACAAGATTCAGTGAAAGTAAATGTTTTATGGTCAAGGTAGATAACCAAAGTAATTTGTTTGAAATATCCTATAATTTAAGAGTAGTGGCTAATTGTTATGTTCTAAATATGATTTAATGAAAATCAACCTTTAATAAAATCATCTTAAACCCCCTTAAATTATGGAAATTTCGAAGTTGACCCGAAACTTTTACTTAAGCTGCATTTTATCAAATTTAACATTTTTGTGTTTTTCTCATGTTTTTAGGTATTTTTGTATTTTATATAATGTGATCTAAATTCATTCCCTTTAAACCTAGATTTAAAAGTTTATCTTAACTTTGTACTTAATTCGACACTAACTGGGCGGGACAAAATGCGGTGTCTACTCACTCCTAGTGAGATGTGGTGGCAAAGATAGCGATTAAGAGAGAGAGAGAGAGATTTTTAAGTTCGTCAAATTGGCATTAGCTGCCATCCTTGATCAAAGGAACTTTAGGGGTGAAAATCGTCAAAATTTTACAGCAACGAAAATTTTAAAAATCTATGTTTTTGGTACTTTTAATTTTTATTTAGATGTTTTTCTATTTATTTTCAAGAAAATCAGTTTAAATAGAGGAAAAGTGAATTCTAATCCAAATCTAAAGAAAATTCTATTTCAAATTCCATTTCCTAAAATCTCTCTCTTTCTCCCCTAATCGCGCTCCTCGACACCGCATCTGACGAATTAAAATCAATCTCTCTCTCTCTCTCTCTTATTCGCGCTCTTTGACATCGTATCTGGGGAGGAAGGAACCGATCACCACTACCAACCTCTAAAATATTGACAAAATTTAATCTACCTCCCTTGAGATTTATCTAAATGGTTGATTCACCTTACTTGAGGTTTGTTTTGCTATGTCTTTTTTTTTTTTTTAATTTGTAGATTTCTATTTAATTGTAAATTTCTATCTTTTGTTTGTTTGTTGTCCTTTTGTTTTACCTCAAAAAATATATATAAACCAAAAAAATAAAAATAATAACAAAACAAAACAAAAACAAAAACAAAAATTAAAAAATCAGAACCAAAACTAAGAACAAAACCCAATATAAAAAGAGAAAAAAAACAAGAAAAATGAAAAAAATAAAAATAAAAAACAAGAAACAAAAAAATAGAAAACAAGTAAATCAAAAAATAAAATACAAAACAGCAAAAATCGAAAATGAAAAATAGAGAACACAAATTTGAAAATAGAAAAAGAAACAAAAAAATCATGAACTAAGAGCCCAAAAAATAACAAAAATTCTTTAATTTTTTATTGTTTGTAAAAAAAAATTCTATTTTATTTTTTATTTTTTAAAAATAAAAATAAAAAATAAAAAATGAAAAATAAAAAATCAATATAAAAAATGGGAAATAAAAATGAAATGAAAAAAGAAAAAAAATATAAATTAAAAATTAAAAGAAAAAGGAAAAACATAAAATTAGACACAAAAACAAATTTTATGAATAAAACATTTAAAAAAAATAAATAAATAACAACTAAGTCTTTATCCCACTTATGTAGGGTCAGCTACATAAATCCATTTACGCCATAGAGATCGATCAAGAGTCATCTTCTCCGTCAGGTTTAATATCGCCAAATCATTTCTAACAGTCTCGTCCAACGTTTTCTTAGGTCTAACTCTCCCTCCGCTAGTCCCCTGAACTTGAATTAAATAACGTTTTCTCACTGGTGTTTTTATGGGTCTTCTATGCACATGACCAAACTATCATAAATAATTTTCTCTAATTTTCTTTTCGATGGGTGTTATTCCTAATTTTTCTCTAATAGTTTCATTCTTAATTTTATTCATTCTCGTCCTCCCACTCATCCACCGTAGCATCCTCATTTCTGTCACCCCAATTTTCTAAACATGATTCCTTTTTACCGCCTAACATTCTAAATCATAAAGAAGTGTTGGTCTTAGAGCAGTTTTGTAGATTTTTCATTTACGTTTTAATGGAATTCTACGATCACAAATCATCCAACTGCACTTCTCCATTTTAACCAACCTACCTTGATTCTATGCATAATATCCTCCTCGATTTTGTCATTGCTCTGACTCAATGAACCTAAATATCTAAAACAATCAACCTTCGACATCTCCTCATCTCCAATTTTGATCGCACCACCATCTCTTCGAGCATTAGTAAAATTGCAATGCATGTATTCTGTCTTACTTCTGCTAACTTTCAAATATTTAGACTCTAATGCTTCTCTCCATCTTTCTAACTTAGTATTAAGACCTATTCTACTTTTGTCCACTAATACGATGTCATCTGCAAACAACATACTTCAAGGTACTCTATCTTGAATATGTTTTGTGAGCTCATCCATCACTAGAACGAAAAGGTAAAAACTTAAAGATGATCCTTGATGTATACCTATATTAATAAGAAATTCACGAGTAGTGATTATACATTCATACATATCCTTAATTACCTCGATGTACACATTAGATACATGTTTCTTTTCTAGCACCCACCACAAAACTTCTCTGGGCACCCTATCATAAGCCTTTTCTAGGTCCACAAATACCATATGTAAATCTCTCTTATTTTCTCTATATTTTTTCATTAATCTCCTGAGTAAATAGATAACTTTAGCGGTTGATCGGCTGGGCATAAATCCAAATTGGTTCTCTTCTATGCTCGTTTCATGTCTTATTCTATATTCTAGTACTCTCTCTTAAAGTTTCATAGTATGGCTCATAAGTTTTATGCCCCGATAGTTTGTGCAATTTTGAACATCCTCTTCATTTTTATAGATGAGTACTAAGATACTCATCCTTCAGTAGTCAGGCATTCTCTTAGTCCTCAAAATATCATTGAACAATTTAGTCAACCACTAATCGCACCGCATTTGTGTGATTTTATAGCCCTAAACTTAGGTTTTATAATCGTTCGAATAGTATAAAATATTATAAATAAAGTTATAGAGATTTTATCAAGCCCTACTGCTTTTCTAATTCATATATTCCTTAGTGCTATTCTAACTTTCGAAGCCCTAATTCTTCTATGAAACCTATAAATTTTATCTGAATATAAACTAGGTAACTTTAGTCTAGATTTTCCGACGTCATTCTCATCAAATAAATTATAAAAATAACTTCTCCATAGATCCATAATCCCCTCATCTTTCACCAGTACCTTTTCATCAATGTCTTTAATGCATCTGACACTTTTAATATAATTCGACAATCCTCGTTCATTTGACACCGTATCCGGGCGAAAACACAGCGCGTCACTTCTAGGCGACACCCTAGCCTACCCTAATCCATTATTCACTACATCTAGGCGGTGGAAATATAGCACGTCGCTAGTAGGGAATGCCACAAAGTTTAATATCTTTAGATTCAAGTCATAAAAAATAAAAATAAAAAAATTTAAAGGATGCAAACCTTCCTTGTAAGAGCATCTCAAAGGGTTGTGGCATCTGCTGTGCATCCCAAATATGCCTTTTTTGAATCCAAAAACCAGCTCCAATGGTTGTGTCATCTGGTGTCCCATTTTATGGCACACCAAGTCTGCCTATGCCATATTTAACATAGGTAGAAGGCATTCCATTTGACCGTTAGAGTAGCAACGGCTACTCCAAAGGTCTGAAATCTCAAGAGTAACGGCAGCAGTTTGAAAAAAAAAATTAGAGCCACAATATCTATATTATTGATGAAGGAACAAAAAAAAAATCAAAACCGAACTAGATCTGTGAGAATCTCCATCTCAAATCACAAGCCTCCATCGCCATCTGAATCATAACCAAATCTGTGAATCGCCATCTAAATTGTTGTCGTCTTCGCCATCAGAATCGCAAGCCTCCATCACCTTCGCCATCTGAATCGCAACCTTAAATCGCTACCTTCTCCATCGCCATTTCAAGCCTCCATCATAGAGAAATTTGAATCGCCGTGCTCGTCACCTTTGCCATCTGAATCGTAACCCTAAGCTACCACCTTTGCCATCGCCATTGAAAGCCTCCATCACAACAAAGGTCGATTATCTCTCTCTCTCTCTCTCTCTCTCTCTCTCTATATATATATATATATATATATATATATATATATATATATATATATGTATGTATGTATTGAGCGATGTAGGAGATTAGGGCTACGATTTGGGCATTGAATTGGGCTGGATTAGTCTACTCATTTGGGCAAGTAGGTTGTGAATTAGGATACTATAATTTGGGCTAATTATGATTCGGGGTGGTTTAGGTTGGCAGGTGGTTTGGGTTGAGGGCGAATCAGATCTGTTTAATTATTTAAGTTCAATTAAATTAATTTGTTAATTTTATTTTTTCATAAAAAAATGACACACCCAAATAGCACGTCCCTTGGAGTGTTTTTTTTTTTTTTTGAGTGTGCCATTTGAGTTTTTGGTGTGCACCAAATTATAACATCTCCATTGGAGATGCTATAATCATTCTGTCAATAAATAGGGGGGCAAGTTCATCTAAAATTTGTTGACATCATCATTTACCAAGGGCAATTGACAGAATAGAGTGCGCTTTATTGGTAGAACCAAAAGCATAAGATGTATTTGCCATTTTGGCAAATTTCATGGGAGGTAAATGAAATTTTCTCTTTGTATGATATAAATATCAATTATTTGTTTTTAAAATTATTAAATAGGTGCGTGCTAGGATTTTGTTGGGTACTTTTTTGTCAAAGAAGTAGATGCCAACAATCAGGGAAAGAAATTACTTTTTTCTTCTGTTCAAACTAAAAGCCATAGCCCAGTAAAAAATTATTTATTTATTTATTTTTTGTATATCCACAAGTGTTCTCATAGCCACACAGTGTGTGAGATTAATTGCGTTCGGGGTGCGTAGATGCCCCTCCCAACAAGTGCTTTTCCACAGGCTCGAACTTCTGACCTTACAAAAGTCCCTCAACTGCTTTAACTCAAGCGGGTCTTACCACTTGAGTTACACTATATTAGTCTTTCTTATTAGCTTATAACCCGCACAACCCACATGTGATAAAAGAATAAAAAATAAAATATAGTTTAAATTTATACCTTTTTATATTTTATTATATAAATATATGATTAATTGTCTTACTGCTTTTCAAAAAGAAAAGTAATCACTACACATCAATTGTTTTGATAATAATATGCCCGCACATGCGAATAAGTGTTCAAAAAATAAATATAATATATATACAATATTATTTTTTTCTAAACAAAAAATTAAAATAATATTGGTGGTCCTATTATGAAGTTTTATATCTAATTTTTTACTTTTTTTTCTCCTATTTTAGAATAATTTAGTTTTTAGTCATTTGCAACTTATTTTTAGTCTCAGTTAATATTAACCATATGAATTTAATATTTAGTTGACATTAACAAAAAAAAATTAAATAATTTGTTGTTAATATGAATTTAAAGACTGAAAAATAAAACAAATAAAATTCAAAATAGAAAATTATAAGTGACTTATTTAAAGGATAATTCAATATGTTTCTCAATAAATAAGAAAGAAGGGCTAGGCTTGGATACTTGTCCGAAAAATATAAAGATAAAGAATGAGAAGACCCACCTCATTTTTGTTTGGGTAAAAATCTAATTTTGCCTCAAACTCAATATTGATCTTTACCAAATATTTTTAAATCTAATGGCTCGTAATATTTTTAAAAATGTTATTCGTTCTTATTTCAACATGGTCACCATAGTCACTCACAAAATATCAATATTTAGCTTAATTTAAAGCATTTTAAGGTTCTTGATAAGATCAAATATTCTTATTTCTTCTTTATAGTCACTCCCAAATTGTGTTCTTGCAATTACATCACCTGCTAAACTTTCTTTATGAGCAACAAAAAAATTCAAAATTCATCAACCACGGTAAAAAATAATAATTAAGGATGCAAAAAGAACAATTAAGAACTTTCAACAACCAGAACTTTCTAACGGGCTAATATATAAATTTCTTTAGAGCCACCTTTATGATTCCGATAAAGTTGAATACGAAAATATAGTAAAATATAAAGTATATAAATTTATGAAACATGAACAAAAATTGAAAACAAATCTAGCAAAATCAAACATAGGTTTGGCCAAATAGAACTTGGATCCAGCAAAATCGAAATAAGATCTGGTTTAATTGAACCCAAATTTGGTCAAATCGAATCCAAATATGGTAAAATTAAACTTGTATCTAGCCAAATTAATGATGGAAGAGTAAGATAGAAAATAAATCGAAAACCAAATGTAAGTAGTCAAGATGATGTTAAGAGAGAAAAGAACAAGAGATAAGAGACATGCCCGGTGCCCTTGGCCGTGGTTGCCAGGCATCAGGTCGACGATGGTCATTATGATGGCAAGGGACTGACATTTATGTCTGTTCTTCAACGATGATAGAGAGACCAAATCCTATGATAAATGATTGCTCGTGAGACACGATGATCTCGAATTGGAGAGAATAAAGTCAAAGAGTAATTATCATAGAGGAATGAGGTGGCTAGAATCTTACGGGTGAAATCGAGAAGAAGGTTGCAATGAACCGACTGTGATCGCCATGGGAAAATGGAGAGGTGTCGAAGGAACTTGGGAGGAAATGAGGATTAGAAAGATTTATATTTGAAAAATATTTTATTGAATCTCATATATAAAACAAGACGGATATAAAAGTTCTAGACATTTCTCAATCGTTTGAAGTCCTAAAAGACAAAAAATAGTTCAGATCAAAGCAAAATATAACATAAATATAAAATGAGTATTTAAATTTAACCTTATATATCTCATATGTAAATGAAGAAAAAATATATATATATTTTTGTATAATAGAGGACTATTTAAAAAAATATTAAATTAAAAATAATATACAGAAATCTACGAAAAGTACGGACATTAAATTTATGAAAATAATAGTATTGATGTATAGACATTAAATTTAGTAATAATATTGAACTATTACATTTACAAAAATTAAATTAAAGAAATAGTATAAAATAGGAAATAGATATAAACACTAATACACATTAAATTAAAATCTCTCTCTCATACACACACACACACGCACACGCTTTCTATACGGGTCGAGCATAAGCAGAATATAAGAGAGAAATGGGAATTTTAATTATAAGAACTACTTAAATTTTAATTAATTAATATTAAATTAGAATTCACATCTCCCACTCTTTCACTTTCTATAAGTATCGGGTTAAGCATAAATTATAAAAATAATATATGGAAACAATGGATATTAAATTTATAAAATATTTAGAAATGAAATATGGACATTAAATTTAGTAATAATATAGAAACATTAAATTTATAGAAATTAAATTAAATAAATAACATAAAAGGGAAAATTGATATAAAGACTAAATCACATTAAATTAGAATCCATCTCTCTACCTCTCTCTAAGTTGAGTATAGGTAGAAAGTGAGAGATGAATTTTAATTATAGGAACTAACTAAATTCCTCCTAATTAATATTAAATTAGAATTCTCTTCTTTTTCTCTCATTTTCTATAAGTTTTGGCTTAAGCAAAAATTATAGATATAATATACAAAAATTTATGGAAATTGTGGACATTAAATTTAATGAAATTATATAAAACAAATATATGGATATTAAATTTAGTAATAATGCTAAAGCATAAAATATATGGAAATTATATTACAATCTCTCTTATGCTCTCACTTTCTATGAGAGGTGGGCTTCATAAAAAATTAGAATTCTTATTTCTCTCACTTTCTATAACACGGGCTATAGCCGTTCTCTAACATTTTCCATGACACACAACTTTCTCATTGAATGTAACACCTACATCATCTACAACCTCGTTCACGGTCAACTGGGCTCGCTCTCTCTCTCTCTCTCTCTCTCTCTCTGTTGCACTCGTAGATCAAGGGTTATAGCCATTCACTATTTTAGAATCCATCTCTCTCACACTTTCTAAGAGAGTTGGGCTTAAACATAAATTAGAATTCCTATTTCTCTCCCACTTTATGTAACACACGTGTTATAACCATTCTCTAACATTCTTTATAACACACAACTTCCTTATTGCAAGTAACACCTACATCAGTTGTGACCTCATTTGAACGCGCCCCAATCTTTCAGAGAAAACCAAAAACAAATATATATATATATATAGATATATGTTTATGTATGCTTGGCGCTGGTAAAACGAAAAGGGTTTTTAAAAACGTCGATTTTCTCATTAAAATGTACTTAAGCCTGTTTTAGAAAAAGGAGTCGCCACCTAGCATTGGGTTTAAATGATGTGCTAGGTCACCATATTTTTCTTTTTTGAAAATAATTTAAAAATGGCTTAAGTAAAATTTGACTCCAAAAATAATGTGGTCTAACCAGAGATTCGTTTAAAGAGTTCGGGGGTCAGTTACGCTCGGGGAAGGTGTCAAGCACCACAAGACGCCCGTCCAAAGACGGTACCTTATCCGATTAAGTCCAATTAGAATTTAAATCCGAATGTTTTTATTTTATTTTTAAATCCTCCTTATATACACATACACGCACATTTGAGGGAAGTGATCCCCCTTCTAAACCTAGACCGTTCTGATTGAAGGTTGGGAATTTTCTACCTCGTATTGTTAGCATATTATATTTAATACAAATTAAATAAAACACCCGCACACACGCATCGAGAAGAGTAATTCCCTTCTAAATTTAGCCATTCAAATTGAAGGTTGGGAATTTTCCACCTCGTATTGTTAGCACATTATATTTAATACAAATTAAATAAAACACCCGCACACACGCATCGAGAAGAGTAATTCCCTTCTAAATTTTAGCCATTCAAATTGAAGGTTGGGAATTTTCCACCTCGTATTGTTAGCACATTATATTTAATACAAATTAAATAAAACACCCGCACACACGCATCGAGGAGAGTAATTCCCTTCTAAATCTTAGCCATTCAAATTGAAGGTTAGGAATTTTCCACCTCGTATTGTTAGCACATTATATTTAATACAAATTAAATAAAACACCCGCACACACGCATCGAGGAGAGTAATTCTCTTCTAAATCTTAGCCATTCAAATTGAAGGTTGGGAATTTTCCACCTCGTATTGTTAGCACATTATATTTAATACAAATTAAATAAAACACCCGTACACACGCATCGAGGAGAGTAATTCCCTTCTAAATTTAGCCATTCAAATTGAAGGTTGGGAATTTTCCACCTCGTATTGTTAGCACATTATATTTAATACAAATTAAATAAAACACCCGTACACACGCATCAAGGAGAGTAATTCCCTTCTAAATCTTAGCCATTCAAATTGAAGGTTGGGAATTTTCCACCTCGTATTGTTAGCACATTATATTTAATACAAATTAAATAAAACACCCGTACACACGCATCGAGGAGAGTAATTCCCTTCTAAATCTTAGCCATTCAAATTGAAGGTTGGGAATTTTCCACCTCGTATTATTTACTTAAAAAAAAATAAAAAAAAATAATAAATAAATAAATAAATAAATAAAAAGTAATAAATAAATAAATAAATAAATAATAAAGGAAGAAGAAAAAAAAAATCTAATTTAAAAAAAATTAGTATAATAACAACTTAAAAAAATAAGAGTAAGATTTACAACAGATAAAAATTTACCACCTTCTTGGAGATTTTTCTTCTTCAAAATTACAATAAAATGAAAATAATATTATTTTCTTCAAAATTTTTCTCCAGATTTCTCCTCTCCCTTACAAAAATTTCTCTCAAAAATTTCTTCCTCTCAAAATTTTCCTCCTCCCTTCTCTTGTGATCCTTCCTTTATTTATAGGAAGGATTTCTGAAGAATCCTACGACAAACGCGTGAAAAAGAAGGGAAAAAGGGGGTGGGTGCACCGAAATTTGGTGCACCCACCCCCTTTTGGGTGCACCAAAAATGGTGCACCCAAAAAGGGGGGGCTGGCCCCACATGCGGCCAGCAACACTGGTCGCTACAGCGACCAGTGCAACTGGTCGCTGTAGCGACCAGCTTGGTCGCACGTGCGACCTTAGTGCACCTCCCCCACCCCCGTTCGGTCCAGGCCTCTCTCGTTCTCGTCTGTTTTTGGTCCATTTTGTTCCGAATTAACGCGTTTTTATTCCACTTTGAAAAATCTACAAAAACCAAAAAAATAAATTAATTAATTACTAATATTTAATTTACTTAAGAGATTAATAAAACTTAATTTAGCAGTATTAAACCGCACAAATACGGTACAATCAAAATAAAATAAATAGAAAAATAAAATAAAAATAACTATAAAACAAAGTATATTTTTTTGCGAAGCGGTCAAAATGCCGTGTCTACATCATTCACAGTCAATCGGTTGTTCTTTCTCTCTCTCTCTCTCTGTTGAGCGATTTCTCAATATTGTACGTCTCACAAGTATAGATAATGATTTATTTATTTACTTCGTATGTTTTAGAGATTTGATTACATATGAATTATCTCTTTCTTTTTTTTGGTAAGCACAAACACATTTGAGTAATCAAAACTACTACTGTCCAATGAAACACACAAATCCAGAAACAATTAACTATCAAGGATGAACATATAGCGAAAATCAAATTTGATAATTAACTATCTAAGGAAAAAATAGTGAAATATAAAACTATGATTGATCAAAACAGGATAAATTAACTATTAAGGGAAATAAAATATAGCGAAAATCAAATTTAGTCGATCTAAGATATGATAATCTTAGACCAAAATAATTAATTATTAATTAATTTATCAAATTTAACTTTGGAGTTTCTTAATTTAAATTGAGAGTTCCCTAATCAAAGAGAATCAAACATTTGAGAAATCAATTTGAGGTGATCAAAGTGATAAAAAAAAAAAAAAAAAAAAAAAAAAAAAAAAAAAAAAAACATAATGAAAGTAATATCTATCGTCGATGAATCAAACACATTTTATCTTATCTTATGCGAATCAAACAGTCTTAACGAAGATTTGAGATATCTAACGGAGACAAATCAGTTGATTGCGAATCAAAATAGTAATTGATTTGAGAAATCATTAACTGTTACACGAATTAAATATATCTTATGGTGCAGGGGTCCTGGTTGCGTTTTGATAGGTGTGATCTACCTATGTATTTTCAAACCGATTTTGTTAGTTTTATAGTTTTATAGTTATTTTTATATGTTTTTATTATTTTTGTATTAAAACAGGTGCGTGGGGTGAAATTGTATGAAATCGGAGCATAAACGATCAAATCGTATTGACAATGATCAGAGAACAGTGGAAAAATGAGCAAGGCAGCAAGATTCTGCAACCAATCCCACCACGGCGGCGTCCAGACCACCGCCGTGGCGGTGAAGAAGCTAAGAAAAATCCATTTTTGCTTAAACCTCACCGCCTAGACGGTGAACCAGCAGAAACTTTTCCTAATCCACCGCCTTCTCCATCGCCTCGGCGAACAGTAAACTAACATACTCCACCGCCGCGGCGATGGCCTCGCGCAGTGTTAGATATTTATTTTAGATATTTTATCTAATTATACCCCTCTCCTTGAGCACTCTCTGGCCATTACAGCCCTTAAGGCTTAGGTTAGTATATAGAGAGAGTATGGGGAGTGCTCAAACATATCCGAAGGAGAAGATCAACACACGAAGAATGAGAATCGTTCGGTGGACGGTTTTAGTGGCTAATCTTCGGATATTGGCTAAGTTCATTTGTTTTTCCTTTTATTTATTAACTTCTATGTATGTTTGAGCATGTTTAGCCTAGTTTCAATTGTTTAAACGGCTATGGCCATAGGTTAAACGTGAATTATGTATGGGATTAATATCGTTTATAAAAACATAGTTTTGGTTGAGTTGTGTTTCTTCGATGATTGTTCTTCAATGTTTGAGTGTGTTTATCATATTGTTTGTTTATTATTCTTAGAATGATAAATAGAGAATACGGAGTTTGACAAATCCCGGATTCGGATTAGAATAAACAAACGCCATGATCCGATAACCCGGTCGGGGTTAGGATTATGGACAATCAATGACGTTGGGGCAAGACTCACATGACCTAGGGTCGTTAAAACATTGAGGGAGACTTCTTCATTGACTCGAAATTGCGTATTCCCCCGTCTTACACTCAGGAGAGATGGTGGTGGAGTTTTAGAACTGAGATTGTTGATAGGGTAAACACAACGCATGAAATCAATGACGTTGGGGAGAGACTTACGTGACCTAGAGTCATTAAGACGTTGATGGAGACTTCTTCATTGATACGAAGTCAAGTTATATCCCTCGTCTTATACTCAGGAAAGGTGGCGAGGGAATTTATGAACTGAGATTTTGTGTGCAATCAATAAGGTTGGGGCAAGACTCACACAACCTAGGGTCGTTAAGACGTTGAGGGGGACTTCTTCGTTGACACGAAGTTGCGTGACCATCTTACACTCGGGAGAGGTGGCAGAGGAGTTTTAGATATCGAGATTGTCAAATAGGT
The DNA here is from genome assembly GCA_016647705.1 of Eucommia ulmoides. Lineage (NCBI taxonomy): Eukaryota > Viridiplantae > Streptophyta > Magnoliopsida > Garryales > Eucommiaceae > Eucommia > Eucommia ulmoides. Next base: position 31,715,736 of record CM028341.1, on the reverse strand, counting down.
CGAACACCATTATTATAAACTAAACAAAATCAAATGCGTTTAAGTAAATAGAGTTAATCCCTAGATAATCCATCCCATAACTATCTCGTTTTAGTAATTAGTATAGTTAAAGTAGTATTTTAGTATTAGTATTAAATTATATTTCATTTTTGTCGCCTAGATAAAGTCGGGTTATAACAATCGCGGTACTCGATAGTAATCTCAACCAATCCTTGTGGATACGATACCTAACCAAAAGGTCTACTATACTAAAACTTAATCCGTACGCTTGCGGTGAAAGTGGCAGCGCATCAATTGCGGCCACCACTTTACTCTAAGATATAATGGTTCGGCGGTCCTATCTGCTCACTGATCTAACGACCGAGATTTTGCATGGTTAGGGTTCGTTAGTTTGGTAGAGAAGACGTAGTACAATAGGGCTCAGACTAGCACGCCAGTTTGGTAGAAAAGATAGAAGGTTAGGGCTCAGACTGCATAGTGCATAATGCATTGCCAATGCATTTTCAAGGTGCATTTTGCACTATACATTATGCAAATGTCTTGGCAATGCATGTAAATTATGCACTTTGCAAATGCCTTAACAATACACTATGCATTGTGCAATTGCCTTGGCAATGCATATAATACATTATGCACTATACCCAATGCACAAGGCAATATGCACTATGCAAATTCCTTGACAATGCATGCAATGCATTATGCACTATGCATTGTGCAAAAACTCAGATGAGATTATTTTGAAAATAAGTTCTAAAAATGGGGATAAATTATTCATATTGTTTAGACTTTTAAGTATTTATACTTTAAGTCTTTAAGTTATTTATATTTATTATTTTATATATTATTGAAATAACTATTATACGGATGGATTGTTTAGAATTTTAGTTATTTACATTTTAACCCTTAATTTATATATATTTATTATCTTATATTTTTTTGAGTCATTAAGTTATTTATATATACCATCCTATATATTTTTAAAAAGCAAATAATATCTCATTGTGCCCTAAAATGCGTCCATGATATGTCCTAAAGTGTTCGATAGCGTCCCTTTAAATTTGAATCTTAAAATTTCATCATTTATATTTGTGTGTAAGAAAGAAACTATGTGAAATATTGTTATATATTAAAGAAGATAATATATTATTCTCAAACAATATTTTGTTACTGAATCCATTGATCTTTTTGCTTAATTACAAAAATATTAAAGTTAATATTTTCAAATTAAAATTAATTTTTCGTCCTTCAAATTAAAATTATTTTTTCTTCCGTGCCTTCAGGCACGAGTTATATGCTAGTATTATAAGAGTAAATTAAATATGTCTTTATTTATAGAATGAATTTATATATACTAGTTTTAGACCCGCATAATATGCGGTCAGGTCTAGAAAAAAAAAATTATTAGTATATATTTTTTTTATTTGAGTATTGTACGTAGATACAATTAATTGTTTAATTTTATATCTAATATATTTTATGAGAGTATAGAAAAAAACAATTATTGAGAAATGTTAATATATATATCAATGTCAACCTCTAAAATTATTAAGGTTGACTACTCATATTTATTTATTTTTGAAATAGTAAATATTAAGTAAACAATTCCTAGAGAGTTTTTCCAATTGTTTAACTTTATGTTTTTATGGATAATAGTTTTGAAATAATATAATAGGTCATTTTTTTATGTTGTTTGATAATTTTTATTATTTGATTAAAAATCATTATAATACTCTTTAAAGCACATGAAATTGAATAAATTTTATATATAATTAATAGATTGAGAGATAAATTTATTAAACGGTTAGAGAGGGAGAAGAAGACAAAAATATGAGGTCATATACAATTACTTAGAATGAAGACAATCAATAGCCTAAATACGGGTCATTTTCACTGAAGCTCACTATCATTTTTAAAATTATTCGAAAAATTAAATATTTTTTATTTATGAAATTTAGTTACAATTTATACATAAGTTATTGATTTAGTTATACTATTTTGAATTATTTGGTGAAGTCTTCATCTGAGATTTTTTTAGTATTAGTTTAAAAAACAATGGGCTTATGGAATTTTTTAACTATTTTTTAATCATTTTTTTGTGTTTGTTCGGTTTTACTCGTTTTGCATGTGGAATTCGTTGCAAGAAAAAAAAATGTAATTACTTATATCAACACTTAGAGAAATGAAAAATATAAAAAACTATTTTTTTTTTTTTAATGAACACTCTAGTAAATGAAGCATTTATAGTTTATCATTTTTTATTTAAAAGGGATAAAACTTTCATTCTATGTAAAAAATAAATAGTAAAAGGATAAAGATGTCATATCAAAGTGGAGGCGATCAATTTGCAAGAATTTTGTGTTGTCGTTGTTGGGTTTCAAAAATGGCAAGGAGACGAATATATTTACCAATGACAGAGGGTATTGTTATATATTTTCTAAATGACAGAAGATGTTAATGAAATTAACCCACCAAAATATCAATATATTAAAAATATAATTATTTCAAATGTAAAAAAAATATTTAAAATTCATTCAATCCACTATATTAATAATAAATAATAATTAAATTCACTCAAATTACTATATTGATTATAAATAATATTTAAGTTTATTTAAATAAAATGTTAAAAGGGGAGAAATAAATAAGTTTTAAATATTAAAGATTATTATTTATTTTCAATTTTTTAATTGTGTTTTCAATGTTAGTTTTTAACAAATATAATAGCTCCTATTTTTTGTTGTTTAATACTTGTTAAAAGGGCAGCCCAGTGCACGAAGGCTGACGTCATTGTAGGGTTTCTTTAGTACTTTTGTTGTCGAATACTTATTATTATTATTATTATTATAAATTTTAATAATGTTTATCAACAAAACAAATTATATCAAGAGAGAATAAAATAGAAAATGTAGTTATTTTGTCTAATTTAATGTCATATTTATTAAAAAGAATAGACATTTATTATTTTTTTATTTATTTATTTACCATTTAAAATTTATTCAAATAAAATGTTAAAAGAGAGAAAAAATTAGAAGAATGAATTTTGTGAACATTAATGGAGGAAAATAGTAGGTTATTCACAATGACTAGGAGCAAAAAGATTACCATTGTTGAGCTCTCCTTCGATTCAAGTAGGGATGGCAAAAAAAAACCGAACTAACAGATAACTGAGAAAAACCGCACTGAATGGTTCGATTTTGAAACCCAACCGCGAAGCCGATATTTTAGATATATTTTTACGACTTATATACCCTAAATTTTTTATATATTTATAGTTTAACCCCTAATATGTGTGTGTGTGTGTGTGTGTGTGTGTGTGTATATATATATATATATATATATTATTAACGATTATGGTTACAATTATTTATTTTAAGTATCGTTGAATTTTAATTATGGTTAGAAACGTTTATTGTAATAATTAATAATTTTGTAGTTTGGTTTTATTTTTTAGAATTTATGTTTTATATTTTAGTTATGTTTTTGTTCATATATAAAAAAACAATGGTCCACGGTTTCATGGTTTTGGTTTTGGTTTTGATTTTAGTTTTGGCTTTAGCTTTGGCTTTTTATAAAATTGAAAAATCTTAAATGATTTCGCAGTTTTGCAGTTTTGGTTTTGACTTTGTATAAATTTAAATGATTCGGTTTTAAAACCATTTAAAAAAAAAATCGACAGGTTTGGTTTGGTATATGTCTAACGGTTTTGGTTTTGACTTTATACGAAACTGAACTAAAACCAAAACATTGACATCCCTATGTCCAAGGGTTAGATTTTTAATTTTAGTTTTTCCCATTAGATTGTATGCCCGAGCTATGCATGGGCAATCGGTAGCTTTTTTTTTCATACTTCGATATAATCATCGATATTTTTTTTTTTTTTATGTTTTTTTACATTTTGATTTAGTTATTATATTTTTATTAATAAATCGTACATTCTTGTTAATTAATATTTGAACTAATATAAATGATTTTGATACATTCTTTGTTAGTATAACTAATGTTTAAATAATTGAGTTACAAAAATGTTAAGCCAATAAAATTAGTGGAGTGTCAATTATTTAATAATAAGAGACCTAACAATTAGGGGTGTGTTTGGTTTGTAAATATAAAATATTTATTTATTGTATTTATTTTTTAGCCGCATCAATTAGTTAGTGCAATTTCCACACTATCAACACTCACATAAGAAAAAGAAAAGAACAAAATTATATATATATATATATATATATATATATGAAAAATTATCGGTAGCTGTTTTTTCACACTTCAATATAATCATCGATATTTTTTTATTTTTTTTATTTGGTTATTATATTTTTATTAATAAATCGTACATTTTTTCTAATTAATATTTGAATTAATATAAATGATGTCGGTACATTCTTTGTTAGTATTACTAATGTTTGAACGATTGAGGTACAAAAATGTTAAACCAGTAAGATTAGTGAAGTGTCAATTATCAAACAATAAGAGATATAATAATTGGGGGCGTGTTTCGTTTGTAAGTGTAAAATATTTTTTTATTGTATTTATTTTTTGGTCGCTTCAATTAGTTAGTGCAATTTCGCACACTATCAATACACACATAAGAAAAAGAAAAAAAAAAAATTATATACATATATGTATATGTGTGTGTGTGTGTGTGTGTGTACACACACACACACACATATATATATATAGGAAAAAAAGAAACAAAAATAGGAGAATAAAGGATTTGCAAAATACAAAAAAAAAAGAACAAGAAAAAAAAAAGTGTCAAGCCAAAAAGTGCTATTAACTAATATTACTTATATTTTACTTGATTAATCACAATATTACCTAATTTTCACTATACATATAATGAAAATGTAGGGTGAAAGGTTATAGATTTTGTACCTAATTTTTTTATGTCATTATTATAATAATAAATAATAAGTAGTAGTTATTATTATTTTCATTGTTATATAGATAGTGAAAATAAAAGAGAGAAAATATAATAAATAAAACTAATATGAGTTTTGGTTGAATCCTAACCTTTCATTTCAAAGGGATAATAGGATTGCAGAGATTGAAAATACTTGATTGTGGTTCATTCTAAACCCTAGGCTTCCACTTTTATATATATATATATATATATATATATAAAGTATATTCTTTCTCTTTTCAACTAGACAAATTTATTATATCTTCTCAATTTGGTATATGATATCTAAAGTTAAATATAAATACATATTGTATATTTATATTATTTTTTGGTTTAATCTGGACTATTCTTTGTCTCTTATGATTTCAGACGGCTGAGAAATGTCTAAACCTCTAATGTCTGTCCTGTTTAATATATAATAGATGTATGATGATAAAGATATAAATCTAGTTATAAATTCATGAGAGTTTGATGGTTGACCTCCCATCAAGAAGATTGCAAGATGACTAACAAATATAGTGATGAAGTGAAATAGAAGCACTATAATATTTTATACAATTTTTATTATATTTTAAATTGATATAAATTTTATTTCATATATTTATTTTTTATGAGGTGATATTTTTAAAATCTACTCGCAGAGTCCATTTGAATATAAAAAGATAACTTATTTTTCTATATTTTTAAATTTTGTACACACAATTCTAAATTATAACAAAAATCACATGTCATTATAACTGATATTCTAAGAAATTGTAACAATATAATGTTAGATTGAAATTATATTAGTAATAACTAAAAAATAATTTTTATATGATCACATCAAATTTGTAAATTTTGTTAGTAGTTTTAAAATTTTCAAATTGTTCTCTATTTGATTGAAACTTCAAGTGGTCTAGATGTTTGTACAAAAAATATTATGTATAATTTTTTTCTATTAGTAATTATATGTAATGTAATTTTAATATTAATTATATAATTAACATTTTTTTTTTATCTCATTGAACTCATTCTAACTTCCAAAACTTTCTTCTTAGCTGATGTTTTCAGTTCCATTGTACTTTCTAAAATTTTCTTCTTCGTTAATATATTTATCACTTGGATCCATTATACCTACATTTTTAATAATAATACAAAAAAAAAATTAAACATATAAAAAGCTTTTACATGGTTATTAAATACGTCCAACAGTCATGAATGGTTAAGGTAGATCTACTTTAATCTTATGTGTTGCAAGAATCAAACTAGTAGAACAACGATAGAAATAGGATGTGCCCAAACATCACTTCTTGGGAACGTCACATGTGCCTCTCTACTTTTAAATATTGTCCAGGGTAACAACCCTAGACACCCTTCTTTCCCAAATTATACTTTAACCCTTGAACTTCTAAACAATTCAATATTATTAACCATTCCTTTTGTTGGAGATAAGTCCCACAGACAATCCTAGCGGGCTTATTTCTGAAAATAATCTCAAATAATTTAATAATATAAAGGACAAACTTAGTATTTCATATACCAATCTGGTATTCTACATATCACCATGTATGTATTATATAACTGTCAGATTCCTTGGATATCCAATTTAAATGTCTTAACGTTTTGATGAGATTAAAAAGGAGTGAGATTTTAGAAATTTGGAAATTGAATATCCTAAAATGTTCTCAGTCATGCGATTATTAATTGGTACTCAATAATGTGGATAGATTAACTTGTAGGGTGTTTTCTTTATTGAGAATGGTAAATCTAAAATTCATCGATATGAGATACTAGTGTTGGAGATAAGCCCTATGAACAATTGTAGGCGGACTTGTTTCTAGTAAAAATCTCAAGTAAATAATAATAAACGGTAATTTCGTATTGTTAGATCAATGTTACTGTAGATCTTGAATATAAAGTTGAAATGTCTTAACTTTATAATATGATTAAAAGACGGAAACCAAATACATTTGGTAACTTAGGTGGCGTTTGGTAACCGTTTCTGTTTTCATTCTAGCAGTGGAATGGGAATGGGATGGAAATTTTATTTTCTTCTTAGGAGTAAAATCGCGTTTGGTAACGATAATTTTATTTTTTTTTTATTTTTTTTTTATTTTTTTTTTTTATTTTTTTTTGTTTTGGGAAGAGAATTGTGTTTGGTAACGATTTTATCCTAAAATCTTTTTTTTTTTTTTTTTTTTTTTGGGCTGACGGTGGTGGCGCCGGCACCGGCCGGATGGCGGACGGCGGTGGCTCCCGTCGGAAGGTGGTGGCGCCGGCCGGACAGCGGTGGCGCTGGCTGGACAGCGGTGGCAGGTGGGTGACAGTGGCTGAAAAGTTTCCGGCCGGGCGGCGGCGGCGGGACAGTGGCCGGCGGCGGCGAACGGTGGCGGCGGTGGTCGGCGGCGGGTGAACAGTGACAATGTGTTTTGGGAATGGAATGAGAATAATGAGAAACAACTTTTTTTTTGTTTCTCATTTCTTAAGAAAAATGTAGGCACAATTCTCAAATGGGAATGAAATGAAAACGGAAACAAAAATTACCAAATGCTATTCCCAAACAAAATTCCCAAAAATCTGGGAATGGGATGGGAATTTTTGAAATGGAAACGGTTACCAAATGAGGCCTTAATGTTTTTAATTGTTCCTAATCAGTATTAAATTGTTGAAAAGTGGTCTTCAGCAATCTAGTCTAACTTGTTCTATTATTATTTTTTAGAATGTGTGAGTTTCAAACTGTTGATCCTGGGGTTTTGATGGACAATTAAGGGTTGATGTTTTTTGTGAAACCAATGTGTTTATTGAGTGTTTCAGCATAAGAGTTCCCCAATCAAAAAGAAATTATCAAGGACGCGAAGATGAACGTTAAAGAAATAAAGAGTGTTGAAGATTTCGAAAAAATTATGTGAAAACAACTCAACACTCTTATACTCTTAATGTATCCCGAATTAGGATCACACGAGACACCAATTGATGAATTATATACTTGTGTGTTTAATTTGATAAAGTATAGGATCCTCATTAGTATTTAAATATTTGCTCCAATGTGAAATTAAAAAATAAAAATTGGCCTGAATGAGATTAGTCTTTAAAATTGAATAATAGTGTCAATTGAGTGAACCAAGAAAAAAAAATCGGTTAATGGGATTAAAACGATGAAGTTGAAATAAGTTGAAAACGAGATAATCCAGCAATGATCGGTCAACCGACTAGCGTTAGGCTGGAAAAGAAGAACTCTTTAAATCGATTGATTAACTGACCAAGAAAGATCGGTTAACCGTATTGACCAAGTGAAACTCTCTGAATCGATCAGTTAACCGACCCGAGTGAATCGATCAACCGACCAAGGCTTTATTTTGGCCTAGAAATGTATCATGCATTGTTCGGTCAACCAACCCTTGGGGGATCAGTCAACCGACTGCCCTTAAGGGCTGGCCTGGCTTACAAGTTGTATTGATCGGTCAACCAATGGTCTGGAGGTCGGTCAACTGACTGTTTAGTTGAGATTTCTAGGATTTTAAGGACCTAATCAAATATTAGCCGTTACTAGCCGTTTTTGGCATATCTAATTGAGATATTTTGGGGAATTTGAATATATTTAAGATATAACACATCTAATTTGATATCCCTATAGATATGGTACACAAAATTGGAGTGTTTCTCAATTTTGTTCATTAAATACTTCATATCTATGCGATTAGTAATTGAGAAATAATTTACGGACTTAATTGAAAGATATGACAGTCATATTTAAGTGAATTCTACCAAGATTGAATGGTTATATGGGGTCTATAGGTTCACTTTAAAGCCATATATAATGAAAACTAGCTGTTGGAGGGCTTGTTTGAAACTTGTTTAAATAGACCTGCAAATTTCATATTAAAAGCACTAATGAATAGGCATCACCAATTTGTATTGTCTTGCAATTCTTCTTACATTTTTTTGGTGGTTTCCTAGTGAGATATTTTCAAGTTGTTGTGTTTACTTTTTATTTCATATTATTATTAATTATTTGGTTATAAGATCGTAGTAAAATCGTTTTCAAACTCAAAGAGCATAAAAAAAAAAAATTAAAACGATTTGTGTGATTTTCTGATTGTGTGCTTAATTTTTGTGTTACCCACAGTTATTATAATCAGATATTGGATTTCTTACTTAAATTCTATCACTAGTAATTTTTGAGACATTAATTGAGTGTAATTTTTTTTGAGGCAGTAGAAACTCCGAGTGGGAAGAAACTCATTTTTTGTATTTGGTGAGTTTGTGCAAATTGGATACGGTTTGGGTTGTATCTAATCAGGGTAGCTGGGGTTTCAACCTTTTCCGGGAAAAAGGTTGAGGTTTAATCTTTAGCTAAAGTATTAAAAGGTTAAGCTACTCTTTCCTTTGAAAAGAAGTAGATTTTGATTCTTTCTGAATTAATTTATTTGTGAGTGAATTGTAACGATTTTAAACTAATTGCCCCGACTAATGTGGAATGTTACAACTATCAAAAGATTGGACACTTCCAAACCGATTGCCCCAAACCAAAGAAATATAGGGAAAATTGAATAAAATAAAGGAAAAAAGAGCATGAAGAAATCGATGAAAGCCACCTGGGATGATTCTGAATCAAGTAGCTCAAAAAAATCAGGCAGTGAAAGATCGTCCATGCTTGCTTTAATGGCCACTGGAGATAAGGTACCTAGATGTTCTAGTTTTTGTCCTTTAGATTTTGATGATTTATTTGACATTTATTAAGAACTAATTCATGATTATAAAAATTAGTGCTCTAAAATTAATGTCCTTCAAAGTAAAATTAACACATTAAACAAGCAAATGATGGATTATGAATCAGAAAACATTGAATTAAAATCCAAGATGTCGGATTTATATTCAATAATTCTCAAATTCACCGGTGGTGAGAATAATTTGAAAATGCTTTTGGGAAGTTTATGAGGTATCTTAGACAAAGCTGGCGTTGGGTTTCAGAAAAACCTTAAACAAAAACGTTTTCATAAATTCTTTTCTAAAACCAAGGATGTTGTTAGATGTTTTAAATGTAATGTTGTGAAGCATACTATTCGTAGATATTTTTCTAAAGTATCTAACTGCAGACAAGTTTGGGTTCCTAAAGGAACTAAAATTGTCTCGACTAACAAGATCGGATCCACGTAGACTGAGTATCACTTAGGAACTATTTGAGGTGCTCCTTGTAGGTTATTTTGAAAGCATCGATAGGCAAGGACAAATGGTTCATGGACAGTGGTTGTTCTCGGCACATGACGGGAGATAAATCAAAATTTACATCTTTAACACCTAATGATAGAGGTCATGTGACATTTGGAGACAACGTTCAGGGTAAAAGTTTTGGTATATGTAATATTGGTAATGGTACTACTATTATTAAAGATGTTTTACTTATAGATAGTCTTAAACACAACCTTCTTAGTATTAGTCAATTATGTAATAAAGGTTATAATGTTGTGTTTGATCATGATAAGTGCCTAATTAAGAATGGGCATGATAGTAGCATTTTTACATCACGTATTGAGAATGTCTATATATGTTCTTTTGATGATTTTACTTCTCAAAATTTATCCTGTTTAAATGCTTTATCTGAAAATAGTTGGTTATTGCATAGGAGACTTGGGTAGGCTAGTATAGAATTGTTATCTAATTTATCTAAGAAAAATCTCGTATGTGGCCTATCTGCATTAAAATTTGTGAAAGATAAAGTATATGATGCATGTTAGTTAGGCAAGCAGTCTAGATCATCATTTAAGAAAAAAATACACACATCCACGTCTAGATGTCTTGAAATGTTGCATCTTGATTTGTTTGGTCCAAATACCATTGTTAGTTTAGGAGGGAAATTCTATGCCTTTGTGATTGTTGATGATTATTCTAAACTTACTTGCGTATTCTTCCTTGCTAAAAAGAGTAAAGATATTTCTGTTTTCTCTAAATTTTGTAAACGTGTTCAAAATGTGAAGCAATATTCAATTATTAATATTCGTAGTGATTGAGGCAGAGAGTTCAAAAATGATGAAGTAATAAGTTATTGTGATGAACATGGATATGCTTACAACTTTTCTGCACCGAGATCACCACAACAAAATGGTGTTATGGAGAAGAAGAATAGGGCACTTCAGAAAATGGCCAAAACGATGTTAAATGAAATCGTTTACCTAATTATTTTTGGGCCGAAACAGTAAGTACAACTTTCACGTGGTAAACCGAGTATCTATTCGTAGAGGTTTTCATAAAACCCCCTATGAAATCTGGAATGGCAAGACTCCGAACATATCCTATTTTAAGATTTTTGGTTGTAAATGTTTTATTTTGAATAATAAGGATAATCTAGGTAAATTTGATACTAAATCTGACTATGGTATTTTTCTTGGATACGCTACTAACAGTAAAGCTTATCAAGTCTATAATAAACGTATGTTAGTAGTTGAGAAGTCTATGCATGTTGTATTTGAAGAGTTTGATCCATTTATATCTAGAAAGGTTTTAGATGATGATGATACGAGTACCTTCAATAACCAAAACCAGGGCGATGATACGACAAAGGAACCTCAGAAAGAGGAGCCTAAGGGAGAGGATTCGATGTTACCACTTTCTATAAAGACAGTGTCAGGACACTCGATAAAAGAAATTATTGGTAATTTCGAAAGAAGTGTAAGTACACGCTCCTCCCTTAGAGATATTATAAATCTTGCTTTTCTATCTCAAATTGAGCCTAAATATGAATGAGGCGTTAACTAATGAATCTTGGATCTCCGTGATACAAGAAGAATTAGTTCAATTTGAACGTAATAAAGTATGATCTCTAGTTCCTACACCAAATTTTCATCCTGTAATTGGTACTAAATGAGTTTTTCGTAATAATAATGGTAAAACTGGTATGGTAATTAAAAACAAAGCAAGATTTGTGGCATAGGGATATAATCAAGAAGAAGGAATTGATTATGATGAAAATTATGCATCCGTGGCTAGATTAGAGGTTATCAGAATGTTACTTACATTTGCATGTTCTCGTAATTTTAAATTATATCAAATGATGTAAAGAGTGCATTCTTGGATGACTTTCTAGTAGAAGAAGTTTATGTTGAACAACCCCCAGGGTTTGAGAGTGATAAATTTCCCGATCACGTGTTTAAACTTCGAAAGAATTTGTATAGACTCAAACAAGCTTCTAGAGCTTAGTATGAGAGACTTAGACGTTATTTCATCGAAAATGGTTTTTGAAAGGGTCTTAGTGATATAACTTTATTTATCAAGCAAATTGAGTTTGATATCCTATTAGTACAAATTTACGATGATGATAATATTTTTTGTTCTACTAATGAGGATTTTTTCTAAGAGTTTGCCAAAATAATGCAGGTCGAATTTGAGATGAGCATGATGGGAGAGTTGTCCTTCTTCCTTGGGTTGCAAATTAAGCAAACCAAATAAGGGATCTTTATAAATCAAGCCAAATATACAAAAGAGTTGCTGAAAAATATGGCTTAGATGGTGCTAAAGAGTACAAAACTCTCATGGCAACAGTTACAAAAATCGACAAAGACGATACGGGTAAAAAGGTAAATGAGAAAATGTATCGAGGTATGATTGATAACTTGCTATATCTTATTGCTAGTAGACTTGATATTATGTTTAGTATTTACTTGTATGCTAGATTTCAGTCTTGTCCTAAAGAATCGCATTTAACTGCGGTTAAGAAATTTTTTCAATATTTGAAGAGGATAAGTGACCAGGGATTATGATATCTTGGGGGGAGTGCCTTCAAATTGACTAGTTACTCCGACACTGATTTTGCAGGATGCAAAATCGAGCGAAAAAACACAAGCCATTCATGTCACTTTTTAAGACATGCCTTGGTTTCTTGGTCTAGTAAGAAACAGAATTCCATAACTTTATCTACTACTGAGGCTGAGTACATGGCAGCTAGAAATTGTTACGCTCAGATTTTATATATCAAGCAACAATTGAATGATTTTGAAATGTGTATGGAGGAAGTCCCAATTTATTGTGATAATAAAAGTGTTATATGTTTAAGTAAGAACCCTATACAACACTCACGAACTAAGCACATAGTGATTAGACATCATTTTATTCGTGATCATATTAAAAAAAAAAAAGACATTACTATTGAGTATATTGATACCTCCGATCAGCTTGTCGGTATATTTACTAAACCTTTAGTGGAAGATCACTTTATGAGAATTATTCAAGGTTAGGAATGGTTAGGTATAATGATACGTGCCTAGAATGATGTTTTTGGTTCCCCTTTCTCACTTTTTTAGATAACAAGAGGGGAGAATATGTTTTATATTTATTGAATTGAATTGATTGATAAATGGGGAAATATAAAGGAGAAATCATGATTGAGCTTTAAACGAGTTAGTTAATGTTTAGGAATTTGTTTACCTAAGTATTGCACTTATTAAAGATAAAATTTTGGTGAATTAATCATTTTGTGCTTATGTTAAATATCTGATGAACTAATTAAATTATCTTCATGATTATGCTTAAATGAGCTAAAAAAAAATTGTAGTCGGATTTAGGGAGAGCGTGGTTACATTCTTGTTTTAACAAAAACATCAAAGTTAATTGCCATCATCAAAAAAAGGGAGATTATTAATCCCGGTGTTTTGATGGACAATCAAGAGTTGATGTTTTTTGTGGAACTAATGTGTTTATTGAGTGTTTCAGTATAAGAGTTCCCAAATCATGAAGAAATTATCAAGGATGCAAAGATGAACGTTGAAGAAACAAAGAATGTTGAAGATTCCAAAGAAATTAGGTAAAAATAACTCAAACACTCTTATACTCTTAATGTATCCTGAATAAGTATCACACACGACACAAATTGATGAATTATATACTTGTGTGTTTAATTTGATAAAGTATAGGATCCTAATTAGTATTCAAATATTTGCTCCAATGTGAAATTGAAAAATGAAAATTGACCTAAGTGAGATTAGTGTTTAAACTTAAATAATAGTGTCAATCGATTTAACCGAGAAAATAAATTGGTTAATGGGATTAAAACAATGAAGTTGAAATAAGTTGAAAACGAGATAATCCAGCAATGATCGGTCAACCGAAGGAAATAGGATCGGTCAACCGACTGGCATTGAGCTGGAAAATGAGAACTCTCTAAATTAATCGGTCAACCGAATTGGCCAAGTGAAACTCTCTGAATCGATCGGTCAACTGACCAGGGCTTTATTTTGGCCTAGAAATGCATCCTGAATTGTTCAGTCAACCGAACCTTGGAGGATTGGTTAACCAACTGCCCTTAATGTCTGGCTTGGCTTACAAGCTGTATTGATCGGTTAACCGATGGTCTAAAGGTCGGTCAACCAACTGTTTAGTTGAGATTTCGAGAACTTGAAAGACCTAATCAAATACTAGCCATTACTAGCCTTGTTGGTATATCTGATTGAGATATTTTGGGGATTTAAAAATAGTTCAGATATAACACATCTAATTTGATATCCCTATAGATATGGTACACATAATTGAAGTGTTTCTCAATTTGGTTCATTAAATACTTTCTATCTATGCTATTAGTAATTGAGAAATAATTTATGGACTTAATTGAAAGATTTGAAAGTCATATTTAAGTGAATTATACCAAGATTGAATAGTTATGATATATGGGATTTATAGGTGCACTTTAAAGTCATATATTGTGAAAACTAGCCATTGGAGGGCTTATTTCAAACCTATTTAAATAGACCTGCGAATTTCATATCATAAAACACCACATCATCAAGAACCATCAAGTTCCTAAGCTTTTCTAGGAGAAATTATTTTGAGATTTATTCGAGAGATCATTCGTGAGATTATTTTGTGAAAAAATTATTGAGTTAAAAGCGCTATTGATTTGGCGTCACCTATCTATGCTAGTATTGCAATTCTGATTACATTTTTTCGGTGGTTTCCTCGTGAGATCTTTCCAAGTTGTTATGCTTACTTTTGATTTCATATTATTATTGATTACTTGGTTACAAAATCATAGTAAAATCGTTTTCAAACTCAAAGAGCATAAAAAAAAAAAAAAAAAAAAAAAAAAAAAAAAAACGATTTGTGTGATTATCTGATTGCGTGCTTAATTTTTGTGTTACCCACAGTTATTATAATCAGATATTGAATTTCTCACTTAAATTCTATCACTAGTAATTTTTGGGACACTAATTGAGTATAATTTTGTTTGAGATGGTAGACTCCGATTGGAAAGAAACTCATTTTTTGCATTTGGTGAGTTTGTATGGATTGGATATGGTTTGAGTTGTATCTAGTCAGGGTAGCTTGGATTTTAACCTTTTTGTGAGAAAAAAGTTGAGGTTTGATCTTTATCTAAAGTATAAAAAAGTTAGGTTATTCTTTTCCTTGAAAAGAAGTAGATTTTGATTCTTCCTGAATTGAATTATTTGTGAGTGAATTGTAACGATTTCATCCTTACCGGTGAAAATGACACTTGGAGTGTGGTGAGATTTGATTCTTAGTCTGGTAAAAGGATTAGATTGTAATTCTTTCTGTAATAGAATTAGGTTAGTCTTAAGCTTGCAAAAAGATAGGGTTCTTACTTAGCCTGTGAAAAGGGAATTGTAAAAATTGATTCTGAGCCTGCGAAAAAAATCATTATGAGGGTTTGGTTTCTACCTTTAAAGGAATTTGAGTTTTAATGGGTGCGAATCTCCGTGGAAATCGGGGAACTGAATTAGACAAAGTTAGCTTGCCGAACCAATATATATTTTGGTGTACTATTTTGCTTATTTTCTTTATGATTTGTTTGGGTGTGCACTTAGATTAAATACACCTATCCGTTGCAGAACAAAATAATAATTGATTTACGATAAATTGATTATTTGATATATTAAGTGTTTAAAGATTTAATTTGTTTAAATTTTTTATAACTACTCAATTCGCCCTTCTCTTGGATAACTTACTGGGCCAACACAAACTATTAGTATGAAATATTAGAACAACCACAAAGGGACTTACTAGTGTATTAGGAAACCGAACATGATCATCCTAGACATCGTATATAGTAGGTTTGCTCAGAGGTGTTATTGTATTTATGATATTTTGACTTAAGGTATTGTATATTACATGTATGGATTGTTATGCTATTATAATACTAAGTATTGTACTCTTACCACGAAACTTCAAAGGTATTCATTAGGTGTAGTGGGACATATTTGTGAACATACCAATATACAAGATAGGATCAATTACTTTGAACAATGAGAGACATGTCCTATATGATTCGATTTAGTATTAATTCATTAAAACCTATGGCCAAAGTAATGTGATGATTTGGTTGAGATTCAATTGGTGTTGCAAGGAATTATATTATCAATTAAAATAAATAAGATTGGACTATGATTTTTGACTTTATCCATACATCATTTTCGGAACACAAAATAAGAGATCCTATCCATACCATATCATTGAAAGGTCGGAGATATTTTCAATCGTTGATTTAATTTTTTTTATATAAATTCGATAGCAAGTTGTCAACAAAAAATCGTTTCATGATTAATAAATGTGAACTAATTAGGATACTCAAAAGCAATATACTGAATTATAAAATTAGTGCCTTTAGGCACAAGGTGTATACTAGTTTATATTATGGTTCATGGAGATTTATGGAAGTGTCTTCTATTAATAATTGAGACAAATTTTGAAAAAAAAAAAAATAAACGAATAAGATTGTTGTATGAAATTTTGGGGGCCAAATTTCATCCAAATATTTCACTCTCACTTCCATACAGTTAAATTATATTTTTTACCTTTTCAATTTCATATTCGCGTTCAATTAATTATTTTTTCTATTTACTAGCTTCTTATAATTATCAACTAGGACATCACCAAAAATGCCTAGTATATATATGTTTGGTGTCAGATCATGCAATTGCTTTTAACTTGCTTGTGCTCTTATCTTACATGTCTAATGACCAAGTAAATAAAAATGATCATGTACAACCCTATTTTCTTTTTGGCTCTGCGTGGAAAAGGATCATCTTTGCTGGGGTTGATATACTATTTACTATCCGTTACTAAGTGTTAAAATTATAAATTTTAATTAATTAATTTAATTAAATAATTAATTTATATTATAACTTAAAATTGTGTGAGTTATATAGAGTAACTATGATTAGTTAAAAAAAAAAACAAAAAAAACTCTCAATTTATAATTTAAAAGATGTAAATATAATTTAATTTAATAGTTGAGATTTAGTATAACATCGATCTCTATAAATATGAGTTTATACATGAGACTCCCTTATCATTTCAACTAATACAAAGATCGCTCCCCATAATTTTTATGATACCACACACCTCTTTTTGACTAAAATACCTTTGTAACATATTCTTTTCTTCTTCTTTTATTTTATAATTTTTGTTTTTATTTTTTACTCTCCTTTTCTCTTTTACTCTTGTTTTCTATTTTTATTTTTTTATTTTTTTATTTTGTTCAAAATTTTCTATTTATTTTGTTTTAGGCGGCTTTTTTTTTTTTTTTTTTTTATATGGTGTTTATTTGAAAAAAAAATCAAAAGTAAAAATTGGAAACAAAAAACATAAATAAGCCAAAAAGAAAATTTTAAATTTTAAAAAAAAATTGTTTTTTTTTTTTTTATTTTCAAAATTCATTTTTTATTTTGCAAATCCTATTTTTAATTATTATTTTTTTTTATATTTTGTTTTCTATATTATTATTTTCAATCTTTTCTTAATTTTCTATGAATACCATATAAAAAATTAAACAAATGAAATTAAAAATGCAGAATAAAAACAAAAAAAAATTGAAAATTAAAAAAATATATACAATAAGAGCAAGAGAGTCAGTAGAAAATAAAAAATAAAAAATATTATATTGTGAGAATATTTTGTTAATAAATTGTGATAAAGTGTGTCTTGGGTAACCAAACTGAAAAGAGAAAGGGTGTCACAGATATTATGAAAATGGTAGGAGTGTCCTTAGTATTTGTCGAAATGTCGACAGATGGTGTCTCTTGTATAAACTCCTACAAATATATTTTAATTGTTCTATATATAAAACTTAATATATACAACTCGCACCATCCTAATTTATAATATAAAATTTAACTTCAATGATACCAAATATAAAGTTTATTAAATTAGTTTAATTACTTTTTTTAAAATTTTCTAGGAAGAAATTTTAAGTTGCGACACAATTTATATTTATGAAATTTTTACAGTTTAGTCCCCTATAGACAGTAGTCTACTAAAATAACATTACCTAATGATTTATTATTCTATTAACGTTTCATAATTAATGTTTATTTTTTAGTCCCCATCAATAAATGTCTATCAACATTTGACCTTGATATCCTTAGGTTGTGTTTGGGTAAGAAATTTGTGGGAAGAATTTCATTTATTTAGAGGATTTTAAAATCCTATTTTCACAAATTCCTTGTTTGGGTTTTAGGAGGGAGAGAATTGTAAAATCCTTTTATCTCAAAAAAATAGTAATATGAGGTATTTTGAAATCCTCTTTTTTCAGGTCTCATTTGCAAATTAATCCATCCAAGGAAGAATTTGTGAAATCAAACGTCCTCTCCTCTCATCTTCGTGACACAACCTTCGCTCCTGAGGCGCCCTTCCCTTCGCCGCCAATCTGCGCCGCCCTCGTCCTCTTCTTCGTTGTCTTCTTCTTCTTAATCGTCTTCATTCGTCATTTGCTTCTTCTTCGTCGTCCACTGTTCGCCGTCGTAGGGCTTTTTCGTTGCCGTCACAGGGTTTCGTCATCGTCATCGTCGCACGGCTTCTTCGTCACCATCTCCCTGTCCTTCGGATTAGGGCTAAGGATGAAGGATTCAAGCTTTATCTCATTTTTTGTCCATCTTTGTCACTGTTTTCTTCGCGATCTTCTTCGCCGCCATCTTCAATTTGCGCCTGATGCCCGATCTTCTTCACGATTACATCTTCAGTTCACTCCTAAGGCCCTATCTTCTTCGCCGCCGTCTTCAATCTGCGTTGTCGTCCTCTGGTTCATCTATGGCTTGCTTCGGTTATGCAATCAAACCCTAAATCGAACACATCGTAACATATATAGGGTTTTTTATTTAGATTAAAGATCGTTGATTGCAGATTTCTCGATTTAGGATTTTTTATTCAGTTTTCAGTTCTTCTTGCCTTTTGGTTTTCGTTGATTTCAGTTAGGTTATTTCTTAGCTTTTGTTCAGTTCTTCAGATTTCTTGTTGCTTTTGTTGATTGCGGTTCGTTGTTTTCATTTTGTTCTTTTGATTTTGTTATCAATTTGGGAATTGTTTCATGATTCTGGTGCATTTTACAAATGGTGTTAATTTATCCAAATAAGGAAATTATAAAATTACATTATCAAATTCTTCGGTTGAAATTGTTATCCAAACAAGAGATTTGGTAAATGATGGGATTTCTACCCAAACGCAACCTTATGTGATTCAAGATCATTATTCCTCACCCCACCCCAACCCTTCCTCCCACCCTTCTCTCTCTTTCTCTCTCTATACCCTTTGTAGGTCCTCAATAATCCACCAAATATAGAAATAAAATACTTACAAAAAAACTCATTTTGTGAGCGTTTACACTAAATTAAGTTCATGAAAATTATATTATTTTAATTTATATTTTATCATCTTCATTTTGATATTTATATTGATTATTTTTAGTGAAAAAAAATACTTAGTGAACATTTTATTTTTTATTTTTTCACTAAAAACTAATCAATATGGATATCGAAATTGAGAAGATGAAATGTACGAAAAATGATAGTATTTTCATGAATTTAATCTATTGTAAATATTCACAAAATGAGTTTGTTCGGTTGTGTTTATTTCCATAATTGGTAAGTTATTAAAGAAGTGACGACCATTTTTAGAAAATGTTTACTTTTGATTTTATTTAACTCAAAAATAATCAATATAGATATCAAAATGAGGAGGTTGAAATGTATTAAGATGATATAAGTTTTATGAATTTAATCCCTTATGAATGTTCACAAAATATTAAGAAGGTAAAACTACCAAACAAACATTTTTAAATTGATTACAAAATAGTTGTTTGTGATTATTCGTTCATATTTATCCCAACAACTACTTGTTTGATATATAACTTCTTAAAAAATAAGAATTCAAAATTATTTATTAAAATTAAAATAACTATTATTTTACACATTTTTTAATGATGTAATTATATATTCAGATTCATCTGAATAAAATCTTCAAAATAATATGACATTCACCATTTTTTAATTACTTTTCAGATTCGTGTTAAATTCAACATAATACTTCTAGAAATTTTCAGTTATTTTTTTTTAATTTCGTATTGAATTCAACATGGTACTTCCAATGTATATTGCTTTGAAATCAATGATATCATGTCATATTCGTGTTAAATTCAACTTGCTACTTTAGAATCTTCATAATGTTTCACATTGTGTTAGATTCAATATTGTATTTTTTCATAATCTAATTATATATTCAAATTCATCTCGATAAGATTTTCAAAATAATATCACATTCACCATTATTTTTTTCATTAATTTTTCATGACCTAATTATAAATTCATATTCGTCCAAATAAGATCTTCAAAATGAAATCGCATTTACTATTTTTTTTTCATTACTTTTCAGATCGTGTTGAATTTAACATGGTACTTCCACAATTTTGATAGTTTTCAATTTTGTATTGAATTCAACAT
>CM028341.1:31092721-31095041 GCA_016647705.1 Eucommia ulmoides | reverse complement strand
GCTGGAAGAGACACGCCGGGATCATCTCGATAAGTCCTTTGTGCAGGTTTCCAGGTGCTCCCCATCTCGGAACTGCCATATCTCAATCTTCGATTCACTTTCCCTCAAGCCTCAAAGTGTTCTAGCTATCCTCTTTTAGGTTTAGAAGGATTTTGGGTCCATTTCAATTCAGGATCGTCCTTTCTCGGCTAGGGACCTCTCCGACAATAAGAAGCTCAAGTGATTGAAGATCTCCGTTCCAGACCTCTTCAACTCCACCAGCGTTGACCAGACCATACTATCAAAGTCATCCAAAATCCAACATCAGTAATATTTATATGCAATCGATTGCCTAAAAAAATTAAAAAAGAAAAACACAAATTACAAATAGCTCAAATAATAACTGATCTTGGGGGAAATATACTATTGGTTAATTGCTTTTTATCCCTTTATATTTTGATTTTATTTCATTTTAATTCATCTATTTTAAAAATCTACACATCACCCCTTCAAGATAAACTCACAATTTATTTAAAAAAAATAATAATTAAATCTCCTTGAGTTTTAATTTAAATTTAATATTTAAAGGTAATAAACGAGGAAAACTAATATTTTATCTCTTTACTTTTATTTTTTTATTTTTTAATAAAACAAAAATAAAATAAAAAAATAAAATAAAGGGTATTTTTTTAGCATTATTCAGTTCATTTAAACAAAAAAAGATCCAATTCATTATAAATAGAAGTGGGTAAAGTGTTGGCTTTAAAGAAAAAGGGGAAAATAAAACAAGATCAATGTACACAAAGTAAAAGACAGTTAACCTAATATTATTTGATGTAGCTGAGCATGAAAAAAAATATAACCTATTTGTACAAATTAAAATTATAAACACTTGGTTGAAGCGTAATGATTATACGTTTGTAATGCATTGTATGTCCCATAATAGATCCCATTCTTCTACCATTTCCCGAAAGTCGCTGACTATTCATAGCTATTACCTTGACACCAAAGAAGAGTTCAACCTAATGCTTTATTTCTGTCCTAGTTGATCCTGATTCGACATTAGAAGTATATTGATTTTTTCCCAATAACCAGAGAAATATTTTCAATTTCTCGATTTCAAATGTTGAAATCGACTCTCTCTCTCTAAAATTGAGTTTATCTAGGAAGCATGGCTACTTCTCTTAGGTTAGTCGTACCCCGTATCTTCTTTGTATGAAACTTGATTGTTTCAGACAATCAATTTGAAGGAATGATGAATAATATTCTTAAATCTTGTTTGAGTGTGTTTGCAATTAAGTTATTGATACATTTCTGTTGATAACATCATCATCATCATCATCATAATAATAATAATAATAATAATATATTGTTGTACCGTAGGTGTACATGTATTCTGATTTTTTGGATTTTTTTGTGGCTCCATGTTGTACACGTGTCAAACAAAACATGCATTTCTGTGTCCGTCTTCCTAGCTTTACATAAATCAGTTTTAGGGCCGCGCATTTCGCAAGTTTAAGAAAAATAAATTAAAATTAATAGAAATTTAACATTTGAATATTACACATAAAGCTTCCATAGTATTATTTCTTTTTATTTCACATTTTATAATATTTTATTTAAAAAAAAGTATATATTTAGAAAAATTTGTATTTATATAATTATGTAAAAAATATTTGGCATTGGTAATAATTGAGTCTAATAATCTAAATTTTTATCTTCAAAATTATCTTCTTCTTTTTTTCTACAAATAATTCCCCTCGAAAAATATAAAAACATTTTATGCTCATTGAAATATGAAGTTATTTGTAAAAATATTCTTTCTTCTACATAGTTTTAGACAATCAATTTTGGCCATTAGATTAAAATGATATTTACAGCTTAGATTTGATACTTCTCGATTGTCGTTTGTAGGTGAGGCATCTATGTCTTTGTTGGACTTTCCACTGTTCAAGAGATAGTAATGGGTATATTTCCTTATTTCTTCCAATCCTTACGAGTCTATAATCCACCATTTTCTCACTCAAGTCATCATTTGTGAGTCTTTTTTTATATTAGTTATTTTATTGCCTTATTTTTTAAAATATTAATAATAAAAATAACTGTATTTGAAATAAATTACACCTACTTCTCTACTTCTCCTAAGTTGTTAAAAAGCACCTTGATTATTTTTTTAAAATTATATTCTCTTTTTATCACCTTGTTTTTTAAAATATTAAAAATAAAAATAATTGTATTTGAAATAAATTACACCTGCTTTTCTACTTCTCCTAAGATGTTAAAAATCACCTTGATCATTGTTTTTAAATTACATCCTCTTTCTTTATATATAATGAACAAT